>VXAX01005544.1:751077-827786 GCA_013399835.1 Leptocoma aspasia
CCTCACTCCCTTCCTTCCTTCCCTCACTCCCTTCCTCACTCCCTTCCTTCCGCCACTTCCTTCCGCCACTTCCTTCTGCCACTTCCTTCCTCCCTCCCGCTCCTTCCCTCCTCCCTGCCCTCCATCACCACTTCTCTCCCACACCAGCTTTCAGCAGTCTCCCTATTTTTCATGTTGCTTTGATGTTGTCCATCCTTTCAGATGTACATCTTGACATGGAAATGTTTTACAGCTGCATGCTGGTTTGTAGGTGTTTGCTTTTCTCTATTTTTGCTATCAGTAAAGCTGTTAAATGATTACATCTTTGGGTTTTTTTTCTCTTCATGCACTCAAGTGAACTGCACGTTGGAAGTATTAACATGATGTTCCTTGTGAATGTAGTTCTGTAAGAATCACAGAAATGTTTTGCATGCGTGATAATTGTTATAGCAGAATTATATATTCCTGTTACTAGTATTTGATGCTAGCTTTTCTTATAAAAATCAGTGTATTGGAGGATGGTCACTTAAAAGCAGTTATCTTTTTTAAAAGCAAAGATCACTTTGTTTTTTCTTGGTGCTTAGTCCAATATTGGTATGTTCCTTTCTCATGTAAGTATTTCATTAGGCCTTTCAAGACCTTGCCTCTTGAAAACTGCTTTCTCAGTTCAGCAAGATCGTGAAGTATAAGGCAGTTATTGAAAATAAATAATTTATCCCTCTAGAGTGCACGTGTTACATTTGCCTCAGTCTACATCGCCCACCAGTGTCCTCAAACCTCTGAGTGTAAGGGAGGATAGATTTTGCAACACTGTTGTTGCAGTAGGAAGTCTGTGAATTTCTGATGTGCATGGACAACACTGTGCAATTTAGTAGTATTTTATATTGGAGATACATGATGGAACATCACTTAAAAAGGAGTAATAATTTTCTCGTTTAAGAATTAAAACCAAATGGAGGTCTAAATGTATGGGCAGTACAGACAGGATTGTTTCCTCCCACTGAAGGTTCATCTAGAGGAGGGCAACACTTCTTAGTAACACAACTCTAGTTAATAAAAGCTCATGAATAAAAATTTTCCTGTCAAGATACAAAAGAGTAAAAAAAATTAAATCTTTTTCTTCCCTTTATTTAATTAGGATCCTGTTGATCCAGCAAACACTGTAATTGTGATTCGCTCATTAGTTCCTGGGGGTGTGGCTGAGCAAGATGGCCGACTTCTTCCTGGAGATCGGCTTATGTTTGTCAACGATATCAACTTGGAAAATGGCAGCCTGGAGGAAGCTGTGCAAGCACTGAAAGGAGCCCCAACTGGAACAGTTAAAATAGGAGTTGCCAAACCATTGCCTGTAAGGATTTGGGAATTCAGTGTGTACTTTCATATCGTTGAAGCTGGTATATGCTGATCCTGACTTCTCCTTACATTTTGTGTGTTTTGGGGTACAGCTGGGTGGCCCGACTATTGCCTTCCGTGTAGGAATGGCCTGGGTAGTGTAAAGGCTGGTGTAGTCATTGCAGGACCTAGCACACCTGTCTTGCAGCTGAGAAAACAGCAAAGCACCTTGCAACCTCCAGAGTCTTTCAGGGCTGAAAGTTGCGAGGCATAATACTGTACTGTGGATACTTTACATGGCTCTCTGAATGTGTGAGACGGTGACATAAAGTTGTTTTTATTTGATTTGTGTGGAATTTACCGATTTCCTTTGCCTTGCAAGGTATAGTATTGTTACGCCTGTTATTCTGCTCATGGAGGTTGTTTGATTTATTCTGGATTGTGTGTTGGAGAAATAAGAAAACTTTCAAGAGGTTCAATAACGAATTTTTACTTGCAAGATTAAGAGCATTAAGGTAGAATAATACTTGGCAAATTTTAAAATGTAGGCATTTTGGTTAGAAATGCAACCATATAAAAGCATAAAAATAACACTTCAGAAAATGTATATGGAAAAAGAAGGGGTAAGGGTAGAAAGGTATGTAGTCACCACCCATGGATCCAGTGACAAGACTTGATTGTTGCAATTTCAATGCCCCTTCAAAGTGCTGGTCACAGACTTGATCTACTGGGGATGGGGGAAATGCATGAAACACAAAGTTAAATGAGTTAATATACACTATATATACACTCAGGCTAGATGAGAATGCCTGGGTACCTCCCCTGTGGTGGGGAATTTTACACTGCCTCATGTAACACCATAGATCATGAGGCATTTCAGTCTTTGATGGTTCATGGACACCTAAGATGTTACAGCTTCCTCTCAGGTTAGTGTAGTTGAGCCAGTTACAGTCCCTGAGAAGTCACGGATACCTTCAGGCTTCATGTGAGTGTCCCAGTAGGTCTCTGAGTGGGGTTTTCACACCTGAGCCACTTGTGTAAGGACATGGACATGATAAAAAGTTTCAGCAGATGTTTGATGCATTGACAATTAACATTCCAGTCCCTCACAAGTATATATGCAATCTTTGTATTTAAACAGCGCACATTGTTTATGTAATACCGTGTAGTCTTCAGTTTCTATACATATAACTGGTTATTTCAGGCTTGGTTTTATAAGGTAGTCTGGAACAGTTCAAAAAAGGAGGTTAAAGGAGACCTATGGTCATTGAGATAGTGTAGCAGTAGGGATGCTAGTGAACGAACGTCTCTGATGGGTTAAATTCAAATCAGTAGAATGGCATTAGTTCATGCATACAAGGAAAATACCTTTCTCTATATTAGTAAGCCCAAGCACATTTTTAGGATATCATTTTTGCTTTTCATGAATTAGTAATCTTGTAACCCTTGTGGATTCATTCTTCGTAGATCTTTGTGGAGAGAGTGGGAGGGAATGGCTGTTGTTTAAGTTCCCAAAAACTTTGCTCTTCATAGGAAGAGAGTACATTTTAACTTGCTCTGCTAAATTAATTTTTTTTCTTACTGGAGACTCCATATTAATTGCAATCAAAATTTCATACTCTAGAAAATGTCACTCTAAAAGAGAAAATGCATGGGGGTTTTGTTTTTGTTCCCAAAAGTTGTAAACATATGGCATTTGCACTTCAATATTTCATGTATTATGCTTGCCAAGTAATTAAACATTGCAAATAATCCCTGCTTTTTTACAGTACTGGACAAATACACCTACTATCAAATTATGTTGGAAAAAGCTATTGGTTTATAGTCAGAATTATGTTTTGTCCTGTAGAGGCTGACAGATACAACTGTAAAACACAGAGAGTAGATGAATTCTTCCTTCCTGTAAGCAAGATTAGTCTGTTGCTAGCACGATTGTAAAGACCTGTGCTGTTAGGCTCTTTCTCTGTTGGCAGCTGTGGTGGTAGTTTTAGTATATCTTCATTAAGACCAGAAATTGAAAATGAGCCTAGACAAAGCTGTGGGCTTTGTGGTATACCTGGACAGGACTTTTTCATTATTTGGGGTTTCAGAATAAGGTGTGAAGCTGCATCAATTCAGGTAAATTTGAAAAAAAATAGTCTCTTTACCCACTGAATACTGTGACTGTGATTGAAATTATCTCTTTGCTGCATAAGGAATCCATTTGCCTTTCTAAACAGCCCCCTGCCCCCCTCGCAGAATGCACTCTGCACCTGCTGTGTCCAGGCCACTCATCCGACTCAGAGCTTCGTTCTTTCTGCAGCTTTCACCTGAGGAGGGCTATGTCTCTGCTAAGGAAGATTGCTTTTTCTACACTGCCCAGTCACTTGAGGAGGAGGGGCCAGCTGATGCAGCCCTCTTCCATGCTGAGCTGGCTCTGGTTAGTGGCCCAACTTACCACAGATATATTCAGTCTTTGCATTTTGTAGTGAAAGGAGTTGCCTTGTCACTGTCCATGCTTATTTCTTAGTGTTTGCTGTCTCCACATTACTCATCCACCATAGGTGGGATGGATTCTGACTTTGTAGAAACTGGCATCTAGAGCCTTCGGCTTTTTGCATGAGCTGTGAATCTGGCCTATGATATGTTAATTGCTGAGGAAGAAAAAAAGTACTTTGCTGATGTTTTCAAAAGTGCACGACTATCCACTTGTCCTTGCATGCACTGAGCAGCCCTTTGGAAATCTCACCTTTTTAGAGAAATGTGCATGTGCTTATTTTTCTATGTATCATAATACATCACTTTTCTACTGTGAAATGTTTTTGATATTCCCTTTTTGCATGTAATCTAGCATTACAAGGAGCACTGTCTTCAAAAGCTGCAAATACTTCCTCCTAATAATATTCTTCAGCCTTCAACATCAATCAGTGATTATGAGATTTACAAGGTCAAAAGGCGTTCACTTGTACAAACAATGCGGCTTACCTGAGCATTCAGTGCCTTACATAGCCCAGAAGTTACCAATGAGAACTCAGATTAAAAAGACACAGGAACTAGGGCACTACAAAACAGGACAAAAATCCCCCAACCCCTCCTCCCACAAAATAAAAAACCAACAACCCAGAATACACATGTGTATGTGTGTATTCCAAGTGTGTATTCTCATAGTTGTTCTGTTCTGGGTCTGATGTTGAAATTATTAGGCCCTCATTTTCTGGGGACTTGAGCAGGGAAGTAGCTTCTAAACACCAGAACTTAGTTCATTAGAGAAAAAATCAAAATTAGACAAAAACGTGAAATGGATCCTCTCAAGGTGAAAATCTCTGCATTACTGGTTCCAGCAGGTTTGCTTTTTTTTCACATTTACAGATGACGAGCTGGCTTAATAACTTGCCTTTAAACAAGACTGCATGTTTTTAATTCTTCAGTTTGTTACCTTTAGCAGTTAGGTAAGAGTATTATTCTTGCTCCATTCTTTTAGAAGAAGTGCAAGTTTTTTATTATAAATAACCTTTAATTGAAGATGTGTTGAAATGATCAGATTAAAACTATCTAAAAAATTTGACTTCCATCTGTGGTTTCAGTCAAAAAAAAACATGTGAAAAAAAGCAATGAAAATATATGACATAAAAATTAAGTCAAGTTTGTCAGTTGTCTAATTAAATGTGCAAAATAGGAAACAAAATGTGCAGTTACCCAGCTGAAAATATGTTTTGAGAGTGCACATACGAGATACTGTTTTTCATAGACAGATCTGTACTCAGATTTTACAGATATGTCCTGAATTTTCACAATACTTTTTTTAGGGCATAGCTTTGGTAAAACGAATATGCATTTTCAAGAAGATGTGCTGAGAGTACAGCAAAGAAGCAGTTTGGATTAGCAGTTAAATCTATAGGCTTGAAATAATTAAAAAAATAATTATTTTTACTCTGAAAAGGAATCAATGTGTTGAATTACTGCAGATTGTTGCTACTGCTATATTGGATTCATAATATGATTAACCACAGGGGTTGAAAAACAAGTTAGATCCCATCTCTGTAGATGGGTGCACTCATCTGCTTCATACAAGTTTATGATGTGGGCATGGTTCTTAACCCAGTGATAATTCTGTTAGCCTACAATATGTTCTTGAGCTCTGCCGGGGAGATGAAATAATAATCAAAGTGTAGTGTATGAAGCACCATAAGTTAGGGTTTTTAGGGCTTAATTTTATTCTAGTATTTAAAGGAATATGAGTCTTTTAAAAAAAATGTTTCGTTAAAGAAAGGGGCAAAAATACTACCCATGTCAATGTCTGAAACTCTTTTAAAAATTTTATTTCTCATGTAAGAGTAATAGAAATATAGGAATGCTTATAGAAATTTTGCTGTCAAGAGCAAAATAATTTAAAATCTGTTTAAAAAATCATTAATTTTCATATAAATGCACTGTAAAGCACTGCAGTTTCCAGATTGTTTTTAAAAGACTATAAAAATAACTGATCGTAAGAAGGTGATTCAAGGGAACATTCCTGATGTGTGGCACCAAGTGAAGTTCAGGTTTTTTTTCTCCATGCTAATTTTTGTAAAAAAAAATTGAAAAGAAAAAGAAGCCCTAAAGAAATCAAAATATAGACACCAAGAAGTACAGCAGAATTCTCCCAACACTTTGTAATTCTTTTAATAGGCATGACCATGCCTCAGCCTTGCAGCTTACTCTGGTTCAGACTCTTGCTTTACTTCAGATTTTCTTTGCAACCTTTGAAGCAGTAGTAACACAGATTTACTGGAAGCAGAAAATTTTCCTACTGCCCTGTGCAAATGTAATTTCAATCTAAAACATAGAATGAAAAAGACAAAAGTATCAGTATGTAGTGGCTGGTATACATGTGTTTGGGGCTTATGTGGAGTGATGGCAACAGCCTGGCTGATTGAATTGCTTTTGTTGTTAGGTGGACTCTGGCGAGGCAGATCTAGCGGATGAGTCCACCTTTGAATCACAGTATTCTCTAGAGAGAGACGTCTTCCAGGATTCAGTGACAGCTCTGCACGACAGTGCCTGCAGCAGTGAGGTGAACAACAGCTTCTTTCTTCCATTATCAACTCCGAAGGTAAAACTGAGGATGGTTTTATTGATGGCAAACTTTGATTTTAAGTGTGAGCAGGCTGTATTATCAGATACAAATGTCTTGTGTCATCCTAGTTCAAAATGCTCTATTTGCTACCAGGGTAAAATTTTGTTTAGAGTAGTGCTGATGTCTTGCAGATGTCTTTGTTGATGGGAGAGGCGGATAGAAGGCACAAAGCTTGGATTTTTGCTAGAGAAAGTATGATTTAGCCAGAGTATGGTGAGGTGTTTGTAGTATTAATGGTGTGGTGAGCAGTCTGCTAGAAAAATATAATTGTCATTTAAAGCATAGTAAAGAGTGGTAACACAAAATTACTCTGTTGCTCTATATTCTAATATGAAAAGTAAGAGTAAATTTTCATCCTGAATTTTGCTTTTATGCTTCATACTTAGTATGTTTCTGTGGTTTTGAATGAAATTTTCATAATGGTGCTGTAATGAAAAGTAAATCCATGTATGTCAAAACTCTGCTAATAATTTTTATGTAAAGCGATAAATGAAGATTTATTTAGGAGTATTAAGAAATCAGTAGTTTTTTTGGTTCTTGGTCACATACCCATAATGGTCTGATTGTATTATCTTTCTTTCCATGGTTTTCATGTTCTTCTTTTCTTTTAAGTCTTTAGATTTTAATTTCAGTAACCTAAATCTTTCCAATTCCATTCTCCTAGCAGTCTTCATTGAAAACCACTGGGTTTGCAGACTGTGGTCTTGAATAGAGTAGCTGCTGCTTTTTCTGCCACACCTGAGCTGCAGTAACTTCCACTAACCTTTCTGGAATATGTTTAGCCCTTATGAGGTGCTGGTTAGAAAGCAAGATTCATCTTCCAATGGTTTCTCCTAATCCACAAAAAAGCACATCTCTGCTGTGCCAGTGGGACAGCTTGTATTGGTTAACTCTGTAATTGTTATTTAAGTGGATTATGCATTTTACATGCTTAGGACTATTTTGTTAGAGACTGGATTTACATTATATATCACATTGAGGCTCTAGAAAGTCTTTAGTTATTTTCACTGTGGGCTTAAAGATAAGAGAATAACTTTGGTTTACTCGTTCCTTTAAAATTTCACGGTCCTGACTTTTCACTGTTTGTCACTTTACACTAGTATGAAATGAGTATTAAGTTCTAATCAAGTAACCTATTCAGGATTCAAAAAACAAACATAGTGCAAAAATCTGTTCGTTAATGAAAACTTTTGAAGCAAGTGAAATGCAGTAAAAATTAAAACAGCACTATTTGATGCTGTGAGGAATGCAAAGGTATTTCAGTTATTTCTGTCTCCAGGGCAGTTGGCAGGTTCTGAGTGTCACTTTGGTGTCGCATTTAAAATAAGTGTTGAAAAACATACTTAATGCAGATGCTCTAGTGAGGCCACATGTAATTATAGTTATGAATTCCTGGAATTGTGTTAATCCTAAAAAATTACCACATTGGCTTTTCTTTAGGTGAAGCAAAAATAAAAATGAGTATATGATGCAACTCTTAATATATGGCATATGAAATAAATGTTAAGTATGATTTGATGTTTCTTTTAATTGATTTGGAAATGGGTACAAAACAGACTTAAAAGTAGATGTCCCAGCTGTATTTGAAACCTTATAAAATAATTTGAATAGATTATATCATCATGTTCTGTTCTCAAAAAGGTAGGAAATTATGTCATTGATTATATCATGCAGATTAGTTGTATTTAGGCTCTGCTCAATTATCTTCTCAGCTATTACTCAAACCACTTATTTACTGGTAAGCCTTTTTTGATTTTTGTCTGGGGACAGAAAAAATGTGTGCACTTCATGAAAGTTGACAAAAATGAATTCTAAAGCTCTTGAGACAAAATGTTGCAAAATATCCCCAAGCATGTCTCCCCAGCTTTATTGGACAAGCAATAGAACAATTAATAGGACCAGTGGATAATAACTAAGACAGATAGACTTAGTTGATTTTCAGCTCTTTATGGCATTTCAGAAAAAAGTCTCTAATATTGATACAGAGTCTCTAAGTCTAAGTCCTTGATATATCATTTTAAAATCTGATGGCCTGCAGGTTTTTAAAATAACTTACTTTAAAAGGTCAGCTAGATAATATTTGAAGGTTTTTTTTTCCAAAATGTTGTGCTTATTGAAATCGCTTGAAACATTTCCAAAGCAGGGCCTCAGAATCTTGGAAGTCTAAAGAAATGTGTAGAGAATTTAGTCCTAGTACTGCAGCCATAATTGGGAGATTTTCAATAATTATTAACTGGTAAGCTTCTGTAATTGCGTTATTGTATTTCATTGTTGTCACATTTCAAATCCCCCATATTCAACTTTTGCTAAGGTTTGACCAAGTTTTTACTTGTCACTCTTCCTAAGGAAGAGAAATCTTAATATGTTTCTGCTCAGTTAAATGGGTGATAACATTGTATTATTGTCTGAGCTGCTTGAAATTCCTCTTTGCTTGCTAAGTGTGCTGACAGTAAAGACATTGGTCTTGCAAAGTTCTTTCACCTGAGAAAAACAACTGTATGCTTGAATTTTAAACACTTACTGGAGTTATTCAAGTTAGAGTTAGTAATTTATTTTACTGATTTCTGGTATTATAAAGCAGAAGAAATGGTCTAAGAAATCAAGTCCACTTTATAGTAGAATAAACGCCTGTAGGGAACTGCAGATGAAGTTGATCTTGCTGATTTCACAGCAGTATGTTTAAATTCTATGAGATTAGTTTTTGTTTAAGGTTTTAGCATGAAATATGCTTTTGAATTATACTACAAATGAATGGTGATTGTTCATTGTCTCCTGTGTTGAGCAGTCGGTTGAAGAGGAATGCCCAAATGCTGCAGCGGATTTCCATGTATCTGAGAAGAATCTGTACAACATGAATCTGAGTCAGAGACTGAGAGATGAAAAGTCTGTAGTGGACAGTAGCCTGGAAACTGCAAGTGATTTTACTAAAATAGATCTTCTGACTATGGAGGTTTCAGATATCAACCAAAATGAAAGTGAAAATACAGCAACATGGACTGGATCTCAGACAGAATCAGAAATTGTACTAAATACAAGCCTTGCTACTGCCACACAGCTTGATCCCAATGAAAAAGTAAAGTTACTTGCCTTTATTTTTTATGATAATTTAAAAAACATACAGAAAGCCTGTAATTAGACCAAAGAATTTCCTGTAGAAATTGTCACAGGCCAATAGCCATGTATATTTCTTTGATTATTAATGTCCTTCCAATGTGTTAGCTAACATCAAAACTTTGAGATACAGACCTTTCCAAAACAGGACATAATTTGTGTCATCAAGACTATTTTCTCAGAGGCTGGTGGTACAGGGATATCTACAAGTCTTTTCAGCCTTCACGTCATTACATACTGCTGTACGCCCTGGGCAGGATGGGGGAGTTGTCTTAGCCCTCGTTAACCTTCTCAGGGGCATGAGTGCAAGTAGGAGGAGGCACACAGCTGGAATTGGGCCTAGGAAGCCAAGGAGGGGTGGTGTGAATGTCTTGCATCATGGTGTTCTTATAAGCTTGTGCAGTTCAGCTCACAAACTGATCTGTGATACTGCAGTGTGCAAACATAATTTTCCTTTATATGACAGTCACTATATGACATATAGTCACTATATGACATATATGACATATATGACTATAGGACAGTGACATGCATTTCTTATTTATTCCATGCACTAATTTATTAAGAAACGCTTAAAAGAACTGCGATTTCTTAAAAGATTTGTTACTTTAGTACTGGTGAATTGTCAGGCATCTATAGTGAATGAATCTGAAGCCCTTGAATTAATTTTACTAATTTTGATGTCCCTAAATTAAAAGTGTGCTTTGTGATAGATTTGGTATATTGCCTGAATGAAAACAGAAATCATGATGTTAGTTCGATCTTTGATGAACTGACTTTTCTGTGTGTATAAGGAACCTGACTTAATTATGTGCATGGCTTTTGTGTAAGGCAAAAGTGATTGAGATCAGTATGACCCATCATTTTTATATTGGTAATCTGAACTGGTGGTTTTTTTTTTATGTTAGGATCAATTGCTTTTAATGGAAAAGAAATGCCCAGTGTCTTTGGGGGGAAATTCCACACCTCCAAATTCAGTCAAAAACATGTATGAGAAGACTATCACTATTGCAAAAGGCAATTCAAGTCTAGGTAAGTTAGTGAACTTTTTCTGTAAATTCTTCAGGAATATTGCTGTTGGTTTCCCTTGTATGTTCCCTGTTTTATTAGTAAAAACCAAGTATTTTCCATTTAGTGGGGACAGGATATTCATTCTTTGCTGTTCCTGCTCTGTTTGACTGTGATGGCACTGGATCCGTTTGCTGTCATTGTGAACACAAAAGTGAAATGTACAGTCTCACTGAGAATTTGTTTTCCCGTAAAGGAGTTTAGTCTTTCCTAAATGTTAACAGAACAATTTTAATGCATTTTTTTCAATGTACTAATATAGTGGAAAACCAAGATATAGCCAAGGAATGCTGTAGAAGAGCACTATGGTCAAAGAGCTGCAGATAAGACTTCAAAAGATTTGTAAACACAAAATGGTCTTGCTTCCTGAGGATGGTCAAAAGGGACTAAACAAGCTGCTTGCTTCCTTGCCTCGAATTTGAATCCAAAGTGCCTCAATGTTTCTAAAAATCATGTCATTGATAAATTTGATAGGTAGTATTTTTGGCTTAGTAATATTATCATTTTGTAGTGAAGTTCAAAGTTTTTAGGTATCTGCAATCTGCAACTTCCTGAGCATACTGACTAGAAACACATTTTAGAGTGAACACACACAACAGATGATAATGTTTTTCGCTGTCCTATCCTGCTCTCAGGTGTGGCCCTGGGCAGTGTGAGGCGAAAAACAAGAATAGAACCCTCCCACAGCCCACGCCAGGAAGGCTTTGTGTTGAAAGGCAGTGATGCGTCCCTCCTGTTCGTGGCTTGTGTGTTCATTTGGTTTGATTTAGTTTGATTCCTGGTACTGTTTCTTCCAGCCAACTGCATAATCTTGAAGACTCTCTAGGATTGGTAGGGCTGGACTTTGGGTGGGTGCTGGCTGTTAGCAGTAATTCCTCAAATGCTTTAAAATGGGCTGTCCACAGAATTGGATAAACAGTCCGATGTCAGGACTTCCTTGCTGTGCAGAGGTGGGTGTCAGTTTTTTACAGCTTTGACGCTGTATTTCAATGGACATCTTGAGCTGGAATAAACTGCTTTCTGATGTCTGGATGCTCAGTCTGCCACATATCACCTTCATGAAACAGCCATCCTTCAAAATTGATCTGGTTTAAAATCAGGGTATGAAAAATAAAAGTATGTAGAAAAGGCTGATATGGGTATAAGGTTTGTCTTTCATTGGTGTGAGGGGCTTGGTTAACTACTATCTTTAGTGTTCTAATTGCCAGGCTGTATAAAGTGCAAGTCACAGTGCATTTCGAAGCATCTGGATTTTGTAAAAAAAAGTTTTCTTTGCAATAAACTCTTCATTCAGTGGACTAGGTTTTCATTTATGTGTATGAGTATTTTCAGTGCAGTGAACATCAAAGCAAATTTCATGTCAAGTGTAATATGGCATGAAAATAAAAACCTTGACAGAGTTCATATTGGCAGACGTTTTATGCATAAAAAATAAGACTGGTTTTGATATGTACAAAATATGAATGTGAATATTGCTTTCTTCTGGCTTTTGACTGTAGCATTTTTCTTCCAGTCTGAGGATGCTCTGGCCTGGGAAGTAGCCTGGGCACAGTGACCAGTTTACACACATGGCTGCACTGCTTTTACCCTTCATTTTTAAAAAAGCAGCTAAGTCAAGAACTATGTTGAAAGCTGCAGTTGCAGCTTATTAATTAATAAATTAATTAATTTATTAATTAAATAATTGAGAGTTAAGAATTGGCACTTCTTTTTTCCTTTAAAATGGTGTCACCCATAGTTTGCAGTATCTCTTTAATGCCAGCCGCTGCTGGAGCTCTAACATTTTGACTGTGATTTTTTAAAAAATGAGAAGCACCCAAATGGAGAAGAGCTGAAATGCCATTGTCCTGCAAAAAGTTTGGCAACTTTACAGAGGCACTTGCATTTTTAATCTGAGACTGTAGGTGTTGAAAGTGGGACACCAGGCTTGCAGGTCTGTAATGACGGTATCAGCATAGAAAAAGGGAAAGGGATTCTGTTCTAAGTGTGATGTTTTCCTGAAGTACTACACTACCCTCAGTAATATCTGTTACTATCTTAACCAAACAGCAAGGTTAGGTTCAGAATTTCAAACCACATTTCAGAAAAATAAAGTTTTTTATTAAGCAACATTAAGATAGTGGAAGTCCTCTGAGTGGACTTAAAGGGTTCCAGCCCTGCCCTTCCCACTGCCTTAGCGAAGAACTAAGTTTTTCTTGAAACTGTTACTAGGGTCTGTTTCATGAACACCAACTGCCCTGAAGATAACAGTGACAACTCGTGTGTGTACAAACAGTCGCAGTGACACATTGAAGGCCATCATAAGTCAGAACCTATAGGTTCTCAGTGGGAGAGGTGGGGCCAAGAGCATATCTGTCTCATTTCCTGTTGCTGGAAAGGAAGTGGAGTTAAAGAGTATAAGTATTGAGAAGCAGTATCCTTTTGTGCCACAGGTAGAATACAGTTTTAAGTGAAATATTGGGCTGTATCCAATAGCAATATGCAGACTTTCACAAAGGTCAGGATGCTCTTCTGGGTCTAAGCTATGGCCCACGCAGGAAAGCAGGAATGCAGCCACCATCTCAGTGGGATGTGATTCATGCTTGCTGTTGAAAATACGTGTGTATTTGTTTTCCGCCTATTGATTACCTGTTTAATCATTTCACCTTCTTTCCAAAGAGAACTGTCATAAATGAAAGTGAAATGTGTAAAAACTCAATGAACCATTAGAAGAGTGGTGATTTTAAATGATTTTTAAGCAATTGCATTATCTTTCTTATTTTTTTCTTAAATATTCCACTGTCTTAATTTTTCTTGTATTGACTGAATATGTGAACTGACATGGTAAAGTTACTGTGGTTGTGATTTGTAATTCCTGTCTCAAAGGAGGAGAGTAAGAACAACATTTATAGGCTTGGTGATATTGGCAGGTTGGCTGACTGACTTTTCCTTTCCCTGTGCCCTAAGTTACATTTCTTTATCTTGGCACCCAGAGCTGTGGCTCGAAGACATTAACTGTTTCATGTGTTTTTCCTAAAGGGATGACAGTAAGTTCCAATAAAGATGGTTTGGGAATGATAGTTCGCAGTATCATCCACGGAGGCTCAATAAGTCGTGATGGACGGATTGGTGTGGGGGACTGCATCCTGTCCATTAACGAAGAGTCAACCACTAACTTAACTAATGCACAAGCCCGGGCTATGCTGAGACGACATTCACTCATTGGACCAGACATAAAGTAGGTAAAACTAGATGATGAATTATGGTAGGAAAAAGCTGATAATCAATTTTTTTTAAATTTATGCAAGTATTTTAAGTGAAAATTTTGTTATTACACATCAGTTTACCTTTAAGTTGCAGCATCAGATGGATAATTCACCTTCAGATTACATTTCCGTGGATTTCAAAAATGAGATCACTTGTGTGACTTCAGATGTTCTTAGAAATCACTATCATGAGTATCATCATTATTACTGTCCTGCTTAGTTTTATTGAAAGAATAAGATTAGACAGAATTTTGCATTCATAGAATGACTCTTCTAAAGAAAGTTACAATTTCTCAAGATGTTTGTGGTTCTTGAAGGTGGACTGTCCTGGCCATTGCACAAGTAATTTCATTTGGTTTTTTTCATAAGTTTTGGGTGCCAGACAGAAAGTATGAAATATGATGTTAATGCAGAAAATTAATGCTTAAAACATTTCAGTATGTCTATGACAAACAGTAGAAACAGTCTGGTTTTTGTAGTCACTTCCATTTTTAGTTAGCATGTGTGAATGAGCTGTTGCTCTTCTGTATAACTATCTGCTCTTGCTAGTAGTAGTTTTAAATTTCCAATAATTAATACAAGTTTTGAAAAGTCCACTTGAGGAGAAAGTTTATTCTTCTCAAGTTCACAAAATTTACAAAATTTTAACTGCCTTAAAGTACAATTCTTTCTAGTTGCTGTGGTTGTGGAATTAACTTTGCCCACAAGCACCATCTGGAAATGAGGCTGTTCCGGAAGATGTCAGTGGAACTGTGGACACATCAATACTGGGTTTACAGCTTCAAAACCTAGTGACTGTTTTCTCTGTTTAGCCTGTGGTAACATTGATTTGGTCAGATATGGAAATGGATTAATGGAGTTGCTGGTAATAGAAACCTCTGCTTACTGGTGAGGGTGGCCTTGAAAGAATCAGTCCGGTTCCAGTGTGGTTACAGGTAACTGTGGTTAGAACTGAGTTCAGAATGGAGAGCAGGGCATTCCATACTTGCCCAGAAGTATTCTAACTTGGAAGAGACCTAGTATTTTGAGAATAGGTGGTCAGAGTACCTTCACTATGGCTTCTGGGTTTACTTGCCTGCCCCATAGCTGTCAAGCATTTAAGGTTATGATTTAATGTAAGCCTGTTTAAATAAAGGGATATTTTCCTACAATGGATTACGTTATTGTTAATGCTGTCAGGAATATAAGTGAGTCAGTGCTGATAAAGTGTGACGTTGATTATTACATAGGGTACCAAACTACAACTCCCAGCTGTCATGATTGAAATCAGTTGTATGTGCACATGCTTGTGAGTGTCTATCTGCTTAGAGACACAAACGCTACAGCACCATTCTTCTATGAGGAGTCTTTTTTTAGTGCTGTAGTTCATAATCAAATAGAGGTGTGTTCATTATTTGTACTTATCCTTTTATAGCTGTTGTATTTTGTGCTGTGTGACTAAAAGTTTTGTTTTGTAGTCTTATTCTTTTACACTTATGTTGGAAATACAAAAATCTTGCCTAAGGTGTGGATATTGAGATTTGCTAGAGAAAAACACATCCCATTTCTGAAAGACACTGCAGAAAAGGGGCAGTTGCTATTTATATTCTTACTCAAGATTTTTGTCTTTTGTTTTGCATTTATGTTCTTTGTTGGATACTTATGACAAGTTTTAAAGTGAAGCCAGCTTCTCCACTTCAGAAACAGAAAGACTAAATCATTCAGTAGCTTTTAAAGTAGTCTTGCAAGAACAATGACAGTATTTTTTTTTTGACTGCATAGTTTTGCTGTAGCACTATGCAGCATAATCAAACTTTCCTTTAATTTTTAACTTGAAGGAGCAGTACAGGATCCCAGAAAAATATTATGATACAAACATGTGGCTAACACCTCAAATGAGAAATTTGGAGATGAGGAGCTTCATGTTAAGATAGTTCTTCATGTTTCCTGAGAAGGATACACACCCCTCTCCTGTTCCTGTCCCATATTTGTCAATTCAGAGCTAACGCAGTGCATCACCTTGCAGCATTTTTGATTTAAGGGCTATAATTGCAAAGATTTAAGTTGAATCTCTTTGGTGTCTTCCTTGGAAAACAAGGGTATGCTAGCACTCAGATGTGACCATCTAGATATAATTCCTCTTAGTCCTTACTGCAAAATTTACCCCTTAACTTTTAGACTGAACTTTTTTTGGGTAGCAGGGTGCCCCCAAAAAGTGATTAAGTGGAAGTACTTTGCTTCCAAAGGTGTATTTCAAACAGTAGCAAATAGTATTTGCAGAGAAAATACAGAGCCATTCTTACTGGCCATGTAAAGGCATTCTTTAATTCTGTTTAAGGATATTTGATTTTGAATAGTTTAAGAATGAGCACTCTGAGTTTCAGTGTTGCATATTTAACTTTTTTCTTCTGTGCGTGTAGAAAACCAGATGTGTGGCCTTACTGAATGCATTCTGTTTCACTTCTCACTCTACCTTGCCAGGAGCTCTTACATTTCAGTAGTAAGGCCAGTGGTTTGGGCTCAGCAGCAGCTGCTTGTAACATCTGTCAGATAATTATAAAGCTGAATTAGAATTCACCTGACTAAACAGGGGAATGAATTCCTGGTCAAGAAGTAAGAGAGATTGAAATTCCATTTTCCATGCCTTTTAATAATCACTACTGTAGACAATAATAAAGAGCAGATGTTTTCTGGGTTAGATGTAGATAAAGTAGAGGTGAAACAGGACAAAAGAAAGGAAAGGAAGAAAAAAAAAACAGCTTACACTTCTACATACATAAGTATGCCTCTTGCATTCAGCATGAGACATTGATATTAATTAACATCATTGTAAAAAGATGCTGCATCGTATGCTTCACATTCTAGATCTTCTCCAGCACCTGCTGATGATCAGGCCCTGTGTTATGTGTGAGTATTGGCAATTCAGAAACTCATTATGGCTCTGTGTTGCAACTTGTCTGTAAAATCATTCCATGCTTGTATGACATCAATAGTAATGTCAGGGATATATCCAGATATAGGTACATATTCTCTTTCTTCTCATATATATTTGTGTGTGCTTGCACATGTGGCTGCACATGTGGATCTGTATATATATATTTTTTTTAATTAAGGAAGTTACAACTGTGTGTGTATAATAGTATTATAGATTTATATGTGGCTTTAAACTTGAAGATCGGAGCAGGCTTTCTAGGTCTGGAATGAAAATACCTGTATTCTAAAATTCTAAAATTTTAAATTTCATCTATGACAGCCACCCAAGATGTGCTCAGAGCACGTGTGCATGTTGTGTGTATGTGTACAAGGTTCACTTCTAGAATTGGCATGAGTATAATGTACTGATATCTGGATTAATCTCAGTGTCATATTTTCTGTGGCACTTACATTTTACTTCCTTCATATATGCAAACATTCAAATTGAACCTTAAATGTTAATTACAGTAATTTGTCCTAACTGTTTTCCATACTTTGTAATTTATTTGTTGGTGTTTCAAGGTTTTGTGTGGCTGTTCAGTCAAGCATGTGATAAATGTTCCTCTGTACTGCATGCAGTGTTGTGTTTACAAGATATTTTCATATGTACAACCACTGGTGTTTCCATTGTCACTGCTTTAGTTGCTAGTGCATATTTCTGGGGGTAGGAGAAGTGGTGATAGCTCTCAAGAAAGAAAATCAGAACACTTTTCTTTCAAGCTGTACAGCTACAAAAGAGAGGAAGATGATTAAACCATGCATACACATTTCTTTTGAAATTACTGAACTTTAATTTCTCTTTCAGTGAAAAAATACGACACAGAAGTGCAGCAGTCATTTATTTACTTTGTTTTCTCTGTCTTCATGTCTGTTTTCTGGCCGTTGTTTCTCTTACTGTCTTCCCTGTTAGCTGTATTAAGACAATTACCAGTCTGTTTTGCAGATGAACTGGTGCCTTGGTGGGGTTTTATTTCCTCTTTACAGCACAAAGTTCAACAGAGTTGGTCAGAGGAGCCAAAACCACTTATTTTTCTGTGCCCCTTATCGTCCCAGCCACAGCCTGAATTGTTCAGGATGATGCTGAATGACTTCAGACCTCACTATGACCTCCAAGTGAGCTCCAGCAGCAATCCAGGAAGTGATGGATTTGATAACTGTGAGGCATCTGTCTGTGAGCACGAAGCAGGGAAAATACTCTTTCATTTAAATAACAACATGCAGAACAGAGAGAGTAGGAGAACAGTGACATCAGTAATACAAGTAATAAGAGCAGTTAGGGAAACCTTTGCAGTTCACTGGACTTTGGGAATCATGAGCAATATGCAGAGGTGAACTCCACACTGGATATAACTTTTTGTGTATTTGAGCCATGTAATTCGGTTTTCTTTTGTATGTATTTTTTTTTTTTTTGCAAAATGTAAGTGTTCTGGTTTATATTTGTGGAACAACTGAAGCATGACAGAAACCTAGGTAAGAATGAACATGTAGTTAAGAATGAACAGTTAAAAACATACTGAATGTTCTTTAAATTAGGCTATTAGAACTCTAGCTAAACACTAGAATAGGAATAATGTATTTTTCCAAAGAGCTAAAATGTAACAGCTCCCAGTAAGATTATCTAAATTTTATTCCATCTGTGGAAATCAATTAGGTAATTCAGTTGATCAATTTTAGATGAATTTTTTTAAATGGTAAAGCAAACCTCTTTTCTTTATAATTCCAGTGATGTACACAGAAAGGGAGGCTTATGCAGCTTTTCAGGGATGTTTCTAAGTAGCATTTAAAACTCTTTGAGAGCATCCTTTGAGTCATACATTTTTCATGATTCAGCACAATGTCAGTTATTTAATCATATAACAAAACACAATAGGGTATCCCAGAAGTTGGAGTGCATGTGGTTTGCCTCCCCCTTGAGACCAGCTGATCTCAAGTGTTCATGTATAAGGTAAGGACTACTTCTGTCCTTGGACCTTGGCTCTCTGCATAATTATTTGCCTTGTACTCCTTGCAGAAAAGGACTAGATGAGAGTTGATATATACTGGACACTGTACTATCGGAGGTCACACTCTATATTCAGGCTGAATCTGGGATAATCTGTTTCCTTTCTAGGACTGTGCCATTCTCCTTTCCATACTTTCAACCATAGCTTCCAGTTTCAGTTTAGCATAAAGGAGATTGTCCAGGCCTTCTAGCCAGAAGTTCTGGGTATTTTTACTGTATCTTTCTGTCAAGCAAAACTACATTATTTCCTACTTATTTTTATAAGTGATGAACATAACTGAATGAATGTTACATTTTCTTACACTGAAATGTAACTTGCAGGTGTTACAGGTTTTGTAGAGGCAAGGTATTCTTGTGGGCCTGTTGGGTGAAGCTGCTGCATCAGCATTTGACCCATGAGAGTTTAGTGAGCATAATACTAGTAGTTCACTGTAGCTCAACACAATTGGAGTTGGAGATGGCTGAGAAATAGTAGTTGTTATTCTACAAAATCCTTTTCTCTCTTGCTTTTTGCTGGTTTACTGCTGGGTCTTCACAGAATAGCTGCTGCATATCTTCAGCATTTCTCTGTACTAGAATGCCCTCAGGAAAGGCAGATAAGCATTAGTGATGTTGTGCTGAGAGTTTGTTTCCAAGTGTATGTTAACTTCTCAGCACTCCAAAAGGAAAATAGGTTGTGTCAAGTGGAGTAACACTTCCGTATTTGAAAAACGGCCAGAGCAGAACAGGGAGATTTAAGGAAGAGGTGAAGCTGGTGATAATGAAGATTTTAGAATGGATATGAATTTAGATAATATGGTTTTAGAAATTTCCATTAAAAGAACTAATAGGTTCCTTCTGTTCAGCACCCTAGACATCTTCATACTGACCCTTTTTGCACTTTTCTAGATACGGTAGATGTGACAGGAGGTAGGGAACATGCTTGGACACATATACAGATGGACAAATTAAGGTGGTCCTTATAATAATCTTTGGTAGAGTGTTTTAGACTGATATCATTAGTCATATAAAACTTTATTTGCATTTCTTCTAATGTCTGATGTATTCAGCAGAAAACTATTGAGAGGGGGAATCAGTGGCAGTCAGGGTGTGACAAAGAGGACATCGGTCAGGAATGATGGACAGGAGACAGCTTCATGTGAAAACCCTAGACCTGAAAGAGTCTCTTCCCAGCAGCTTACATACCCTTGTGAAGTGGTCAAGACCTTTTATTTTTTCTTTAGCCTGGTCTCTTCCATGGGGAAATATGTTATTTTTTCTTTGATCAATGTGACGTGTGGCAAGACAGACTTTTTTCTGCCCTTCTTCCGTCCACCTTACTTCTTGGTATACTTGAGTCTGATAGCTAAGCTGTAGATTTTTAAGAAGACAAAGCATCATTAAAGGAGAGCTATCTAAGTAGCCCAGCTTATATAATGGTATATACTGTGGTATCCTTTTGCCTCCCAGATGGAAGCTTTTCTAGAAATACTCTTCAGGCCCTAATCTTTTTTCCCCTCTTTGTTTCACTCTCCCTAGTCTATTGGGCCATTTCTCTTTCTGGCATTCAAACATCAAGTGGAGTCTGCACATCATTTGTCTAATGAAACATGACTGTCTTAACTGTCCTAAACTGGTTGGAAATGCATGAAGGCCTGGAGGAAGGAGTTGAGCAGGGGATTGGTTCCTGTGGCATAGGTGGTGTGCTGTAACACATTTTTATGTCCAAACCCATGAAGTATTCTTCACTAAAAGCATAGAAATGTAAAATAAATACAAAATGACCCAGAAAAGCACAAAACTACCTACAGGCCAGCTTTCAGCAATCATTGAGCATGGTAATGGTGCCTCAAACCTCACAGATTCTTCAATATTTGTCTTTGCATGAGGAATCTATGTTTTGAATGAAGCTGGATTGTGTCTTGTTCCTGTCACTGTTCAAGCACCATTTACTTTAATTACAAAAAATTATATGCTGTTCAGCTACCTAATTTGACTAGACATGTGTATTTGCCACAAAGTTGCAAAGGATTTATGTAAGTGCTTATTCCCAACATACCAGCGCTGTGACTTTCAAGTCAACAAAGTAGTCTTGAGTGGCTTCCTCATATCCATACTTCACACCCACTAAAGGGAGGACTGGTTAGTTATGCTAGTTTAATCATGTCCCATTTTATTGCAGTATTACATATGTGCCAGCAGAAAATTTAGACGAGTACAGGGCCAGTCTGGGACAACAGACAGAGGGAGCTGTACCACTTGAACTTTTTCCTTCACATATTGTCAGGTGAGTCAAAAGGCTTACAGCTTTCTCCCAAGTAGCTCTCAAAGGTAACTCTTTCCATACACCTTGTACACTTTGGGAAGATAAGTTTTATTTTAGAAGAGATGAAAGATGGATGATTTTCTTCAGACCAGCAGCCGCTACAATAAAAAGCTGTTAAAAATAGAGTCTTTTTCTTTGACTAGCAAATATTTAAGCATTTTTACAAGTCTGTTTGATCTGTCCAAAAAGGACATTGAATTCTTTCTCATCCTAAATTTCTCTTAAATACCATGCAATTGGATTTATGGATTGCTGCAAATACTGAAGTGCTTCCAGCATAAGACTTTGGTATTGATGGTCTTTCCAGAACATAACTGGAAAGAATAAGTTGTGTCGTTCTTTTTCTTCAGCTTCAAAAAATCATTGCAGTTACAGTCCAAAATTTCAAAGTTATTAATAATTGATTTTTTGCAATTCATCTCCAAAAGCAGTAAGTTTAGTTGAGTGCAGCTGTTGTAATTTTTTCCATTTTGAAAACAATAAATTTCCTTTAGCTTTGATTAGGTTCTAGTTCCAAATTGCAGTTTGTTATTTGCTGTTGTGATTAGAAACTTCATTGCAGAGAAAAAGTGGACAGAGAGTCCCTGACATGTATTCTAAAAGACATCAGAAAAAGAAGTTCCTTACATGAATCCAGTGTACAAATTCTGATACTGTCAAGGTGACTCAATATATGAAATTTTTCAGAAAAATCTAGTGATTAGGCGTATTCTTTAGAAATAAATTGCATGTTCCTGTTTACCATCAGGGAACTCCCAGAGCTTCCAGAACGTGAAGAGGGAGAGGGAGAAGAAAGTGAACTTCAAAATGCAGCTTTCAGTAACTGGAACCAGCCCAGAAAGTAAGTGCAGATCTAGTTGCACATTATAAAATGTCATCTGAAATTCAAAAATTCTGAAACATATTTTAAGAGTAAAAAACCAAGAGAACTGCTGCATTTACATATGTTGTGCATTGCAGAAGTGATTAACGATTGACTTTTACTGCCATTGGGCTAAATCCCTGCAGTCTAGCAGTGTCTTGATTGTTATAGTAATTTATCTCTACTTAATCCAAGCTGACTTGGAGGGAACAAGTCAAAAAAGATGAAGAGAAAGATTCAAAGTTTCTATTAGAACCCAAAACAAACTGACTGGTACTAGACTCAGTACAGAATTTCTGATCAATCCAACAGATAACTTCCACTGAAAGACAAAACTTTGTAAGAAGAAGTTATTTCATAATTTTTAAAAATAATTGTGCAAATCCGGGTGTCTTCAGTGTGCAGCTTTGTCAAAATCACAACAGATTTTAATTTAATTTGGTCCTGTTTTTATCACAAAAGGGTTGAACTCTGGAGAGAGCCTAGCAAGTCATTGGGGATCAGTATTGTTGGAGGACGAGGGATGGGAAGCCGCCTGAGCAATGGAGAAGTGATGAGAGGGATCTTTATCAAACACATCCTGGAAGACAGCCCAGCTGGCAAAAATGGAACGCTGAAAACTGGCGATCGGATTGTAGAGGTACCATCTGAATGCCTTTTGCTGCAATTCCCCCAGCATCTCAGGAGTCACTGAGATGATATGTGGTGGGCTGACAGCTGTGCAGTTGTACAGCTGATACCACTTGAGCCACACAGACTGTAGTACCATCTGCTGATGTTTGTGTGAAGACAGATGCCTGTTAAGTTGAATATTCATCCTGAAACAGATGACTGACTGTGTGAGCAGGGGTCTGCAAAGCCAGCAGTTTGACCTGCCTATTTGAAAACCATAATGTGTAGGAAAAAGCTTAAGTTCAGTGAAACAAAAAGATTTTTCACCTTTGCATACTGGGTAGCAATAGAAACAGCCAGTGCAAACCATGCAAATGAATACCAAGATTATTTCCATCTTAAATCTTAATTGAGTCACATAACTCTTATGCATCTTGTACAGGAGTTAAGGGAGGCACAATTTTTTCTTCTCCTGACATGAAGAAATCTGTGTTTGATACTTGAGACATCAAGAATATTTTGCCCATGCCTGAGTGTGATGCAGTGGTATTGCAGGGTGGGATTTATCTTCATTTCTCTTCTACTTAGCTAGTCCTGGGCTCATGCAGCCACTTCTGCTTTCTCACTTAAAGATATTGAAGAATGAACATACTGAAGGGAATAGATCTTTCCTGACATGACTATCAACATCAGATATTGCCCTATCTCCAGTGTCAGGCTAATAGGAACTGCCTCCATTTGACCCTGCTGGATGGCCTTAACTGACTATCCATCAGTAAGAAGCACAACAGGCAGAGTGATGGAGTTGGTGATTCCGGCCCAGACTGGGCTTGACTTACATGGTGATACTGAAACTGCAGTTTGCTGTTTGCTACAAGATGGATATCGAAGATCTTGAAATAATGCCTTAGTATAGGCAGCACTTTCTGTAACAGGGTGGAACAGTTTGCAGTGTATAAGAAGTTGGGAGGTGGAATTTTGCTTGAAGGCCACAAAGTTAAAAACATTCATTTCACCTAACTAACTGGATTTTTATGAGTGCAATTGTTTCTGACAGTGATGCTTGCAGAAACTGGAATGGGTGACTGAAATCAAAATGTTGTGTTAATGTGACTGTTTCTGAATGGACAGTTTCAGTTTCTCGAGTTGTGGCATGCGTAAACTTCCATCTCTGTAGTGCATAGTTTTTCGGACATGGGGAGTTGGAGGGTATTATTGTTCTTGTTCAGTTCCTCATAGGTTTAGAATTTCTCTAAGATTATTTTTGTGCTCTCTTATTTGTACTGGATGATTACGTTTAAGGTAGAGTTAGACAATTAAAAAGTTGTAGGGGTAATCCTCATCATGTAAGTTTGTGTGCTAGAATTGCCACTAACAAGTAACCTTTCTGTGCTAGCTTCTAGCTTTTATTGTCATCATTGTGACAATACTTACTGATGCTAACCTGATTAACATTGTTCTTACCTGGATTACAGGACAAATTGTTTTACACACACATACATATACAGACATGAATAGAAGCAATCAGGCACAAATCTGTCCTCAGCCATCCTGCCATCCTGTGTACATGCATTCTTCCAGAAGATAGAAAGCTTTTCAGACCTAAAAATTTAACTTCTGAGGAAAATGTCTGGTAGCTAAAATTGATCTTATCTTGCTTTAGGAAAAAAAAAAAAAAGATAAAAGAAAAAAGTGCACTGTACTGGCATAATACCCCATCATGAAAGACTCTCAAGCACCTAACAAGTTTCAGTTTGAAAATATCGAAAGTCCTGGGTAATAGTCTTTTCTTAAAGGTGGGATTTGCAGGAAGCAGTATTTGGTAAACACTCTTACTCTTTTTGTGTTATCATCTCTCTTCTGTTACATTGCTTATGGGAAAACTTACGGCATCTGAACTGAAAATGTTGAAAAATATTTTTAAAACAGAGGAATAAGAGAATATTTATTTGATGTTCTGTCAGTGCTGTTGCAAATATCAAAACTGTGTTTGAGGGACCTCAGGCCAAGTCAGTAGAAAGGTCCACTAGAAACAGAGGCTTGGACTGAGGTTTTAGTGAAAATTTCCTAACCAAAACTCAGAACTGACTCATGACTCTTGTAGCTTCTTGCAATGTTAAGATGAGGCCTTCCAATTACAGGTGGATGGAATTGACCTCAGAGATGCCAGCCACGAACAAGCTGTGGAAGCCATACGGAAGGCAGGCAATCCTGTAGTCTTTATGGTACAGAGCATTATAAGCAGACCAAGGGTAAGCATAAAGAATATGGAAAGAGATGTAATACATAGTAATAGATGAAGCAAATGTTCAAGATGGTGGTATTTGGGAATGGGATATTTAATCCTGAAAGTGCCATCTCAACTATTTTAGGAACAAAAATTTGATATAAATATTATTTCCATTTAGAATGAAATCGATTTGGATTTGGAAATACCCTCCAGCACGCCGTCCTCAAACTATTTTGAAAAGCCTCAAGAAAGATAATTTGTTGGGGGGCAGAGTAGGAGTCTAACTAAAACCATCTGTTAGAGATTGACAGCGTGTCTGAGGAGCGCATGCAGAAATACAGCATCTGTTAAAAAATTCTGTGGACATTAATGAAAGGACCTAGAAGTACACAGAAGTTTTCCGTCACTAAACTGCATGGACATTGCAGACAAAAGCTACTGAGCTCTAATATAAGTTGCTTGCATCACTAGAAACTAAACTTCCTCATTGTAGACTCTTTGTAAGCTGCATGTTTATTTACTAGTTGTCTCATAACTCTTGTTCCCCAGCCAGAGTCTCTTTATAGTCCTTCTTCAGCTTCTGCTCCCTGTGGGCAGAAGACTACTAACCCATTTTATCGTCAGTCATTTAAGGTAAAGTTGCATGAAAAAGTTCTGTTGAATGTTGATTATTGACACTCAAACTAATAAGTAACACTTTTGTATTTGCTGTGATGTGAACAGAATTGCTGCTGCTGAATGTTTAGGCCCATTTGGGATGGAAATTATGCCATTACTTTATCACTACTTTTATTTAGAGAATGCTCCTTTGCTATTTTTGGTTGTAGTTCTTTATTCTCTATTTTCAAATTAAGCTTGTTGGTTATTTCTTGACTGTAGTGATGTGTTTCTCTGTATGCAGAAACATTGCAAACGCTCTTCCTGTACATACACATTATGTTGTGATCTTCATAAATGGCATTATGTTTATTATTTTAATCTTTTGAAACTTGCATTTTTACTTAATAATAAGAACTTAAAAGGGAATTTCCTGCTTTCATTCATGTCCAGTCACCCAAGCAGCTAGCTGCCTGCACACACAAGCTATAATTATTATGGTACCACTATGTATTTAACCAGGCAGTCAGTTTTAAGTAACATGTAGCTAATGAATCAATTTCTTGCCTTTTGTTGTTTCATGCAGGTTTAGTAGTTAAAAGAGAGCCTGTGTGTACTTCAGAACAGCCTGAATAATGCGAGTGGCCTGTGAAAACATAGTGATAGTTTTGATAATGAGGAGTTACCCATCGCGTCTGTGTTTCATACTGATACCCCTCTGTATACTTCTGAGTAAGAAACAATGTATCACTGTGATTATGATCTCACAGTAGTGTTACAGCATTATGCTGTATGAAATGCTATCTAGTTTCTGATAACTTAGCATCTTAGACACATTGATAAAATTCTGAATGGAAGTTAGTTGAAAAAAGGAAAAACAGAAAGAAAAAATATTGTTACTTTAGGCTTTGATTTGAATTTTAAAAAATAGTTACAGAGAGAACTCCCTTTATTTTAGCATTTGCTCTCCTTGTCTTAGACTGAGCAAAAGTTATGCTAAACTGAACTGTTCAGGCAAATTCAAATGCTCCAAATTTCATCATAATAGTCAGTCCATATTAATACAAGGTTGTTGAATGGATTAGTATTTGGGCTAGTATTTTAGGAGGTATGCCATCATGACAAAATAAAAAAGGTAAGATTTTGAATGACTGTAGCTGAACTTTTGTTTCCTGTTTTACTAGGATTTTACTGTTGGTATATGAAGTGTTTATGATGCTTATTTTAATTGCCTAAAATTTCAACAAGATACATTTTAAAATTCTGTGCAGATGATATGTAAATGTTGCATTTTAATAGGATGATTACAGTAACAATTTACTTTTCACAAACCTTTCTTTATAATATTCAAAATCAAATGTGAATCACATACGCAGAAAATCTTCTTGTACCCTGGGGAAACAGCCTGTTGACTTTGAGTGACTTGACAGTCAAGAAACCTTGGTTATTCATGGCATTACTTTGTCACTGCTGAAGATACAGTAGAGCCAAGACATTTGTTGTCTTACCAAATAGAATTACTTTTTTGCAACACGGTGTTTGAAAATAAATGTTTAGGGATGTGTTTACTATTTTCAGGAGCATTTAACAAAACAAATGCTTTAAGAAATTTTTAAACAGCACTGTAATTTTTGATTAAATTACTCTTGGTAGAAATGATCCTGGAAGGTTTTCACATTCCCATCCATACTACTTTCCAGAAGTGTTAAACTTACACCCCTAAGACTTACAGGTAATTGCTGAATGGATACACGCAGTGTAGAAATTACTTCTAAGTATACACAGTATATTTCCAACATACTGTTTGAAATCAGAGCTGTTTCCTCCTTATTAAGCAGATTCTTATTAAGCAAAATAGAATAGAGTACAAAAACTGCATAAGGAATATAAATAGTCAAATTATATCCTTTTATTTGGTCTAAATGTGTAAACTCTTTTTCTGTTAAATGATAATGAGAAAGTACCTTGCTTCGGAGGAAGACCAGAGTATTTAGTTTCAATATATTATAAATTTAGGCAATTACACATGCATACATGTATACAAAGTGTTCTGTGAAAGTTACTATTAGATATGAAATCTGCTTAGAGATGCCTAATATTACTAAGCCCTCACTTTTACAAAATAAACAGTGAGTGTATTACCACAGAAGTTAAATAAAATTATGAGGATCTGTGGTTTTCAAAATAAAACTAAACCTACTGCATTATTACAGATAATTGTGTTCATCCTAACCCAGAAATCCACCATTTTTCAATTAATTAATGTGTAAGAGTGTCCCATATGTTTGGAAAAAAATGTTCAAATATCACAGCACATAAATGCTGCGTAATTCTGCACTTGATGTACTTTGTGATCTAGAACAGGTGTGAGGATTGGTTCTTTTCCTCTCTGCTGACAAAACATCAGAAACACAGGGGAAATACAGTTTTGCCGAATTTCACATATCTGTTGGAAGTGCAGAACGTGGACGTTGTTCAGTTAGCCCAACAATTAAACTAATATGTTTTGGTTCATGGGTGAAAGGTGTTAATTTAAAACTTCTTTTTTGTTTAGTTTCTGTTTTGCTTTCCTTTTAGAACCCTTCCCTGCCTTTCCCACAGAACAGTGTTTTCAGTAGGCCAGCTGTCTTCAGCAGCACTAATCCGTTTGCTGATTCTTCTCAGTTCAACACTGCTAAGGTTGGGTGATGACACACTATCTTTCCAATCACCAGACATCCTACGTGTGCTTCTTTCCCATTGCTGTCTCTCTGGGTTAAATTCTTTTATACATTTGGTTTGGTTTACATGCTATGCTGATGAGTTTGAGAACTCTATGTAGTGAATTTAAAAGACCCAGACATGTGTATACATAGAAAAGTTACGGAGAAGTTAAAAAATGCAAGCTCCATTAATCATAACCACTAAAGCTGACCTATTCAGAGCTACCAAAGGAATAGGTTTTCAATTATGAGATCAATCCCTGACATATATGTTAAAATACCTAAGTGTAACTCTCTCATCAGTGTAAGGTGTTTTGCTGCTATGTACTTCTTTTTGGTTTTTTGTGGTTATGACTTTCCAGCTTTGATATCTCTCTTTTATTTTTGCATGGGAAAAAAACCCCAAACTTGCAGCTTTTTTTTAATGATGCTTCATGAAAATATTTTCCCTCTGCTTCTTGAAAATTCTTTTAACGCACCATGAATAGGATGCTGACATCTTTGGAAATACAAAAAGAGTTAGACTCTTTTTTTTCTGTGGCTAGTGCTTACTTACTGCATGTTATTCACAATGGGAACAGTGTTAATCTCTAATAAAAAAATTAATCCTAATATGCATGCATTTTTTATTTAATAAAATAATTTCTGGCTGGTTTTGCATCTTGGAAGTGATTGTGCCTTTTGTCTATTTTCCCATGTTGTCAAAAATATTGACTATGCAACAAACACTTATGATACGTGGTGTATAATTGCATGTGTGTTTTTAAATCTCTTTTTGTGTTCATTACAGTTCTGAGGAAAGGGATTAGACATGTAACATAAATGATGACTTATGTTTTCTATATTTTCAAAAGTATTTCTGAAAAGCATTGCATACTTTTTAGAAGAAAACCTGATGATCCTGTAGTTCATGCATAATTCCTTTCTTAGCATTGATATAAGAATGGCCTTTTGTCATCTCTCTCTTTTTCTGAACTCAGGTTCATGTATAGCGAGAAACTTTGATGAATCAGGGTCCTTTGTAACCCCTTAAATACTTTTGTCCGTTTATAAATCAAGTTAAGAGTTGCTGCAGTTAGTAAAATTAATCCATAATTGAAAATGAGTGATTGGTTAATAGTACTGTTTATTGCCAAAGATGCTGTAACATGTGGATTGCTGTTTTCTGTTACTGTAGGAGGTATCGAATCCAATTAGGGTTACCTTCCGTTGTTCCCCAACTAACCCTTTTGCTCCCACACCATTCAAGGTTTGTCTTAATTCCCATCGGTTGGTCCTACTGTATGTGTGCTGTACATTTGTACATGGCCTGTGTTAACTTCTGGAGTACTGCTTCTTCTTCCGCCTGTGCCTTCATTTTTTCAAGTTCCAGACCTGCTGCCATTTTCAGTATTTGCTTGGCTGTGATCAGAGTGAACCTGGTAGCTAAATGGGTTCAGCAACTGTTGGATGCTTTGCATTTTAAATGAAATACTGTGGTGTGGCACACTGGAAGTATTTCATAAGTTAAAGCCTTCTAGATTTTTTGTGTGTTGCCCGATTCAGAGAGCAAAAGTCTTATGTGTGTGTAAACTGTGGGGACTGGCTTCTGCTTCTGGCTGTTCAAATGTGTCAGGCTAAGTTCTGCAGGCAGGACATGTTCTTCTCCTACCAAATGGCATTGTAGCACAGCTTTTACCCTCCTATAAAGGAACCTTGCTTTTACTTTCATTTCAGCATTTCCTTACACTTCAGGAATGTTCAGATTATGTTATGTTGTTACATGTTCACAATGGTACAAAAATATGCATTTTTTTTGTCAGTCATATTGTGGTGGCATCAGTTAATAAGTGATAATCTGTCAGGATGTAGCCCTATATCCACACCTTACAAATCTTCCAGAGGTTCTTTACACCAATATTTTGTTCCTCTTTTTAGTCATGTTTTCTTTAAATTTTGCTGTTCTTGGACACTGTCGCTTACAAACAGTACCTCTAAAGTAATATTATAATTTTGGTTTTAAAACATAAGAACTAAAGTTTGCTGATGTGGTTTGGTCTCACACTTGTATTGGATTTGTGTTGCAAGATAATGGGAGTTGGGGAGGCTATGGGGTGAGTTGTCATATTTTTTCTCCCTTGTCCAGCTGAAGACGGGACTGATAGAGCAGCTTCGGTGGGCACCTGGTCTCCATCTAGGGTCAGCCCACCACAACACTATATTTCCTCATTTTTCCAGGATATTATTTAGCTTTAGTAAAACTCTAGGAAGAACTCTGAAAAAAGGAGTGTTTCTTGAACTTCTTTTACTTTTACCCCTCCTCTATGTAGAGGTGTATTACCAACTCTTCTTTGTGCACACCTGAATTTTTGATTGTGAAAAATAACATTTAATGTTACTAAGTAGTGTTTGTACTTTTCTTCGATTCTGGTAGGCGACAATGTCTTTGGTAGAATTTTGTTGCTTCAGTTTAGGAGTGTTAGGATCATCTTAGGAGGATGACATTTTCTTAGATTTGAAGCATGGTGCAATGTGACTAATGATACAAAAAGTCATATAACACCTATATACATTTTTTATAAAAATTATTTGCTTCAGTGTCACTTCCCACACTTTTGACATTTAGTAACTTCTTGGAGTTCCTCAAACAAGTTCCTAAATGAAAGAAAAATCTTTTTCATGCAGAAGGAGAATGAAAGAACTAAAATAGGGCATTTGCAATATCTTTATATCTTTGGAGTTACAGGGTTAAGGTAGGTAATTTTTGTTTAGACATTAAATTTCAAAATGGCTAAACTGGTAACTTCCCAGGTTTCTCAACACCTTCAAATTGAAAGCTCATGAAGTCTTCCGAGATGTATGTTGTTATTCATTTCACTGTTGCCTCTGATGAAGAGATTATTACCTGAAGTGATTTTGGCACCTAAAGGCACTGTCTGAGATACTGTGTTCAAACTTGCTGATGAAGGTAATGAGAACTGAAATGATGAGAATAGGGTTATGAAGCTAGAGCAACATACCTGAAAACTTGAGTGTTGTAAAAATACTTGGGTTTTATTTAAAATTCTTGTTTACTTCAGTAGCTGATCTGAAAAGTATCAAGGAATCTTGGGCATACATAACCTAAAGAATGATGATATTCAGAGAGAAGTTTCTTGCTTACATGTTTACTCTAAGCAAAGGAAAATTATACAAATTTCACATAGTGAAATCCCTTATCAGAGTCCATATTCCTCAAGAATATTCCTTCTGTCTTGAATGGAAGGTTTCAAGGCTTTGGATTTGGGCATTTAACCATTAGATTGCAGTAGTAGTGCATTTATACCTCTTAACTTTGTTTGAATATGAATAGAACACATCAAGACAAAAAGTATCTGTCTCTTGTGATTTAACCTGTATCCTCGTTTATTTGATCTTCTCTGTGCAGCTTATAGGAAACTAGTAAATGAGACTGAAAAGGTCCAGTTGCTATGGATTTCTTCAGTTATCATAATTCTAATTTTGGTTTTTAATGTCCTTTCAGTTAATATGCCAGTTGCTTTTTTTTTTCCCTGTAGATATTTTTGAAATTTCCCAGTTTTTTGTTTACTTTCTCTTTCCTCATATTGGGCTTCCTAAGCATATAATGGGAGGAAATTATATGTGATGACTTCTAAAAATAAAATTGGTTATAAATCTTTTACAAATCTGGCATTAAAACAAAAGTACTTGAGTCTTCTGAAGAGGCTTTTTCTAAAACATAAAGTAGCACATAAAACTTTACTGAATTGGGCTTTTACTGTGAGTTGTTTGCTTCCAGATACATTTTGGAGTGATGTTTTTCCTTACCTTGTCTGGTGTTTGTTTCTTTCTTTGATCTCTCTGCCTTTCTGTGTGCTGTTATTAATTTAGAGTTTCAGCTGCTTGGTATCGAAACTTTGAAGCTATGGTCATTGCCATTTTGACATTTTTGTATACTAGTTTGCCCTACAGAGAGCCTGCATCTTCTTAGCCACTTCATTTTTCTTATTCTCCACAGGCATTTGGTCAGTCTGATACAGAACCAGAAAAGACTTCACTTTGTAACTTGCCTCTGCCCCCTCCTTCAGCATTTTCAGGGATGAACTGTGATGTTGCACATTCATCTTCTATCAGAGTTGCAGAAGATGTGGAAAAGGAGGATGAGTTCGGTTACAGCTGGAGTAAGTGATAATATTTTAAATACTCAGTGTTAGAATTGCACTGTATAAGACACAGAGCGGGGGGCATCCAGTTTGAACTGCTTCTTTCTCATATGCATCATGATTTGGGTGCTGAGGTTTCTATTTTAGTTGTGCTTGGTCAGATGCACATAGTAAAATATAAAACTCATTTCTTTTTCTTCATTTCTTCACTGCAATCTTTTTTTTTTCTCCATGGTCCAAATTCAGTGTAAGACTACGTGAAGAATTTCAGTGTATTCCAGGTAACTGTTGGCAGTGATCAATGTGATAGTATCTGTTACCTGAAGGTGTTACTGGAGAGAAGACTACTTCTTTTGTGTATGAATTTTTTTTTAAGAAAAGTTATAATATTTTCTGAAAGTATAAGGAAAACAAGAAACTAGAAATATTATTATAAATTACCTAAGGCTTAGTTTAAAAGAAGGTGTGATTTACACTGAAAATTTAATCATCCATTTTGGGCTTCTTCTGTCAGGTACTGCGCAGTGAGCACTGATCCTGACTATCTAGGTGACTTGTGAAACTTTCTAATGTAACTCTAACCTCTGCTATCCACACTTTTACATTTAGAAAAGATTGTGCAGCGCTATGGAAATCTACCAGGGGAGCTACACATGATTGAGCTGGAAAAAGGAAAGACAGGTCTGGGACTTAGTCTTGCTGGTAACAAAGACCGATCCAGGATGAGTGTCTTTATAGTGGGAATTGATCCAAATGGAGCAGCTGGAAAAGATGGCAGGTTACAGATTGCAGATGAGTTGCTAGAGGTGGGTTTTTGCAATTTATACTGAAGCCCAAATGTACTGACTTCAAGTACCAGATTCTTGCTGAAATATGTATGTTTTTCAGTAGAGTTTGAAATCCCAACTTTATCCAAGTTCATATCACTATGCTATCAGATTTTCCTTCTGATGTATGCCAAATTGATGTAGCATTTTTTTTCCTGGTTATAACAACACCACGTTGTGGGTTAGATCCCTGTATGCACCATTCACTTAAGAGATGGACTCAATGATCCTTGTGGGTCCCTTCCAACTCGGAAGATTCTGCAATTCTGAATGAAGGTGTGTTGAATAGAAATGTGAGGTGACAGCCGTTTCTGAGTTACAGAGATGTATGGAATGGCAGTGAATTGCAGACCACGAAAAATATTGAAGTCCTCCAGTCCATCCGTCTGTGGAGTACTCCAGACTTTCTAATTACTTCCCCATTTACTAGAAGTGTGATAATAGCAGAATATTTTTATATTGTGTAACACAGAATGTGGAAATTAAATTGGGAAAACAGGAACAGATCTATTTTTATTATGGACTTCTATCTCATTATGTGTTTGGGTGCTGTTTTCTAGTAGAGTGGAGTGACCAAACCACTAAACATGCAACTAACATTTCAAGTACATGTGTGAGCATAATTTATGTTTCTATATTCCTACAGCCCAGTTGATGATACTTGGAGATGTATTCTCTGCTATAGCTTTTCCTATTCTTTCTGATAGCAGTAGGTAACATTACCCTTACAGAACTGCTTTGTGTAACTTCAAAGCTATATGTAGGAGTGTTTGAGGATGTACTGGTGAAGACATACAGAGAGGGAATGAACAAAGCTTGAGGGAGACATTGAGAGAGTAAAATATATAGGCTGGAATTTGCAGACTAGGAAAGAAATTAACTGTGGGACTGTGGACCAAGTCTCATGGAGGGAGCTTTCTTGCAGACTCCAGTATTGCGAGACAGTTCACTTGAAGCATCTGGTTTTAAAATCCTGCTGTTTAAGAGGTGGAATATTCTGAAAACATGTTGAAACACATCTGTCTGAAGCTATCATCTTGTGATTTCTTACTTATTGTCCACACTATAAGCTTGCAGACTAATGCTAAGAAATTGCCTCAACTTCTTCTGAGAGGAGACAGCTGAGCTTGCTCCCTATATTCCCAAGTAGCTGTCCATCAGCTATTGAGGACCATGTCCCATCTCCCCACTTGGCAGCCTGACCATGTATTTTTCACAAGGCAGTGGCAAGCACTGGGGGGAGTGCTGCATTTGGGTTGCGAACTCCAGTGTAAATGACAGGGCTCAGTATCCCTGTGACCATGCCTGGTACACACACCCTGCATGGACGTCATTGGTGTCCTCGGTACAGTGTCTTGCATCTGTTGCTTTGTTGTGTCTCTGCTTCTGCTAGTGCTACCTGTGTGCATTTTACTACTTTCCCTTTGTGTGGGTTCAAACAGTCCTTTTTCAATAATTTCTCTTTTCTTGAGTTAACTTCAGCACCATGGTTTTCCATTTTCAAGAAAAATGCAACTAATAAAATGCAAGCAAATAATGGACTTAATCTGCAAATTCACACTGATAGCTACTCTCCTGTCTGAACTGTAGGTGCTTCAACGTGTTATAGTGACTAGTCTCCTCTGCCAAATGGAAAAAAGATTGCCAGGTCACATCTTCAGATAGTAAGTGTGGAGTCATAGAATGGCTTGGGTTGGAAGGGACCTTAAGGGTTGTCTACTTGCAAGTCTTCCTCAACAGCCTGGGTTGCCAACCACCAGATCAAGTTGCTCAGGTCCCATTCAGTCTGGTCTTGAACACTTACAGGGATGGAGCATCCACAGCTTCTCTGGACAACCCATTCCAGTGCCTCACTGTCCTCTGGGTAGAGTTTTTTCCTGACAACTAATCTAAAACTTCCTTCTTTCAGTTTAAAACCATTGCCCTTTGTCATATCCCTGTCTCTCCATGTAAAAAGTTACTCTTTCCTCTTTTTTGTAAACTCCCTTTAAGTTCTGAAAGGCTGCAATGACATCTCCCCAGAGCTTTCTCTTCTCCGGGCTAAACAACCACAACTCTCAGCCTGTCTTCACAAGGGAGGTGCTCCAGCCCTCTGATCATATTCATGGCTCTCCTGTGGAGCTGCTCTGACAGATCCACATCTTTCTTGTGCTGAGTACTCCATAACTGGATGCAATATTTGAGGTAGGGTCTCATGTGGGCAGAGTAGAGGGGGAGAATCCCTTTCCTTGACCTTCTGGTCATACCTGTTTGGATGCAGCTCAGCACGTATTGGCCTTCTGGGCTGTAAGCCTAGAAAGAGAAGTGTTGAAAGAGCCTAGAGTATTGTCTCATGTCCAGGTTTTCATTCACAAGAATCCCAAAGTCCTTCTCTACAGGGTTGCTCTCAATGACTTCTGTTCCCAGTCCATACTCTTATCTTGGATTGCCCCAACCCAGGTCCAGTACCTTGTAATTGGACTTGTTGCACCTCATGAGATTCCCAGAATCCCTTCTGATAACTCTTCTCGTCCCTTGCCAAAGCCTCTTCTTCTGTGCCTTAGTATTCCTAAACCTGTCTCTACACACATCTAAACCATATCTATGTAGTCTTCCCAGATCATCTGTCCCTAGTTCCACTGGCTATGCATTTTTTTCTTGCTCCTCAGTTTGAGGAGCAGATCCTTGTTTAGCCATGCTGGTTTCCAGCTTGCCTAACTTGATTTCTTACACATGGGGATGGAGTATCCTCAAAAAGCTACTGATGCTGGTGAGGTCCTCTGTCCCTAAGGACAGTTTCTGAGGGAATTCCATCCACTAATTCTTTAAACAGCTGGAAGTCCATTATTCTAAAGATCAGGGTTAGTTCTGGCTGGCTTTTTTCCAAGCCCATGTTCCTTGAGATCAGTGATTTAACCAGGGCATGGTCACTACAGCTGAGGCTGCCTCCAGTCTCAGTCTTTCTAATGAGCTCATCTGCACTGGTGAGCACCGGGTCCAGTAACACTGCTTCTCTGGTTGGTTTGTCCAATATCGGGACCAGGAAGTTGTCCTCAGTGCATTCCAGGAGTCTTCTGGATTGCTTGCAGTCAGCTGTACCACTTTCCCAGCAGACATGCAGGTGGTTGAGATCCCCTATCAGGATGAGAACCTGCAAGCATGATGATTCCTGTATCTGAAGCGAGAAGTCAACAGGCTCACCGTTATCAGGCAGCCTGTGGTAGACCTCAGCCACAAGGTGTCCCTCACTGATGCTGTCCTTAATTTTTACCCACGGGCTCTTGAGGTGTTTGTGGCTGTTTCTCAGAAGCAGCTCCTCACAATCTGTCAATTCCTTAACACAGAGCACAGCGCATCTGCCCCTTCTTCCCACCCTCTCCCTTCTCAGAAGGCTGTAGCCCTTGATTGAAAGGTTCCAGTTGTGTGATTCATCCCACCAGGTTTCTGTGAGTCTAGCTAGATTATAGGCTTTGAATTGCACCGTTTTGGTGCAATCGAGGAACTGCTTTCCGGTTCCTCTTGCTTGTTAGCCATGCTGCCCATATTGGTGTAGAGGCACTTAAACTGGATTATCAACCGCTTCACCTTTTGAAGCAGTGTTACGCTGCTTAGTTCATTTGGGTAAATTTGCAGTTGTCTCCCTGCTGCTTCCTAAAATGTTGGTGTTTCCTGATTCCTCTCTGACACACAGAAGTACATCTGCTTCCCTCTTCCTCATCAAATCTAGTTTAAAACTCTGCTAAATGTGCCAGTGTTCAGACTTCTGTTTATAAAGTGCCTGGCTCAGGGATTTGAAGTACCTGAGATTCAATAAAGAATAGCAATCTCATTGCGGGATATAAACAATTCATTTATTTATTATGGTTAGAATTTCCCATGGCCTTGCTTAATCACCTCATCAGTCATGAAGTGATCAATGGCAAGTGAAAATAGATTATGTGCCAGGTCAACCCAATTAAACTCAGAGAATGACATTTTTAGCACTGTGACAGTGTTAGTCTGAAGTCAAACTATAGTGAATATTTTTATTGGAAAAAGGGAGTGAAAGTAGGACATAACATAACTCTTTTTTTATACAGTTGCTGTTTAGTCAGTGATACAAATTTTTTAAAGCTTAAAAATTAGTTGATGCGTAAGGAGTTAAAATATTTTGATACATAATTGCTGCCTTTCCTTATCTAGATAAATGGCCAAATCCTTTATGGAAGGACTCATCAGAATGCTTCTTCAATAATCAAATGCGCACCATCTAAAGTTAAAGTAATCTTTATCAGGTAAGTTCTTGTTAAAGGTTTGGCTGAGAAGGTTTAATTTTTAATGTGCTCAAGTTTCACACAGTGTTTGTTATTTTTAAGTTTGGTAACACAGATGTGATTTTGAAGACAATCTTACTACTTGTTAAATATATCTTGTAGTTTTCTGTTTTGATGTTTGTATTGTGAGTGCCAGAAATTAAGAACCAGACGTAAACTTGTCCTAAGAATTATGAGGCGGTACTATTGACTTCTTACTACATTCTTTAACTGAATATATTGCAGAAACAAGGATGCAGTAAATCAGATGGCTGTTTGCCCTGCAAAGTCAGTAGAGGCTTCACAGTGTACTTCAGGGACACTTCAACATCAAGAGGTAAAGTAAATATTTGTTTTTCTTATTTGGCCAAAATACTGACATTGTTCTGGATAGAGGAGGACTCTGTCTGCTTAGGAAATACAGTAGAAGAGAAAGAAACCCATAGCAAATCAAGTGAGAGTTTAGTAAAGTTGCTAAATTTAGTACAGCTGTGATCAATCTTGTTTCATTTTATGTTCTTCTGTACTATGAAGTAAGTCTAATGCTCCCATCAACAGAGTTTTAGAAGTTTAAATAAAACTAGAAAATGAGCAGACTCTCTTTAAATGTTTGCACAATACTTTGTTTTGGTGAAATGTAGATGTTCTCAGTTCTTCTGAAGAAAGAACAGAGATAATTTTCGCAGGCTTGGCCTGGCAAAATCAGAAGAAAGAATTATAAACTATACTATCACTATCTTTTCTTGCACCAGTTATTTACAATAGTTGTTTTCCTGAGTTTGTTATTCTTAGTTCACTTGTGTGTGGGGTGCTTTCTCTAAGACCAATCAGGTCTTAGCCTGGCGAATCTGGATATAGAAGACTCGCTGGATTTCTACTAAGGGGGCTCTTCTTATAATTCTTATAGTAAAGCTTGTCCCTGACCTTCGGAATCTTGGAGTCTCTTGTTCCATTCCTGGCTCAGCAACGACAGTGCAAAATGTTGGATATAGCCACGTACAGCTCCATTTCCTTTTCTCTTAGATTGATATCAGTGTTGCGAACCTGAGTGCATTTTCTGACTTGAGTTCATGTAAAAACATTCAGCATGTGGAACTTCCTAAAGTATGTACTGAATTTACATCAATCACATTTTTATTCAGTATCCATTCAATTTTGTGATGCTGTCCCTCTTACGGCAAACAGTCTCTTAGTTACTAGAAGTCAGAAAACAGATTTCTAGAGATTTACTCTTCATTTTTGGGAATGGACACCAAAGTTTTCCTCACAGAAAGACCTTTTGATTTGCTTTTCTGTCTCTGGAAGAAGTATTCTCTTGTGCTATTTGACGAACTTTTTATCACCATCTACTGATGGTTCCTCGGGTAAAATCAGTGCCCTAATTGTTCAAGGTAAAAACTGAATCACAGTTTACCTTGTAAGTTTCAAAGGAGTGGGTTTGAATTTAGAAGTGTTTCAGATTTGTCTTGGTAGAAGGTATACTGTTTGTAGGTTGGCAGAATCTATTCCAGAAACAGTTTAAAACAAAAATATTGATGCATTGTGAAACCTCAGACTTGATATGTCAGCAGGCTTCACTAGCGTTTAGTGATTGTATTCTAACATTTTGATGCCACAGTACTTAACTATTTGTATTTTTCTGTTTGCCCCAGGATCAAGGAGGTTTTGGAATTGCCATTAGTGAAGAAGACACAACTAATGGAGTAGTTATTAAAAGCTTAACAGATCATGGTGCGGCTGCAAAGGTATGAGAAAGTTTAAAATCTGATTAGGGAATGAAGAATGTTTTTTGGAGTAATATCCATACTTCATATTTTTTATTTTATGTTTTTCCAGGATGGACGTATCAAAGTTGGAGATGTGATTCTGGCAGTGGATGATGAAATTGTTGTGGGATATCCTGTAGAAAAGGTGCTTCTGAAGGGTTGGGAATGTTGCAGAAAGCACACTGCTTAGTGTAGGAGGTGGTTGTGTCTTAAACTAGTGAGGTTCTCATGACTATACCTCACTTAATTTTCAAAGCTGGCTAAAAAACCAAAGATCTGCAGGCACTGTCTGGATAAGGAAACTACTGCAAAATAAGCTAAAGCCTAATAAATTTACAGCTCAACTGTTATTTTACATTAATGCACTACATTAATCCTCCTATCTCTGCATTGGATGTGATTTGATTTTCCTTGTGGTTCAGACCTGATGACTGAGAGACACTTAGTGGTGTGATAAAAGCCATGAACTATTGCTCAATAATGACTCTGCATAGCTAGTCCACTTTAAAGGTGTTAGAACCAGTAAGACTAATATGCGTAAATTTACACAAGTGAGTTGTATCAGTGGTAAATCAAGTCATAAACTGTGCTTATCCATGGGAACTGTCTGTAGTAACAGCCTCATTATATTCCAAGCATAGTATTTCAAACCTTTGGAGAAAAATACCTCCATTCCTAAATAACAAGATTTATTTCTAGCTTCTAGCTCTGCAAACTCAATTTGGGTTCTGTAGTAAATCAAGGAGGCTTTTTTCCTAGCACCTGCCTTGCTACCAAGAAAAGTGATTCTTTAGGCATGAGTAGATTACTTTCTGTTTGTTAAAGGACAATTAGGAGAACATCAGTCTTACTCTTTGAGGTACTGTTATCTCTTTTACTGCAGTAAATAAGTAAGAGATAGTGAAGTTGCCTGTAAAGAGGTAGGGGTTGGTAAGCTTTGTAAGAACAAAGATTGAGTAAGTAATTTCTGAAAATATCTCTACTGAAATGTAAAGTCTCAAGAGGATTTAGTGTCTTTTCTGTAAGATGGCAGTTGATTTTGAAGGGTTTTCAGTATCACTTTAAATTAGATATTGCATTACACCCTGGGGTCTGTCTCTCCCTTCCATAGTTCAGGTAGTATTTTCAGGTTTTTCTTCCAGAATAACAGTTGCACATTTTTTTAGCTCACTAGAAATTTTGGCATTGACTTCTGAGAGATCAGAATTGGGCTCCACCCAGCATTAAAAGGCAATACTTCTGTTTCTCTAATAATTGCTATACAATACAGTATTCTGTCTAGAGAAGCCATTGAAAGACTGCCATATTCTCGTCTAGTATAGTTTGGCTAAGTTTCATGGAAAAAGGATTCTTAGAAAAAACATCAATATTTGTGTTTGGTCCTGATGAGAAAGCCTACAGGATTGTGACAAGTAGCTGCAGCTTGCAGAACTGTTAATTCTGCTTTATTTTCAGTTTGCAATTGAACAATCCAGTTACAGTTTTCATAGACTTTTCTCTTTATCATTCAGTTTATTAGTCTCCTGAAGACGTCCAAACCTGTGGTGAGGCTTACCATCAACCCAGCAGAGACAGACAACCTGACTACAGCACCAGCCCCTCCCAGCACTGTCCCAGCAGAGAAGAGGAATATGCAGCCACCAGCAGCTGTCCCCGCTTCCAGCTCACCAGAACCAGAAGCAATCAAAAGTAATGTTTTCCTTGTGTGTCTGTATTCACTGAGGTTTTAACATAAAAACAAAGTATTGTATTGCTTGTAAGTTTTCCCTTTTTGTATGCACTGAGCTGTCTTCTGCATTTTCTAATAATGCCAGATTGCATATTCATATAAATAAAGCATTGTGCCCCCATACTGAAGACCTACCTCTTGCCTTCCTGTTGTAGAGGCAGGAAGATGAAAGGATTTTCTCCTCCATCTCAGACATTCAGCAGGTGCCTCTGTCATGGTTGTCTAGAACAAAGTGAAAGGCATTCCTTTAAATGAGGGAGAAAAGTAATTTTGTGGAAGGAGAGGATGGTTGAGAATGTTTTGCCATTTATGACTAGCCACATTTGGCTCTTCTCCTCCAGAGTGGAGAGTCAAGATGTTTCTTATGTATGATAGTTATTTGTTATAGAAGACACTTCTAAGTTAATAGAAGTAATCAAGTAATGCACACATCATATAGATGTTTAAATTAAATTCTATCCTAAATAGAATATGTTGTGTATAGTATCTGCTTTGGCTGTCCAGACTATAATCCAGGTACTTGATGGCATAAAAACTACAGGAGGCACAGCAAATAAAACTACAGGATAGTACTCTGAGGAGGAGGGGGAATTGGCAGTGTCATTCTCTGTGGATCAGCTGTTAAGTTATTGCTCTACAACTGTCGGTGAACTCTGAAAAATGCTGTTTTAAAGTCACTTCCCTAATACTGAACTCTGTTATTGTAACCAGGATGTTTCGCTGTTGTTTTAGACACAAGCAGATCTTCAACTCCAGCCATGTTAACCTCTGACCCAGCTACTTGTCCCATCATTCCTGGATGTGAAACAACCATTGATATCTCCAAAGGGCGGACTGGTCTTGGTCTGAGCATTGTTGGAGGAGCAGACACTTTGCTGGTTGGTTGGAAAAATATATGTATCACTCAAGTGAAATAACAGTAATGAAATTAAAGTCTGATAGAAGAGGTTTTTTGTCATTTGTTTCTAAAGCATTTATAGAAAGACTCAAAAGAAACAAAAATAAGAAAATGCCCTTTCTAAAATTAAAAGTATAAATGAGCTTCTTAAAAGTTTTGGTAATTTGTTCATCATGCATCTGACTTTCATTCCGTCTGACTTGTCACTGATGAATTATAGTAGCAATTTTCAGTTACTTTTGGTTGAAAATGGTGCCTGTTCTTTCAACATGCAATTTTGATGTTGCTTTGTTGACAGGGAGCAATCATTATCCATGAAGTATATGAAGAAGGAGCAGCATCTAAAGATGGACGACTGTGGGCTGGTGATCAGATACTAGAGGTATGGTGATTTCTTTGGTTGTTTTCGTTTTCATTGCTGGCGAAGCCTTTTGTATTTGTCTGCTGGAAGGTGCTGCACAGTTTACCATTGTACACTTCCATTGCAGGTGAACGGAATTGACCTCAGGAATGCCACACATGATGAAGCCATTAATGTCCTCCGTCAGACACCCCAAAAAGTTCGTCTGACTGTGTACAGAGATGAAGCCCAGTACAAGGAGGAAGACATGTATGATGTGCTGAATATAGAGCTCCAGAAGAAGCCTGGTAAAGGCCTTGGACTGAGTATTGTTGGAAAAAGGTATGTAATATACCTGGAGATTCAGTGTCTTGAACTTGCTTATCATTTTTCTTCCGTGGTCTGGTGCTCATATCCTGTGGGCTTGAAGGATCTTATTTTTGTGCTTAAGCTAACCAGCCTTCCCTAGAGGAACTAAGCCAGTGTTACTCAACAGAAAAATGAGACAATGTTTATTGTGCTCCCAAAAGCAAGCCACAAACATGGCCATCAAACAATACTTTAATGTAAAATTTGTGTGTGTATTTGCAGAAATGACACAGGCGTGTTTGTATCAGACATTGTCAAAGGAGGAATAGCAGATACAGATGGGAGACTGATGCAAGGAGACCAGATATTGACAGTGAATGGAGAAGATGTCCGAAACGCTAACCAGGAGGCTGTTGCAGCTTTGCTAAAGGTATTGGGAAAAGAGAAGATGGATAAGAGTGAAAAATTGAGATCCAGATTTTTTGAAAGCTTTAACTTTATTCAGACTGAGATCAGACTGTTACTGGGATGTCAGTGAGATGAGCTGGGGATTCAAATTTAAGCTTCCTGAAAGCTAGAGCATTCAGATTTTGATACTTTGCCTGATAAAACTGGGAGTAGTGGTGGTGCAGAAAGCCATTTGTTTATGAACGTAGGGCTTATAGAAGACCTTTATAGAATACCATTACCTAGAACAACCAAAAACTTAACACTGTATTTTGTTGAACAAACTGATGGCTGGTTAACTGTCTCGCATCTTCAGAAAGATATGCAGAACTGACTTTGAGTGATGGAGAATTCAGCAGAGTAGTTGTGCTAAGAATGACTACTTTCATAGTTTGTTTGCAAGGGCCTGTAGTGATGGGACAAGAGGACATGGTTTTAAACCAAAAGAGTAAGATTAGATTAGTTGTTAGGTGGAAATTCGTTAGTGTGAGGATGGTGAGGCACTAGAATAGGATGTGCAGAGAAGGTGTGAATGCCCCATCCCTGGAAGTGTACAAGGCCAGGTTGGATGGGGCTCTGAGTTACCTGGTCTACTAGGAGACATTAATCTTTTTCTTTTAATTGTGTATGTCTTGTGCCACCTCACATGCATTAAATACTACAATGCATTTTTCAGTGACCAAACATTTTGTATAAGAAACTCCTTTCTCAGAGTTTACTGAAGTAACTACCTGCAGCTCTTGGAGCCAACCTATTCTTGATAATTTTTTTTTTCTGATGTCCTTCCCCTATTTCCAAATCAGAATGAAGTTAAGATATACAATATTTCCTGTAGTATGGCAGGAAATCCAGCTGAAAAACCTTGCCTGTTTCTCAGTCCAGAGTTTTTAGACATACTGCATGGTAAGGACTCCACTGAGTCAGCATTTTCAATGGAAAACTGTTTCACTGGAAAAAATTTAACAAACGCTAATTATACCTGTCTCTTGGATACATAGGCACATGGTCATGCTTCTTAACACTGATATTCAAAGGTATATTTTTCCAGATCTCAAACAGGTCCTTGAGGTTTTGGATTTACTGGGGAGCAGTGGTCCTGGGCGAGAGCAGTGGTCAGAAAGGGAGATAGGAGGACTTCTGTATTTTCAGCATGTGCCCATTAGTGAGAATGCCAGAACAGAGTCTATGTTGTGACAGTGAACTTGTTAGTATACTCTTCTTTGGTTATAGTACTTTTCTCTTCTTACATGATAGTTTTTAAAACTTTATTTAAGACCGCAGTATTTCTCCTTCGTATGCTGTACCTCTCCTCTGAATAAAAATGCCTTATCATGTGGGAAGTTTCTTTCATTTTGTCAAGCATTTTGCAGTATCTAATTGAAGATGCATAGCTTCCACTTACTATTTGTATATTCAAGTTTTAAGTACTTCATCATTGTTCAGTAGTACTTGTAGTTAATTGTCCCTGAGAAATGGGTTTTTAGAATACCTTAGACATATTATTGTTAGTAGTTGTTTTGTTCACATAGTAAAAGGGAACTAGAACATGGTCACTCATATGTAGGCAGTCACTGTTTCCTGTTCAGGTATCCATTTGGTTTTCATTCGTGAGAATAGGACCTAGAGTGAATTGTCTTGAACTGCCTAAAATGTATTTTGCTGGAAAATTATTTTATAACCTTTGGAAAATTCCAATATATTTTCAGTAGAATGAGACAAATAGAATGTGTCATCAGCCTGAGAATTCTGCCTGTTGGTGCAGTGTTTCTTTTGAAGTATCCTCTAAAGTATGTAAAAAGACTGTCAGCTTTTCCTCTCACTAAACTTACTGGATCTATCAAATGGAAGAATTTAGGAAGAGAGAGGAAGGTGTAATAAAACTAAATGGGTATTGATTTATTCACAAGATCCATTGGAAAGTATTAACCTCATACTTTCACACATAATTTAAAAATCTCATTTGTGGGTTTGTGTATTTTTGAAGGTGTAGTAATTTAAGGTACGTATTTCCTCAATTTTCCACTTTGAATAAGAGCTGTCCATATGGTTTAATACGACTAAATTCATAAAAGCAAAGAAGAATTATTTTGCCTGAGCTTTGATCAAGTCTTTTCCAGGACATTGAGAAGTCAACATTATTTATAAAATAAAAAGCATTTTAGTAATAAATCTTTTTTAGTGTCATCCTTAAGGGAGTAGCAACAGGATATGAGGTATTGAAACTTTGTTTGAATGGATGTCTCTGGTTGGTTTTAATATATTGGCCTATTACTGTGAATTTTTGTGACAAATGCATGAATCTCTCTTAGGATAATAAAGTTAAAACATGATAAATAAAGTCAACCTCATGTATTATTAAATTATTTGAATGCAGAAGTTTATGCTGACAATTTCGCAATGAAAGAAAAAAATAGCAACAAAACTGGAATTTCAGTATTAATACATTGTAGATTGATGTCTTCTTTTGACAATACTTGTATTATGTTGAAAGTCTTAATTTTCTTAGCCTTGCCTTGTGGTAATAACTTTCCTGTTTTTTCAAAATAATGTCTTGATTTTGAAATATTTAATTGCAGGGTGAATTTTCTTCTGAGACATGCATTTTATATAGACATGTGAATACTCAATAGTATAGTTAAAATCTTAAAGGCTAGTGAAAGGACTTTCCAATGTGCAGTCAGTCAGTATCATCCATCTTATTGCTGGGACTCAGATGCAGAAAGTTCACTTAAACTATAGACGTTTAGGAAATTTTCTGCACAAAATTTCTTAGTTATCTTGGTGTCTATCCAGAGTAACAGATAATTTCAAAAGTTTGAGAGAGAGGAGTAACTTACAGTGTTCTCAGTCACATTGAGAGAAATAATGATTAAGACTTCAAGGTGTTACACTGTTCTTAGCTTTTATTGTAAAAATTGTATGTTGACATTGCAGTTCAGAAGGTATTCCTTATTAAGTGCAATGCAATAGAATTATTCCTCTTGTGTGATTTTCATGTCTGCATTGTAATACTGATTAATCCAGTATAAAAAAAGTGTCCTACTCAGTATTGGGTATCATGGTGTACTTTGTGTGTGTCACTGGTCCTGCCATGAACTCTGTCTACAAAGTGCTCATTTCAGGATTGCTAGTCCATGGTTTTCTTTCCCTCTGTCCATGTTTTTTTTTTCTTTTTCCACTTTTTAGAAAATCACTTAAATATTGTAGGTTTTAGTCTTGTAGACAGAAGAGATGTGTTACAGGTAACTGTTTCTTTAGTGTTCCTTAGGTACAGTAAGACTAGAGGTTGGAAGAATAAAAGCTGGGCCGTTTCACTCTGAAAGGAGAACATCCCAGAGCAGCCAGGTATGTAACTATAAAACTGGTTAGTTTAGGAGAAATAATGTTAAATAATGAAAGCAAATAGAAACATTGGTTTTGTGATGACAGTTATTTTTCACATACCTGATCCAAGATGGAAACATTTTGCAGCTCTTCAATAGCCATTTTATATGTTCAGTTCAGCAAATTGTATTATAGACAGGATCTAACCAAAAATATAGTCCAGAAATTACTTTGCTCCAGGCTCCAGCCTGGAAGCATAGAGAACTCTAATTCTCATCAATACTAGAAGAAGTTAGAGTCAACTTTAAACCTCTTAGTTTCAGAGTAGTTGGCATGCACTGGAGTATTGTTTCAGTAAGCTTAGGGAATTTCTCCATTCCTTGTATGTTCTGACTGTAATCTTGCCTGGCAGAAGCAGGAAACCTGTGCTCTTTCCATTCTCTTATTTATTTTATTGTTGGTCTGATGGTGGAGTGTTACAACCTCACATCAATTTCTATATTTGAAAGCATCTTCCATGGCGTAGCAGCTTGCACTGTGATTCTTTCCAGTAGGAGCTACAGTTCTGAAAGATCACAAATTACCTTAAGAACTTCCTTTGGTTGTGAACTGGGGATGAAAATTATCAAGTATTAAATAGAAATAGTTTTAAGACATAATTCAAGTGAGCAAGTTAAGAATGTGCCACAGTCAGTGGACTATTCTCACTAGGAGCCATGTTGTTCCTTTACTTGCCCTTCAAGTAGAGTGAAAATCTTTCTGAAAATTGTGCAGATCAAGTTGAGTGGAGAGCCTAATCTTAGTTGCAGCTGATGCAGTAGCTGAACTGCATTTGAGAGCCCACATGAGGATGTACTGATATCTGTGTTTTGTATTCTGTCCTTACTGTGGTACTTGTGGCTAACCTGCATTAGAAGATCTGTATAAGGTGATAGAAGGTGCAAATACCAGGACCTTGTTGGGCAGAAGCAGCATTTCAAAACTTTGCATGGGGTTGTAGAAGTACAATCTCTGTTGGTCTAATGATGCTTCAAAAAAGAGCCACCTACAGTGACCAAAAGGTTTGTGAAGTTCTCTGACTCAGTTTTAACTGGGCACAGGAAAAACAAAATACTGCAGAAAATAAAGTGAATATAGTAAGTTACAGTTTTACTTTTAGTAGCTGGGTCAGTGAAGCTCCTCTCTAATCCCACTGTAACAATTGTGTCTAGGTCAGTGAAGGAAGTGGGAGTCTCACATCATTCAGTTTCCCAGTTTCTGGGTCCAGTGCACCTGAGGTCTTTGAAAGTGGCCTAAAGAAGCATACCAGTAAGTTGGATAGTGTTTTTGTGCTTTCAGTATTTTATACATGTGAACTGGTAGGTGAGATCTTTCTTAAATGTTAAGATGTTGTAACTATGTGATGTAGGCCTCAAGGTGATTCCTTAGTCAGTAAAATGCTGTAGAAGTGGTTACTGCTCAGTGCATCATATATATCCTGTAGTAGCTTTTTATAAAAGAAACTAGCAAATTCTTTTGTCAGCAGTTTAGATATTGACAGTCTGAGTTGAGCCATAATTTTGTATTTAATCTAAATACATCATATGACAAGCTGTCTCATTCATAGAAATCCAGATATATGTGGAATAGCTGCCTCATGCTTAAATTTAGAACAAAGTTATTTCTGATTAAAGTATTGCTAGAAAATAATGGTTTTTTTCTATTCCATTTGAGATTAGCACTCCTATTCGAAAAGTTATTTAAATGGAGAAAATGGTTGATTCTTTCACCTATTCTAGAAGTATTTCAATCCGATTATTGTAATGACGACCACTAGCAAAATCAGATTAAAATGTATATAACAAACAAGCAGAAAGTTAGAATCCTCATAGTGATTTGGATAACTTTATTGAAAAAGTTTTATAGGAATGCTAGTTTAATTTTTTTTTATAATTTATCTTAATTCATTTGACAGCAGCTTCTGAAATACAGGGCCTAAGAACAGTTGAAATCAAAAAGGTAAGTTGTAGCGTGCAGTGGCATATATCAGAAATAGTTTTTGTAAATGTTTTCAATAGGTGTTTTTACAGAATGAAAGAAGTCTAGGCCTATTCGTTGTTTTAGGAAAGGAACAGGAAATTAATTTGTCTGTCTTTTCAGTTCCGGACTGTACGATCTCCACTGCCTATATTTGTATGTAAAGTAGTGTGACTTATGCTATCATGTTTTGTGAGTTGTGTTGAAAGTAAATGAAGGAAGAGATACTGGGACCTAATTTTATTGTTACCAGATTGAGTTAAATGCAGACTCTGTTTTGGTAAAGTCAGGGGAATTGTACCAAAGTTGGAAGGCTGTTTTTTGGTATTTGATTTCATTTTTCACACGTATTTTTAATACGTAGGTTCTTGCATGACAGCTGCCAGGTTTTAAAGTGTGAAATTCAGCCACCTTCATTATGCATGTGAGCTTAGTCACAAATTGGATCTTATTTTCCAAAATATTTATATTTATTTGTCTTTTCTTGGCATCTAGTTCACTTGATTACATGATTGTTTTCAGCCATTCTCTTTTTGCAGTAGAATCTGCAAATACCAGTTTGCAATAGCAGTTTTTACACGGAGCTATTCGGGTGTGGTGCAATGGTAAAAAGCTGATTTTGCTCTTCAACATTTGGGCACTAGGAGGCGCACAAAGATTAATTCTAGTCTTCAGGAGATTGACAGCAGGGTATTCATATAGACAGTACTAAGGAGAGCAATCCCATCTCGTTGGTTTTCCTTGCTCAGACCTCTGTGCTAACATTAAGAGTCAGATGCTGAGTTCTGTACTTATTTAGTTTGGTTAGATAAAACACACAACTAAATCAGCAAATTTTCACCTACCACTGAGAAGAAGAAATATCCATTCTGGTCTCTCTGCTTTCTTGAAGTGATGCGGAGCGTATAAGCTTAAAAACTGGCTTGACACAGGAATTCTGATCTTCATGAAGTAGGGGGGTTAGCAATCTTTTGAGCTAAGCCTACAATTCTCTGTGTTTTTCTTTCCAGAAAAATCTAATCTTTTTTTCATTACCGTAACAGAACCCTGCAGATTCACTAGGAGTGAGCATTGCTGGAGGTGTAGGAAGTCCTCTTGGAGATGTTCCTATATTTATTGCCATGATGCACCCGAATGGAGTTGCAGCTCAGACTCAGAAATTAAGAGTAAGTTAATTGTCAAGAAGGCTGTAAAGATTGCATGGGTAATGTGATTACTTTAGACGGGCAGTAAACCAGCAGTTCAGTGATACACTCCTAAGTGCTTCTGGCTGTGGAAAGAATTCTTGCTGTTTGGATTGACAAGAAAGGAACTCAGATTGGTAGCATGCGAAAGTGTAATTGCTGGCATGTGCTAAATTAAGAAAGGAGGTCCTAAAGCAGTCTTGGATCTTAGAGTTAGTCAGCTTCTGCAAATTAAAAGCATAGAAAGTGGTTCAGAAAGATGCGTTCTATAAACGAGTGCCATTGTTGAGTGTAGTCGTTGTTCCTGCAATGTAGGTGTGCCATCTGTTTTATCTCTTGTGTTTCCTATGCTTAGGATAGAGAGAGTACATTTTAGGCTCTGAGTTAGAGTGGGAGGTTTTATCTGAAACTGTCTTAAATGCATGACAGTCTGCATCAAAGGTGGTTGAACTTGACTCAGGTTTCTTGGAAAATGTTATTTCAAGATGAAGTCAAACAGAATCTCTGATGACAATTTGCTACTTCAGTCTGTCTGTCTTCAGGTGACATGCAAAATGCATCTCTGTTTTTTAACATGTATTTCTAGAGTTTTAGGATCAGTTCTGTAAAGCATCAGTACTTTTTTACGCTGATTACACTAAACTGGTGTAATTTGCTATTTCTGATGTTGACTTACCTGCCTTCGTACTGGGCCATTTCGTAGCTCTGCTATTGTTGAAAGTGACAAATAAATCTATGTTACTAAGTTAGATTTTCTACATTTTCTTCTGTAGGTTGGGGACAGGATTGTTAGCATCTGTGGAACATCTACAGAGGGCATGACTCATTCCCAAGCTGTTAATATCTTAAAAAATGCTTCAGGCACTATTGAGTTGCAGGTAAAAAATCCTCAGTGACATTTTGAATATTTTCTGAATACTGTTTTGCCAGCTGTTACATTGAACTATTTTAGTGTCAGCATTTTTATATCACTGATTTCCAACCTCTGTTCCTAGGTTGTAGCTGGAGGAGAAGTAAGTGTCATAACTGGTCAGCAGCAGGATCCGCCTACATCCAGTCTTTCATTTGCAGGACTAACTTCAACTGGCATTTTTCAGGATGATTTAGGGTCAGTAATTATAGAATGTACAGCTCTGTAGCCTGTTACTTTAGATGATATTCAACCTATAAACCTTACAAATTCTAGCAAATAATGGATGACATTTTTAGCTTAATCATGATTAACATATAATGATTATGGGACATGGGACCTGTGGGTCATAGGTCCTCTTCTGCGTTTTTTATTGTGCAATTTGCTGTGCTGCAAATTTTTTTGACTCTCTGTAGACCTGTGGTGTGATCTGATTTCTTCCACAGCCTCTATTGTTTCACTGAGGTTGGGTAGCTAGGTTTAATTGATATGTCCAGAAATTCCACTGTTGTATCTGTGTTTCCGTAATGGGCAATTAGGAGTGTCAGATGTTTCTGGTATACAAGGTATACTGCTTCTGGTATTCTTCAAGGTGCATTATGTAAACAAGCTTTGTGTCAAACTCCATCATAAATCTGAGGCATTTTTTTCTTTTAGGAATGGGGAGAGAGAAGAAGGATTCTTTAGCCACACATACCTACTTTGAAAAATAGAATTACAAAATTTCTTACTATTGAAGTATATGTGGGGAAATACACCTATAAACGATCTGTATAATAAACACATACATAAAAATGCACAGTCATCTATTAGGAAAGAAGCAATTAAACCTTAATAGCATAAACTGTTTGAGCTGATTTTAGACATTAGAGGATTTTTAAAGTAGATGTTATGGAATCTGGAGATACTGGCGATGCCTCTCTAGTTCGCTCGTAAGCACTGTTGGTGGCACATAGCCATAACTATGTCCTGGGCTGTGTATTTGAGATAGCTACTTTTGTATAATAATATAGGCATTAGGTAGTTTACAGTGTTTTACATTAACTGAAATAGCCGGCTCTTTATAACAAAAGTATTTGTAGTTATAGTGGAAAGAGAAATGTATTGGTTAGCTTAAAAGGAGTAATGTTTTTTGTTGAATATTCTGTATGTTAAATCCAAAGTTCAGACAAAATACTCTTTTCCCTTTTCTTAGACCTCCTCAGTACAAGACCATTACTCTGGACAGAGGACCAGACGGCCTTGGCTTTAGTATTGTAGGTGGCTATGGCAGTCCTCATGGAGACTTACCCATTTATGTGAAGACAGTGTTTGCAAAGGTAGGTGGAAATTTGTCCAATCAATACATTTATTGGTTCACTGCAGTTGTTGTTCTAGATCTTGGCCTGGGTTTGCAGTCAAAAGAATGTTATAGTTTCTCGCAGCTTTTCCTTTTTAGTGCAAAGGCTGATCAAAATGCTTGCAGCATTTGAAGGCTGTAATCTTCAAAAGATTGAGAATTTCAAATATACATGATTCAGCCTATTAGCAGAGTCTTGTCCACCTCTTGAGACTGGAATTTTGTAAATACTTAGGAAAAAAGCTCCCTTCCCTTGTATTTAGAGTGTGTTTACTTCAGGTAGTGGAGGGAAATGTTTTATTGAACTCAGACTGGACCTTCAGAGAAGTTCAGATGCTGACCTGGATTTGATAATTTGGATGGCTCTAGGAAACAACAAAGAGTCAGAGAAAACCGCAATCAGGAATGATAAAATTTTATGGTAAATCAAAATATAAAGCTGTCTTTTAACACCACTTGGTGAAAAATTCTGCAGGTCTTGAATATGTTACTTCTATAATATTAAGGTTTAAATCTTACACTAGCTGTGAAAACAGCTTAAGGGTTAAAAGGGAACCAAACAACCATGTGGAACTAGATGTGGGACTTAGACTGTGCAGGCAGTACTGCAGAATTAGCAGTCTTCACAACAGTTAGCTCTATTTGTATCCCTGAAAACCAAAAATGTTGCAAGAGGTTTTCTTTTCAGGACATTGTGTCAGGAAGAAAAAGAAATGCATGAGTCTGCAGTTACTTGTTTTATCGTTCCAGGGTGCAGCAGCAGAAGATGGACGCCTCAAGAGGGGGGATCAAATCATTGCTGTGAATGGGCAGAGTTTAGAAGGGGTGACTCACGAGGAAGCAGTTGCTATCCTGAAAAGAACAAAAGGAACAGTCACTTTGACTGTGTTGTCATGAACTGGCTGCCTGATGAGCTAGGGTCAATAAGACAATATTGTTTACTTCCCAGATAGTAAAGAGAATGGAAATATTTGTGTAGTCTTCTTGCTCTTTCAGCTTCACAGGACTGTTACAGCACTGAAGAAAAGTAACATTTAACCATACTTTTGTATACATTAGAAGTACTTCTCTTCCTGTCAAACCCCTGGGATGAAATTATGTTAACAATGGAAACATATGGATATTTTTCCTATTAATATGTCACCACGAAAAAAAAATCTTTTCATTAATAACCACACAAGAAAACTGAAAATGTTTTGGTAAGAGGCTTTGCATATTTGAATAATGTTGGAAAAATGATAAATTCACCAAGTCAGCAAGAGGGTTGCATGGGTAGCAGTAGTCAGAAAACAGAAATAAAGTTATTGAAGAAAGAAAATACTACTAAAACAGATTTGGGAGATAAGGGGAAATGTATGTAATCTGGAGGCAGCTGGTTAATAAGCTAGATAGTTCTTTGGAATTAGCTGATTTTTAAGGTTCCTTTCAACCCAAACTGGTCAATGACCATATTATTTCACAATGTTCAAGTAGAAGGAACTAGTTTGGCGACTTGGTTGGATTTTTTTGCTTGTCTTTTTGTGCATTCAAATTTACTAAGTCATGATGTATCTGAAAAAAAAAAAAGAACATTGTGTTTCACTTGGCTTAGGTTTGAAGGCTTCATTATTTTGGCAGCAGGGGGGATCTTGGTGGTGGTGATGGTGGTTTTGGTTTTTGTTTGGTTTTTTTGTAGGTTTTGTGGGACTTGTGCTCAGGGCTGAAAAATCCATTACTAGCGGAAACTATTCTTCATGATTGAGAATGCCCAGCAACTGCAGTATTAGAAGAACTAGACTTTTAAAATAGGAATATTTTATAGTCTATATGGGTGAAAGCAACTCTCCTAATGTGAAGTGTCTGTAAGCAAAGGTTGTCCTCTTCCAACATGCAACACTATATGCAGGGTCAGTGCAGACATTTCTGCAAGCTGCTTGCATCAGAGCCATGAACAAACCTCTCAGAGCAGCTCTGCTTAGCTGCCAGCAGATGTCTGGATATCGCCAGTGTGGAAGGAATTTACATTAATGGTGTTGCTGCCATTATCACTAGCAGCAAAGGTAGAGTCCTCCTTGAACTGAGGAGGCATACAACAAGGACCCATGGGTTGAGGATGGGTAAAGACCTGAAAATGGCTCACAGTGGAGGTGAGTAGTAAGACAGCAGTGAAGATGTGCATCAATAATAAGCAAAAGAGGAGCTTTGACAGCTACGACTATTATTTTGGGGATATTAATTTTAGAGGCACAGATAAAAGCATCTAGTAAGTACAGTGCAACTGTGGATCTGTTCTTTGATCAGCTGCGTGGTCAGTAAATGCATCATTTTCTCATCACTAAAACTTTATCTAAAAACTGCACTCAATGAAACATTTAGCTGATTGTAGCCTGCCTGTGTTTGCCTACCGTGCTCTTAGGAATCTCGCAGATAAAGCATGCTTTTCCCATGATTTATTTTCCTGCAGAAAAATATAGCTGAGTCTTTTGAGAAAGGAAGATAGCAGTAAAACTAGTATGCTATTTAGCAGCAGGATGCTTTGTGTTAATTAGCAAAAATGGAATTTTAGCAAGAAGGCCACTATCTCAACTATCACAAGAAATATGAACTGAAAATGCAGGCAATGGTCAGGCCATTATTAGGGGATAATACAAAAGACTAGCATTCATTTTAGTGGGTCGCAAAAGCAGTATTAGGAGTGTCTGTCAAGTAGTATTAACAAATTGATAGCTATGTGTAAGTGAATTAACAAAAAAACCCACTCTCTGTCTTTTTAACTATTCTAGAAGTTACGCTGTGGTAGGCTAAAATGCAATAAACTAGATGGTACCATTACTGGATGCTGCTGTTACTGAATTGCTTTTGTACTTATTCCTTGCATAGTGTGAGACATGTCTACCTTAGAATATGTAAAGTCACTTTAAATAGTATCTATATTTGTAACAGAAGTAGTGTACAGCTATTTTGTTACTGCTCTTGTGTCACAATGGGGGATTTAAATTAATAAATTCCAAACTGTCATGACGAAGTAAAGTTCTGAGTGTGTTACTAGTTGCTTTATAATAGCATGCTTGCATTTGCATTATTCATTCTGTTGCAAAATATTAATTCAAAACAATTTAATAGTTAAAAAAGGCATTACTCTTGATGTGAACCTTAAAGCATCTGCTAGAAATTGATTTTTTTTTAAGATGTTATCTTCATTTGTAAACTCTTAGCAAATTCATGAAACTGTGAAGCTGTCTTGCTTTTTTGTAACAGAGCACTAATCACTGTTAAAAAAGCAGTCCTTCAGGCATGGGATGTGCCATGAGGAACAAAAATAGTGGGCCGTGGCTCTTGGGACTCAGAGAACAGCTTCTCCCCCAAGCCACATGCCAGGAAACTGTTGCATGACCACTGTTTAGTGGCTGCCATGCACTGGACCCTGTAGTAATAGACTTTTCAGGCTTAGGATGTTTGGTTTTCTTTATCATTTTGTATTCAATGCAACTTTCCAGTCACAGGAGTTACTCCTGTAAGGTACAAGGTACTGTGGCCCAGTTCTACCAAGTTTTATGGTTTTGGTTACATTTTTTCCATGTTGCAGTCTTACAGTTTCAGAAGGGTCTGGCATCTTAAAGGCTCCATCCCATTGTCTGGTCAGATATCCAGCCCTTTCTTTTAACTCTCAGCTATTTGTTGCTCAGAGTGGTATTAATGAAAGGCTCTTTAATTTTAGAGTCATATTTATGAAAGGGACTGTCACTTTTTGAAAGCATGAGTCTGGACAAAGGACAGCTAATTCATAAGAATGCACATATTTCATTTCCTGACAGTGAACAGGTATCGTTGGCTTTTTTGGCTGCTTTTCTGTTCATTCCTCTGTTAGATTTTATTTCTGGGTTAGCTTTATGGTAGCAGTAGTATTGTTAATTCTCAGCTGGGAGAAGGGTTGGGATTTAATAGCTATTGCTGATCCCCTTTCCTTCAGTCTATTCAGTCTCTTTATAAGAAAAAGAAAGAAACTGTATTATCTATAGACATAGAAGAAGAAAAAAGTGTCATCTTTGTTGTTAAGTGTCAAGAAGATGTTTTGTTTTGCTGACAGAAACTTAAAAGTAATGTGGAAATACTTAGTACTTTTAATAGTGTTTTGCAAAGAAAGCCTTACCTCAAAATGGGAATGACGTTGGGAAGGGGCATTTGTTAGAGTTCTGCACACAATTTTTCTTGCTTTTTAAAAACAAATAGTTTTTAAAACTAAGCATCTAAAATACTCCAGTGTAGAGAGCACTTCTGTTTTAATCTCCAATTGAAGCTACTAAGAATAAAGTTTTCACATTCTCCACAAATGTTATTAAAACTATAAATATTTTTAATAGAAAACAGTATTGTCGCTAGCATATTCAATAGCAGCTGTGTGGATTTTTCCTTTGTAACTGGTCATCATGCATGTTCCTCTATAGACGTGTAGATCTTTAATTTAATGTGTTTTAGTCCATAGCCGGTGTTGCAGGGTAACGCATTAACTTGTGAAGTTTGGCCATCTGTATTCATGGAAGTGGTAACCCTGACAGGATTGGAAGATCCAATTCAAACACTTGAGAAGAATACACCTAATGGAAAATGATGCCCAAATAGATTGAGGTTCCTATGTTCTTATTCTCCTGTCATAAATTCTTCCTAAGCTTTCTACTCACAGTGAAAATGATTGTTTGAAATGGGTAGAAAATATGTAGACGCTACTTCTCTTGTTTCAGTAGAAAGGAGGTTAAATTCTGGTAAGATACTAATTTTAAAAGCTGCATATTCCTGAGCTGAAAATAACAGAATTTTCCAAACTAAAGTATTAGTTTTCAACTGGAGATTTTTTTGTTTAGGTGCACCAGCAAGTTGGTTTGTGAAAGTGAGCCAAGCAGGTTTTCAGTTACTATTTCTCTTCAGACTAATTTCTATTTGGTCCATTGTTTTTGATCTTCATATAGGTAGCTTAAATACATAACTTTTTTTATTACATCAAAGGAGTGTTTGAATCACGTACAAAAACAACTTACCTGTTTTTATGACTGCCAGTACTACATTGTGGTTTTTTAAGTGCTAACAGTTACATGTCCAGTTTGTCCATAGGCAGGCAAGAGAAAGCTTTTTGTCTAAGAGGGGAGGCTTTGAAATTGTTAACACTTGCTAGTATTTTCTGGTATTTCAACCTTTGGTATTTTATTAGTTAAGATTGCACTTTGTTAAGTGAAGCAGTTCTATTAAAACTATATTTTGACTGACCAAGGTAGACATTATACCTAAAAGAGAGTGAATGTTCTTCTGGAGTATTTCGGTGGGATATCGGTTGCTTTTTTTGAGTCCTGTGCAGCACTGTTCAACAGAGTATCAGTTTGGTGTGTTTTCATAGCATTTTGTTTATGCTCCTCACTGTCCACAGCCACAAAAGAGGGCATGATCCCAGGACTCAGAGAACTGAGGGATAGGGTACATTTGGATGCATTATCAGATTTCCACTACTGCACACCATTTAGAGATAAAGAAGTTTCTTGTTTGGGCACCTCACACAAGCACTTAGGCTAAGGAACATGAAAGGTCTTTTCAGGCTGTAACTTTCAAGTACTTCATCATCACAGGGATGCCAAAGCCACTGTGTCCAGTACTTTAAGGTTTCACATTATTGGGAATTTTACAAAAAGCATTGGGAGCAGCACCATGGGTAGCTAGTAGGTAGTAAGTTGTACTGTCTTTTTTGGGGGAATACTTGTCAAAGAGTGTAAAAAATGTATACAGTTTGTTTTGACTGAAAAAAATATCTTCATTACTCGTTAAATATGAATATGTCTGTTGGAAGTAGAAAGACCAGTATTGCAAATGAGAAACAGATAGATAGATAGATAGATAGATAGATAGATAGATAGATAGATAGATAGATAGATCCATCCATCTTAATACAGTCCTAATTGTTAAGGCAGCAGATGTTCACTGGAATTCCTGTTTGTGACAGAGACCACTGAGAATAGATGATAATAAAAGATTGTCATATGGGAAAAACATTAACCTTTGCTACTGTCACCAGGGCCAGAAGAAGGGCAAAAGTGCTAGTATCCATATTTACCTCATAATGTATTTACCTCATACACTTTTTAAGCATATACGTAAGGAAAAATACTGCACTCAAATTTACTATTAATGTAGACCTAGAGGTTGTTCTAACCAAATATGTATGTTGATTATTTCACAGAAATGTTTGTAGACACATTCTCTTGGTAAGGCCTCTTTCACAACACTGAATGGCAGCAGTGATTGCCTTTTTGTTAAATTAACACAACCTTTGCAATAGGGATAAATCTGGGCAGGAAGGGGAATTGCTTGAGACAAGGTAGGAACCTCCTGGTCTGAGCTGATTTTCCTGTTGTGACTAAGCATGCTCTCTTCAATCTCTGCCTTATCTTCCTAGGAACAATTGTGCATTTGTTTGTTTCAAACGGAAGCTGATGATCAGAATTCTGTGTATATAGTCTCCCTCCAGAAAAAAAGTTTTTTTCCTATTGTAGTTGCTAGAGCAGGAAGAAAAATAATACAACTGGACCTTTGCTTTAAGTGCAGATTTATGGAATATTAACATTTAGTAGAAATAGCTCATTAACAGTTTGTTTGCTGTAAGATGTTCCTTCCACTCTGAGTCTCTTCAAAGCTAGCTATTTTGCCAGCAGCCAAACCATTCTTGTCTGCACTTCTGCTCCCATTTCTTTTGATTGGAGTGTGTGCATTGGGCTGGGGAGGGAAATTATGTGTGAGGGGGAGGATGTCAAAGGCTGTGTGTGTGCTCATGCACGTGTGTGCATGTGTGGATCTGGGAATAGTACTGTTTAAGTGCCTGCAGATAGTTCCTGCCAGGTATGGGGTTTTTTTTTCTCTTTCTTACAGAAGAAATTAAAATAGGTACTCTAATCCTATTTAATATATATAGGTTCTCAAAGGATTTTTAAAAAGAGAACAAATATTTGATCTGTTTTAATGTCAGGAGAAACTGCAGCAGAGGCATTATCTGTTTCTTCTTTGTGATTTTATGATTGGCAGTGAACCTTTTTCTTATGTGAATGTACATCTTTTCTATTAGTCTGGTAAGTTTAACAATGGAACACGTCCCAAATTCTGTTTTCAGGACAATGAAGTCGTATTTGAAGCTGAGAAATGTTTGGTTCTGTGGTATTGATGCTGTGTTTCTGGGGCTAGGATCACCTCATGAAGTATGTATACACTTCAGAGTTCCTCACTGATAGAAGCCCTTTGTTCAGGCCCACGTGAAAGACCTCACATTCATAGGATTGTTCCTTTTATATACAGGAATTATACTCAGTTTTACTTTACTAATAGTTTAAACTCATGTATATTATTGACTCACACTTGAGTATAAACCTTGAATCTGTTGGCCAAGCTAATAAATCTCTGATCAAGCCAGAAGTGGCAACCTGAATGGGGTTGGTTTCCTTCTAAATGTCATGGAGGAGGTGAACCAAACAGAAATGTTGGGCAGCAAGGAGACAAAGGTATTTACTGACATCTGGCAGCCTGTGTGCTTTTCTCTATTTTGAAAGATGGCTGCAACTGCTGTAGTAGGAACTTGCAATTCAAAAGTGAATTGAGTTAACAGGAGAGGGGTAAGTTAAATTAACAGGTAGCAGAAGAGGGGAAGTGCTTACTTATTTAGGCACAAACAGGCATGGAGATGGCTTTGTGAATGTTTCTCTTGTATTACAAAACCAATAAACAAGGTGTTTGTGCAGTCAGCTGCTGGTTTCAGCTTGTGCACTTAGCCTGGGAGCTTCGGGTGCTGAAGCTTTGTGGGAGAGGCTGTTTGGCTCTGCTACACAGCCCCACATGCACACTTTGAAATCAGACTAGCCCTGAAAGAAGGACCTAGATCAGTTGATAGAAGCTGACTTGTGTTTAACTACATTTATACACATTAATAATTTTCAGTAATAGCCACTAGATAGCACTAGAGAATCAAGATAAATCTCAAACAGCATGGTTTGCAGAGATTTAAACGAACACAAGACAGTCCAAAACAAACAACCACTGGAGCCTGTTGTTGGTGTTCAGCTCATATCAGCACCTAATGGAAATGATTTAGTCAGGAGAATGTTATTTTAACTTCTGGTGTATTTAAGATGCCTACACTGATGAATTTCCAAGCAGAAAACCACACAGCAGTAGCTTGAAGAGTTACCCTATTCTGACCCTTGTTTTAATGCTTTTGAACTTTATTGAAAACCACAAGCTTCAACAAAATATGCATTAAATCCAAAATGTTTAATACAGGCCATCATAAAGTGAATGCTTTAAAATAAAATCACACCTCTAAAAATATCCATAGGGGTATTGTGTTTTCCAAAAATATGCCTCAAAAAAATCCCCTATTTATTTGCAGAGAGAATAAAAAGACTGTCGCTATCTCTAAGTCTAATCTCTTGCAAAATTACTCATAATTTTTAGGTTTTCAAGTATAGTTTAGGATTTTGAAGAAATTTTTACTGATGACCTCTATGAGAATGCAGGGACTGATCTTTCTAATCTCTGCTATGAAAGCTACAAGGGTACTGCTTCTACTTGCTTACTGATAGCTTTTCAAGAAGCCCCATATGAATTTTTTTCTAAAGGGTTAGTAAAGGCATAAAGGTTTTAGGAGAAAGGAAGGGTTTCTGCCTGCATGTCCAGTGCATTTTCATAGGTTTTGCAGTCCTCTTGCAAACCATGTACTTAATGCGCGTAAGTAATTTTGTTTTGCACATTCATAAATAGTTTTTTGTGGCAGTCTTGAGGGATATACACCAGTATGCATGGTGCTGTAGGTGCTGTGCAAGGTAAGAACTTGGTGTTTCCTCTGAAAATTGCATTCCTCAATTCAGTTTCAAAGCAATTTCAGAGTAATCACAAATTCTTCTGTTATTTATTAACTGGGGTTTTATACCCAATACCACATCTTTCTTTGATAATGTCTTAAGAGTTTTTCACAAGGATCTAAAATCTGAAGTTTGATAGTCTCGAACCCGAGAGTAATGTGTCCTAAATGCTTGTCTTGAAGGAGAGATTCATAATCAGCTCAGAGCATCTGGCTCTTGTGGCTTGCTTCTGAAGTACATTAAACAGACTGATACAAAACCATGCAACTGTACTGGGGCTTATTTACCATAGGTATGCTTCGTCTGAGGTATGGAGACTTCAAAGACCTTGGTCTTGGCTGTCACTGATAGGAGCTCGCAGGAGTTCCCAGTGGACTGGGCTGATGCATGTGTGAACTCATTCAGCCAGTGAACTGTTTCTTGCAGAAATGACAGCCTGTTATCAGGAGATGCATGGGCTGTCTTTGAGGCTTGCTTGCACTTAGAGTACACCCAGAATATCATTACCTACCAGTTTCTATAAATTCACCTTTTCCTGACAGTATGTGAGAGGCACATGTTTAAACAAGATAAGAGATTTAACAGAACTGAAGGTTGATCATCTGTTTCTCCACAATTTAAATGAAGATTTTGCAGCTCTCCTGTTTCCTCCCACACCAGTCCCTCAACTGCAGCTTGGAGGACTGAACTTCCACAGTGATAAGAGTCCATAATGCAAAGATGGAGCTGGGTGAGGTTTTCAGTCACACTTCAGGGCTGCTTCAGGCATCCTTTAGTAGTTGACAGCTATTTGCAGTTGCCTGGTCAGTAAAGTGGTTCCCTACAGGACTGGGAGGTGAGCTAGTGTTACAATGCAACTAAAGCATGATTGGCAACTGACACTACTAGAAATCCTTCCAGCCCCTTTTTGGCCTTATATTTATTGCACGTGTAAAACCATACTAAGCATGTTCCTTCATTCTCAAATGCAGCTTGTTTTGCTCCAAGTGCCAGGGGCAGAGAAGCTGTTTTTGTAAGTGCTATGAAAACAAGTTCCAGCAAAACTGATCTTTATCAGATCCCATTGAAAAGGCTGCACATACTGAATAGTGAAACAGGCCAGTTAAATTTTAATCTGGGTTACATAAAACGTTCTTAAAGTGGCACATACTGGCATTGTTCTCACACCCATTAATTTATAGCCAGGCAGTGAGAAGGCCAAGAGACATGTAAAACCTCAGTGTGAATCCATCTGTGCATGTGTGTATAAGCAGCTTCTAGGTAAGGTAAGGTACAATCTCAGAAACCTATTTGCAGCCTGTTGCTTATTGCACAGGTTTTTTCCCCATGTGGGGTGTGGGGATGGTGCCTTGCAGATTATGAGTTATGTAATTCAATAGCTCTTTTGGGGGCGAGAGTCCTTGTTTCGGAGACCTGCTGTCAAAACACTGAGAATCTTTTTCATGTAAGTTTAGAGAGGTAGTGAGGCTGTGCCCAGAAGTCTGTGTGTGGCCTGAGTGGGGAAGATTCCCCAAGTAATGGCAAAGGGATGAAACACTTGGGCATAAGACAACCTGCATTTAGCATATTAGAGGTGGGAAAAATTAGTTGAATTGCCAATATACGATCCTAGCCAGTTATTTTTGAAAGTTTGGGCTCTTGGTTGCCATTCTTTTTGAAGGAACTGGAGTTACCACAAGGAAGTAGTAAGTGAAGGCACACATGCTTTGGTAAACCAGACTATGACTCCTGGGAGATGTAGGATGGCATCAGTGCAGAGTAGGAAAAATGAGAACAGAAACTGATGCTTTAGTTTTTTGGGGGTTTTTCTGGTAGTATTTCTAACCTGTAGTGAAACCTGAAGCAAGATTTTTTTTCCCAAGTAATCTCTGATCTTTAATATATAGTTTAAAGTATTTATTTTATTTATAGAAGGTTTCTTTTCTAATTAACTTTAAATTACATGGAGTTTTTGTAGGGAATTAAGAACAGTTTTCTTGTGTTATAAAGTTACACTTTAGGGTATTTTAAGATCTAAGAGCAAGTAAGTTATAGCGTGCCAAATTGAGACATAATTTACATACCTGTGATGCCTATTAATCTACATCAGAGGCCTTTCATATTTACTCCTGTGTACCTCAGATGATAAAATGGCCTGAGGCATTTGGTTACCCTTTGGTTTCAAATGCTCTTTCATCAGCATTGGGTATGACTTCATTTAGATGCAGGACTGCTTCTCAAATTACCATGGGGAAATTTTTCCTTGTTTTACTTTTTGCGTGGGAATTAAGTCATAATCAGAATCCCAGGAACACTGCTGTAGCTAAAAGTTAGTCAAGCGTATTGCAATGGCCAGCTGCTGAGCGAAGTAGTCGGGCCAGGTGAGAATGGTACATGCAGAAGCATCTGAAGTGACAGAATACAAAACAACCTCAAGAGTTGGAGGGCCAAACTTAATTTCCTTAATTATTTGCTGCTGTCTTTGGGAAGACACAAAACCTCCTTTCCTTGTTAACTGTTTGGTCCTCTGTACTGTGTTAGCTGTGTCTGCAATGCAGTGAAGTCTCAAAATGGTGATCATTCAGCCCTCATCTGTGAGAAAAATCAGAGCAGGGGGGAGAGTCAGAGATAGGGAGATGGTCCTCCATTTTGTCACAAAAGCTGTGCATTTTATTAAAGCTTGAGTTAGGCTCAATCCATAGCCCAGGAAAGCTAACCACACAATAAAATAGCATGGTTTGTTGAACAAAAACAATTGCTGAACCCGCACTTGACACATTTTAATGATTAAACCCGACTTCCTCTCCTCTGTTGCTTTGGGTTTACACTTGCTTGCACCAAATTTGTGTGGGTAATTGTTTGCTTGTATACACTGCCAAGCATTATTTCATTAAAAAAAAATGTGCTTGGCAGGAGGATTTGGAAGCTGGAAAAGACAGAATTTGTATCAACAACGCATGTGGCTCCCAAAAAGGCAGAGTGAACATGTGTGCAAGAGAGATGGTGCATGCAAGACATAAGCAGTGCTGTGTGTGGTTGCTGACGATCCCGAAAGCAAGCATTAGCAAAGGTAGCTGACTGAACACTTTAGAAGCCACATTTCACTATACTCTCCAGTCTCAGGAGAGGTGCAGGCAGGCTTTGCCTTTCTGGTGCTTTGTAGTGCTTTGTAGACCCTGTTCTAGTGCTAACAGTGCATCTGAGTGAGGCCCAGCTTAAGAAAGGGTGAGAGCATTCCTGCCTAGCTGTTTCTGCTGATAACAAGTAACTTGGGAAAATTGTGCACTATGACTTAAGAATCAGTGGGGACATCTGCTAAACCATCTCCATTCTGTTTTCATTAAGCAGCAGACTGTCCTCTACATGTCTTACAGATACACCAGAGATTCAGACTGCTGTATTTTAATCCCTGAAGACAGTTAGGATTAAGCAGGTACACCACCAAAATAAAACAAAGCTACTTGTCTTTTTCGAAGTGTAGCTACCCCAAAAACTGCCTTTGGATTATGTTGTGTTCAGAGGAGAGATGCGGTGACCTGAAAGTAAGCAGCAGACAGTCCAAAAGATGGGTAATGTTTAAAGCTAAGCACAGCTCTAGAGAGAAGTAGTTATGTGTCTTGTATGCTTTTTTGATAGGCCCCTAAGTTAGGTGATGGGGGAAAATAAATCTGAATTTCAGCTGGAACATTTTTCCTCTCTATGCATGTAACCATTGTTTCCTTCCTTGCTTTTCCAAAGACCTACTGTTTGAGCAGACAAAACATGCAATTGGAGTTAAGGCAACTATAACAGTAAGCAGCTGCCTTTGTGATAGTGATCTAGTCAAGCAAGGCAGATCTGAATTAAATTTGCAAAGCATAAGTTTTCCTCGTAGTCAATTCAACTGAAAGTAACTCACCCCTTATCATCTGCTCAATGAAATTTCCAGCACTTGTACTGTAAATATACCCCGAAACTACTGTTATGGAAAAATAATTGTTGAGCAATCCAAATGCTTTAAGGCATGACCAGTCCAGTGGTGTCATCAGAGCTCCCTGGCCCTCAAGGGGCCAGAGCAAATGCCCATTTTTCACCCAAACGTATATTTTTCAGCCAAAATGTAGTTGTGATGAGATTCCAGCTGCACAATTTGAACCATTAAAGGTAAAAATTCCTTTTCATTGCTGTGGGTACGTGTTTGCACATTAATAAAGCTATTCTCTATCTTACCTTAATATGTAATTATTGTTTACTGCTTACAAATATGGCATTTTAATGCACTATGAAATGTCAAAAATTATAATTGAAACCCTAGAATCTGTATTATACTTTTTGCTTTAGGGAATGAAATGGACAAGATAATTAGCCTCTGTGTGCCAGGGAAAATGTGTGAGACACTTGTTTCTGTTCAAAGGGAATTACAGCTTGGACTGGAGAAACAGGACAGGCCTGGCCTCAAAAGCTGGTGCACTTTTGTCGTCAGAAGGGATCCCCCTCTGTGGTGTTCCCATTGCATGGTGCAGCAGAGCAGGGATCCCCCTCTGTGGTGTTCCCATTGCATGGTGCAGCAGAGCAAAGGCAGGTCAAATTCCAGCACATTGCTGGAACCTGTGGAGATGGATCTGGCACACCTGGAGAGATGAGAAGAAGCGTGCACTTGTCATTGTGTTGTCACATGACAGCTCAGGACAGCTTATTCAGAAAGGACTTGAGTGCAAAGGCTTTGGACTTGGAAAAACGCCACACAAACTGCTTGGAATTCTGGAAATGACCAGTTCACTGCAAGCCAAAAAGAAAGCTGAGCTTGGTTCAGATAATCTTAGTCCTCAGACCCTACTCATCTTGTCCTTTCAAATACTGGAGCAAGAACAAAACACTGGTCATGGACAAGGGAGCACCTGCCACTTCTTATGGTTGATATGCAGAAAGATGTCAGTAGAAGCAGATCCTTTCCATGTGGCAGTGACTAGGAGAGAATACATATGATAAAATATGCTCAGTCAAACGGAACAGAGAAGAGAAGGTGCAAAACATTTAGCTGTAGAAATTATCACAATGTAGTGTTCCCCTGAGAGAGATCTGGGAGATATATATATATATATATATAAAATCCTCTAAGGCAAGAATTTTTTTTCAAAGTAGCATTTTCTTAACTTAGAAGAGCTCTGGCATGCAGCATTCCAAATATTTTTTTGTCTGAACATCCACTGCAATTACCAAATGTCTCTTCACAGAATAAAGGAAAAGTCAAATATCCACAAGTAGACTGTACAAACAGTTCTCAGATTAATTAGCCACCCACATATTTAACTGAATTGCTTTCTTAGGTTTTACACATCACCTCAGCCTTCCTTCAGTTAGGGCTATGAACCTCAGTCTTTCCAGTGTCCAAAATCTTGAACCTTTTCCTCAGGGTAGGCATGTAACGTTTATCATCCAGGAAGATATTGCTTCCCAACATTGTGGGGAAAAGGGCTGACACCCAGCTGTTTACCAGCAGCACCACTGGAGCACTTAGCAAGGGAGTTACCAGCTCACAACTGCCTTAGGGACAAACAGTATGATGTTCTGCTCTATGCAAAGGACTGGAAATTTCTTTGGGCTGGCCCCTGTAGAGAGTGAGACTTTATATTGCTCACTAATTGCATCACTTAATTTATAAGCGATAAATATAAAATTTTTAATGGATTTAAATTATTTATGCTATTGTAAGATATTCAGTGGAAGCAGCTTTCCATCCTTAATAGGAAATTAATAGAGCATTAATAATAACTAGGACTGGAGAGGCAGTAATTCCAGCACCAATGTTATTCAATAAAAGTGTTCAAGTGGGAAAATGTAGAATTTTGTAGCAAGATACTGAATCTGATACAGAGTTGACCAAGGAACTTGTTTTGGTCTGGAAACTATTATCGCAAAAGAAATGTTAAAATCTTCAAAGAAACCTGAAGCATGGTTTTAAAATTGATGGTCATTTCTGAGATTCTCAAAGACTTTGGGTCAGCTGATGACAAATTGAGATGGGATTTGGTTTTAATGGAGATGGCATAGAAATGGATCACGTTTATAGGCTAAAAATTCTGTTCTAATAGCTGTTCTCAAGCTTGAATCCTGTGGCATTATGCTTCATATAAACACACAAATTGGAGTGGTAAGGAGAACTCCATTTATCTGGAAATGTATCATATGTTACTCCATTAATATGACCAAACTATCAGCCCAAGGCCCACCTCCAGTTTGTCAGAATCAGTGGTTTGGAAGGAGGTGGTAGGAAACAACTGCTAGGAATATCATCCCAAATATGTCAGCGAAACTTTTCTTCCTCTTGGCTCACAGCCCTAGTCTTAAACTGGGTTTATCTATATAGCCTGCAGAGTTGCCCCCCCAAACCTGGCAAGGGCCTTATGAAAGACTGAAAAATACTCCTTGTTCTCAGTCCTTCAGCTCCACAATTTGCAACACCACCTGTTACTCTGCAGACACATGAATGGGAAGTCCCAGGCTCAGCAGAATAAACACTGACCACACTGAAACCAATTGCAACGCCCTGGTTTTAAGGAAGGCAGTATTTCACCAGGAGGTCTGTTGCTTAGTGTCAGAAATGGCAGAATCTCAGCAAGAGCAAAATAAAATTTCTTTAACTGAGGCACCACAGGGAAATAGGAGGTTGTGCCAGAATTGTTCCTGTACCAGCAGAATAGCTCCCATACCAGCCCTGAAGATGTAATAAGTTGAGCCAGGTAAGCAGCAATCCTCACATAAGGTGTATTTACAATTGTGATGATGTAATGGTGACTCAATTATGGTTGAGAACATTAATGATCTATTTAATACAGTGAATGTCATGGGTTAATAATTTAAACTTTCAGCTCCTACTGCAAGGGCATGGGGTTCAGCCCTTTATTGATATCAGAATTTTGGCTGCTAACTGGGTCTTAACCAGTGCTGTAGATTAACTGTGTGCTGGGATCTCTTCTATTACGAGAGCAATAATTACACGTTTCAGGAAAAAGAGAAAAGACAAGTCAGTGAAACAAGCTGGGAGAGGCCCATAAAATTTTGTTTCTAGTAAAGAACAAAGGGTAACACTTTTAAATTTACTTTTGAAATTAGAAAGATGCAGTTTGGTTGGTCAGTATGGATTTGTGGATATGCCTGGAGCAGAGAAGTAGAATAACCAGTGGGACTGTATAATGAATTTCCCTAATAGGCTCAACATGAAGGAAAATTAATTGGTGCTAAAATAATAGGTCATTTGTGTCCAGCTCTATGAAGATGATGAGCTTTTTCTATCCAAGAAGTTACTTCATGCAAGAGGGAAGCTTACAGACCATGGGTAAAAATATCTTGATCTTTGACCTTGTTTTTTTGGAGGTTATATAACTTTTCCCAGATAATTATTTTTCTGCATTGATGAAAACCTATTAAGCTGTTATTTAATGCTTTGCTACTGCACTGTGCTTTTGAAAAGGAGGTCACAAAAGATTTTCTCTGTCTCTCACTGTCATAAAATGGTGTATAACTTTTTGTCCTGAGTCTGTTCTCCTTTGCTCAACTGAAGTTTTTAGTCCTTTGAACTAAAGAAGTTGCTTTTCTCTGAATCATGGAAAAATACACTTGCCTGTGGCAAATCAGTGATAAAAATATACAGGTAGAACTAAGCTAATTAAACAACTGTTCAGTCTCAGATGCTTTATCTGAAACATCTCCAATGTGGTGGAAGAGTAAATTCAACCAAAACCAGTTAATTTTCTGGGTCTGCTTTGTCCAAGAATGTTTTGTTGTGCCTTCCACTTAAAAACCAGAAAGTGCTGTGAGAAGGAAACTATTAATACTTCCTACTCATTTTCTAAAGGCAGAAATAGTTCTGAATGATGTGAACGCATTTATCTGCTTCTACCTACATTTCAGAGCAGAAGTGCTGGCAGAAAAAGGAATCATGCCCCTGATTTCAGAGGCATGTGCATTTGATCTGATTGTTTTGGCGTGCAGGATTTGCATCTGTGTTTATGCAAATCTTCTTAGTTAATAGTAAAGCAGCATACACACCACTAGCCAAAAAAATAGCAACTCCTGCCTGGGAGTGGTGGGCATGTCATATTGGATGGTGGGCACATTGTCTATGTGACACTGATTTTAGGTCATTGTTTATGCCCAGACTGCCTTCCCAGTATACATTTATTTAAGAAGAAAATGTTTATTTAAGAAATTTTACAGTCTGATTTCCCAGTAATTTCAAGGGTAATAAGATATCTAAATAAAATCCTGTGATTCTGGAAATTTGTCTGCAATTCATGGAATCACTTTTAGCTTCACTGAACTCTCTTTACACATTTACATTTAAGCAGACATGCCTTTTGGTGTAAATTCCTCTTAAATTTTAACTGTAGCAGGTGTTTGATTTTTCTTCTTTTGGCTTATTTAAGTTTCTTCTGAGTTTTGTTATAGAAAAGAACCCAAAATGCATGAAAAGGAGTAGTGTAGGCATTAAAAAAGTCAGGAATCAGGAAGTTGAGAGGGTCAAATGAGTCAGTAGGAAGAAATTACAACCACTCCTACCTCTCATAATTTTGACTGTGCGTTATTCCTACAGATTTTAATTCTCTAAAACAGCTAGTTTGAATTTTTAATACAGTCTTCATTGCCAGGTAAGGTAAATAATACCATTGTATGTGTTATGCAAAAACTTTTGCACTTTTATCTGGGGTGTTCATTTTGCTATTCCTAAAACCTGAGTTCAAGCACTGGAATGATCCTCCTGTCTCAGTAAGAATATTTTGCAGTTCAGCCTGTTTCTGTCAATCTTACTCTCTTAACGAGGGATTCTTCTGTTTCTCCCAATTCTTTGACTTCCCCTGAGATAGTGAAGAAAATTGTGGATAGGATTTCTGTAAGCAGCATCTAGATATGATTCCACCAATGCTCATAAGAAAAGTGATCTGCATTCTGTGGGGAAGTGCCTGCTCCAAACAGGAAGCCCTGTCTCAGAGTAACCAATGCTGTTTAGGTAGGATGCCCTAGCAGGTAAGGATTCAGCTTGGATTCCACCAAGCTGCACAGCCCTATCTCAGAGAAGTGTGAGTGCCAAGAGGGCGCAAAAATGAGCAGAAATAAACTCTGCAGATAAATAAGAATGAGAATATAACAAACAGAGGGTGGTTGGAACAGCACCATCATGTGTACAAGGATCCAAGAGGATTTTCCAAGGGGGAGAACACCTACATGACAATTGCAAACTCTAAAGAAAGAAAGCAGAGAGCTTAATCTAAGGACTACTTGATGCCACCAAGTTACCAATGTAAGGATGTCACTGGGGCTGGTGGCAGAGGGGAGAGCAGCAGCAAGGAGCTGGCCTGGAGAGCTCCAGGCAGTGGCTCTTCTTCCCCAGTTTGCTGGTGCTTTCCTCATCAGAAAAGAATGTTCAAGTGCTTTATCAGAGTGGCAAGAATATCTGAATTCTCTTGCATGTATGTGATCTGAGAAATCGGTTTCGTATTTTTTATTTGTACTTGTCTTGTCACGCTGTGCGGGGTCTTTTCATATGGCTAAGGGAGCCCAACTGGACTCACCCAGAAGATTGTTATTTAAGAGGTGAATTTAAAATTTAATAAAGTGGGGGTTTGTGAGTTTGTTCTATTTTTTTAGTGATTGTTATTTATGTGAGAAATTTTCAGGATGTGAATGCACGAAATGTCTGAACTGAGTGATTGCTGAAAACACATTGCTTGAAGCAAGCTGGTAGTACATGCCTCTAGGGTGGAAATTACAGCAGGCATACTGGGTCAGCAAAAATATATTAGGAATCGTTATCTCTGACTATGTTAATAGGCAGATTTATGTAATCAGTCAAATTAAAATAACTTTCTGCAATCAGTCAAATTAAAATAACTGTCCTTTTTACTTGAAAACTGCTCTATGGAAATATGTGCCCTCCCTCACTGCCCCATTCTTCCCCAGCCCCCCCACTCCCCTTTCTTGTAATGTTTTTGCTCTTTGGTTATTTAGTTCTTCACATTTGTCTTCTTGTTAGTACTTCATCAATTATTAACTAAGCCCTCCCCAGCTTCATGTATTTAAAACAGCTGGTGTGACTTTAGCAGTCCTTCATTATGTTTTTGAAACCTGGTGATTTACAACTAAAAATGATAACTTTTAGTTTCATTCCATGCTGCTTGTTTTTTTCCATCGCTTAATTTGTAACAGTAGACCAATATTACATTCACAGGCTTGGGAGTTTGAACTGTTGTACTAAGAAAGGTTTCATGCTTGGATTTAATGAGTAGGAAGTCATAGGTTAATTCTGATACGGCTTCTTGGAATTCAGTGTGGCCTGTTCATAATGCTGTGTCTAACCTCTTCTTCATTCTTACAGGTCGAGGAAGAAGAAAACAAGGTCTTGGTCTTGGGTTTACATTCTGGAGGTTAAAGAGCAACTCAGTGAGATAGCTTTTAATTTGGACCCATATATTCGTCTGTTCATTTAAATGCTCAGCTCTAGAAATTTCAGTTTTAACTGGAATGGCCTGGCCATTTTGAGAAGTTGTATCCCACTGCTCTGGGCAAACGCAGCGTTGCTTGACACTGGGGTGTGTCCCTAAGCACAGTTCAGTGACTCGGGTGTGTCGCCTTCAGTGTCACGCTTACACCCGCAAAGCACGACCCCTGTAACTAATGTGTGACAGGCACTGCTCAGAAATTTCCCTCCCCCATTTTCTCATATAGACACAGCTTTTCTTTCTCAGAGAACAGGGAGGTACTGAGTGTTAAAGCTTTAATTCTTGAGGGTGAATTTCTACTGGGTGACCATTTCAATGACACTGCTTTTCTTCAAGGCCTATGGCATTGTCCAACAGCCTGCTTTATGCAATGCTTGTTCACATGGCTGTCATAGGTTAATTGCCATGGTGTTCATCCATTCTAGTGTAGCTTACACACATTTTTCAAGCAATCAACATGGTTTGAATTCTATATTTGTATTATTGAGCTCTCTACATAATCTCTTTCAAACTTCTATTGCATGAAGTATATTCTTCCTTTCCTGCCATCAATACAAATAATTTTTGGAATCAATAGTAAATTCTCCCCAACCTGAAGTTTAATATCAGACTGAAGCTCAGCTCCACCAGATATTTTTGGGTAATGAAAAAGCACATAAAATGTTGATTTGGGCCTGTTTAATAAAATTTCTATGTATGTCCATATATACGTTTAACTTTGCCTCACTCTGAATTAAATATTTATATTGTGTTTGATTCTTAAAGAAACAGATGATGTCTGGGAGACATGACATGGATTATTTTTTTCTTTAGGTTTGGGGTTTTTTTCCAAGAATAAAAGGTTCTCATTTGCCTTTAAATTTTCTGGTAACTTATACCTATTAAGAAATTGCATCTTTCTTTATTTGGCTCAGTCACCTATCACAGATGAGAGCCAAAAAAGTCTCCCTTCTTCTTCAAGTGAATGGGAACAACAAAGTTAGTGCAGGATCTTCCAGTTCATAGGTATCAGAACTTGAGGAAAGCCTTTTTTCCATATTTTATTCCCAAATGACTTGACCATGCTGTGTAGCGTGGTCATACTTGCATGTGAACTTGCACACACAATACAAGACAGTATTGTTCTAGGAATGGAATTTACTTCCTGCAGGTACTGGTGCCAAAGACAGCAAAGAAGAAAAGTAATTTTTCCACATAAAACAAGAACATTTTAAATAATCAAGCATGTGTAGTGGTGACTGTTGCACTACAGCTTAAGGCCACCACATAAATTATATGTGAAAAATTACCCATGGAAGGGTAATTTTGTGTCAGTGCTGTGAAATATTAATTTCAGTGTAGCTTCTGTTTAACTGAACATATTATTGCCTTCTGAATGTTATTTTAGGGTATTCCTTGAGTCTAAGCAGACTGTTAATTCTTCCATATCTTTGTTTACATTTTGAGGCAAACAGGTTATGTTATCCCTCCCAATAAACCAATGTCAATGATCCCCATTGAGAGCATCAGTTAAACTTCCAGAAAATTCAGAGGACATTGATTTGCTTTTCTACATAAATTACCTTTCATGCTGAGGTTACAGACACAACTCCATTGATTGGTTTATTTAAAATGGAGTTGTAATGCATAATGCATTCTTGTACACTTGATTTTTTAATTTCCTTGGAAGATTTTGAGCTGAATCCTATGCATTCAACTGTCTATTTTTAAAAAGTTTGCTAAAATATAGAAGTGGCTGTGACTAAGTTTGAATTGAAATACAAAATTGGTGATAAAAAGCAGGTAGGCTGTATTACAGTATAGGCGTAAGCAAATAAATCTTCCTTGCTATAAATTACTGTAGCTGCATTGACTAGTCCATCTGCTCCAGCATGGCCCAGGAACATTACTATTTTTTTAAATGTATCTATGCTCTTACAAGTAATGTTAAAATCTGGAGTTGTAAATATACTAGTAAATTTGAAGCAACAAAGATTTATTGTAAATCCATAGTACAAAGATGTTACTGAAAATTATAGAGAGCATGTATTTGAGCTGTGCCTCTTTCACCCTTCCTCTTTGCTGGACATTTCTCTTGCATACCCTATTGACCAAGAGGTGCTGTAAGATACTGCATACTGAGGTAAGTCTTCATCTAACCCTGCAGCCCCTCCCTTCCCCTCACCACCCACCCCACCTCAAAAAACAAAAAGATATTGCAGTAGAAATATTTGGGTGGACAGTCTGGAGTTTGGGATTTACCACATTATCCTAAACCATGGTTTGGGTTATGCTGATGAGAAGATGACTCAAGACACTGGATTCAGGGTGATATTTCTTCTATTAGGTCAAATACAGCAGTGACTCCTTCCAGAATGTGCAATATTTCTGTGAGGCTTTCTTCTGTGGAAGAAAAATATGCCACAGGTAGTTGGAACATCTCTTAACGCACTGCATTTTGCAGCACAGTTTGCACTCCCCCTGTGTTGCCCACAGCATTTGGTAGCCAGACTCAAAGCTCAAGCCAAAAAAGGAATTTAGTTTAAACTGCTTTCTCTCCTGGCCTTGACTGCATCTGGTTGATATATATTATTAGTGCTTGGCCATTGAGTGATGTGAAAACCAGCTGATGAGAGCTTATTTGTTATTCTCTGTCTAATTTCACACAGATGATTTGAGTAAACGTGATACTGGAATTCAGGATTCAGATGAGAAGTCATCTTCTAAGGAAAGAAAGTGTGTTTGTTTTTTCCCTGTGCTGATATGGAGCATACCACTTTTTTGCCCTTTCTTTGCCCTTAGCTTGCCACTATTCTTGTGCTGAAGGACATATTTATATTCCCTTTGCTAGGTATGAACTGAGGAGTATCTTTTTTGACCTTTCTTTTTCCCTGGGAAAATGCCCAACTACAACACATTGCAGTGTTGTCTTCCTGATCTTGCAGCAGGCATGAAAAACAGGTTGCAGAAAACAGTGCACATGCTTCTGCACTTTGAATTTTAGTGATATCAGCCAAATGCTGATATCCTGATTCCTTTCCAACTGTGGGACTCCTTCTAGGAACTGGGAAAACTCCATGGAAACTGGGAAAACCTTGAACCTCCTTGCTTTGAACAGGAATTGTATTTCACCAGAAGTACTTTAAGCCATTTTCTCCTCAGTTCTAAGGTCATTAGGACTAATTATTTGTCGTTCACCAAGTCACAGTTAATTAATAGAATTGCTAAGAATTACCAGGCTGCAGCATGATACAGATCATGGCACAGCTGATCATTTCGTGTGCTATTCCAAACAAATATTCTCCTGTGCCGGATGTAGTGATGACATTTTTGTCAGTGGTGATGCTCTGTGATTTATCACTAGCCCACGGTGACAGCAAATGATCCCGTGCAAGCATCCCCAGGGTGTAGGAGATGTTGGCAGATGCTGTTTTTTGGCAAGAAGTAATATTGACAAGGAGGAATATGGTGAGAAATAACAAGAACCTTGTGTATGCCCTGTATCTGATAATGATACCCTCCAAAATTTGAAGATTCCTGATAGAATGGTGCGTAACTGTGTTCGTACTATATTTTCATGCTTAATAACTTAGGTTCTATAAAATGCATTTAAAAATAAAACAAAAATAATTTTGAACTACTTCATTCTTTGAGGAAAAAAAGTTCTGGGTTCTCACTGTTCCCACAAATGGAGTACAAAATAAAGCTTCCTTTGATGCCAGCAGAGAGACAAGATGAGGATTAAAGTTAACCAGAGGCGACCATGGTGCACATTTTTTATTGGAACTTGTTAAAACTGCACCATAGTGCATTTGGCCTGCAATGATTGGCTTGCTTTTGTGTCCTAACTGTTCAGTATGAATTCAGTATGTAGTTGGTTTAAGAATAATGCCGAATATTTGCAAGACGGTGAGAGTAGGTTACGAAATAGCTGGTATGGAACATTTTACCTGCACTACCTAATATGGAGTAATGCTTTTGGTTTTTCTGCTTTGTTTCTTATCCTCGTGCCAGCTTTCTAGCTATTGTTTCCTTGGTGTGTTTACCTGGGCAGATCCAGACTGGAGTTTCCATGACATTGTCATGTAAGAACCTAACCCAGCACATTGTGTATGTGTGAGTAATACTCATCTGTGTTAATGGTCCTGCTGGAAATATTAATGTTATTCACAGAAATGAATCTTGAAAAATCAGATCTAGGCTTTGGTGAAACTGGAAATGTAGGTAAAAACTCACTGGGATACTAGATTTGCCACTTAATATAGACTGTGAGGTGGTGGAAGGAGCAAGAAATTATATGAGTGCCTTTTACTACCTGGTATTTCTCAAAACTTGTTATGACCTTTCCTCTGCCATCCTGAAGATAAATTGTCACTTTCCTTAGACCGTTTTACTGGAAGGGAATCAATACATGTGACTAAATGCAAGTGACACCTCCATTATAAGAGCAGCAATGTTATACTAAATACTCTCCAGAGGGACTCTCTCTTTTGGCTATGGCAAAAGACTTTCTGGTCCACAGCCTGGCAGTATTTGGTCTTTTTTTTTTATTCTGTTCAGCCAACATCCTTCCACCTGGTATAAATGTCATGTGTTCATCTGAAGCAGATGAATAATTTCTCCTTTGTTACATTTTAGAGGCCTGGAGACCCAGCTTCTTTAGATTGCTATTAATTTGGAAGATTTGCTCTATTTCCTGGTACATAGGATTGCTGGCTACAAAAAGGCATGCATGAAAGAAGCCCTTGACAAGGAACCTACTTGACTTGTTCTTGGCAGAGAAGTCAGCCAGTCAGTGGCTCCTGGGAAGACACTCCCCACAGTCCCCCACAAGAGTGGGGGAGCAGGTTCCACACTTAGCACCAGGATCTCAGTCTCTCAGCAGGGATCTGGCTTTCTATAGACCAGACTCCTGAGACAATGACACAGTCCCTCTGGCATCTGCTCTAAAGCACAAGAGCCTTTGTGTGGGAGCTTATGGAAGAATCCAAAAATCTCTGAGCCAAGAGGTGAGATCACAATGTATTTAAAATAACAACAGAAAATGGCCATCTCTAGGGGCAATGGTGTCGTAAATATACTCTCTAGTTTTGGAATCATCCTTTGGCTGCAAATGCGCAGTGGCTGCTAAATGTCTTAATGCTTGGACACTACTTTATTAAGTAGTATTAAAACAATGATTTTAGGCAGCTACTAATTGGTAACATCCACACAGAGGAATAAAGTAGTCATGTTGTGATAGACCACACCACTTTGAGAGACTATTTCCCAGAACTTCTACTGTGCTCTAGACTTGATGGTTAGTAAAAACAAAATTTGTATGCCCCTTTTATTAATGGAGTTTTATGAAATGGCCCATTGTTAAAATCCACTCTAATCACAGAGGAGCAAAGAGAACCAACTCTCTGTGAATAAAGCAGAAAGGACCTGAAGGTTCAAATAGTCCCCAAAACATTATTAAAACCAAATGTGGTTAGATGTTGACACAATAAAAAAATCAATGTATTTTATACAATAGTAAAAGAGGCAAAAAGAGAGAAGTAAAAAGAAAAGGAAAGAGAAAAATAAAGAAGGGAAGAGAGAGAGAAAGAGAGAAGAAAAGCAAAAGAGAGAAAGAGAAAGAAAAAAGAGAGAGAAAGAGAGAGAGAAAGAAAGAGAAAGAGAGAAAGAAAGAGAGAAAGAGAGAAAGAGAGAAAGAGAGAAAGAGAGAAAGGAAGAGAGAAAGAAAGAGAGAGAGAAAGAGAGAAAGGAAGAGAGAAAGAAAGAGAGAAAGAGAGAAAGAAAGAGAGAAAGAGAGAAAGAAAGAGAGAAAGAGAGA
>VXAX01005544.1:828182-907185 GCA_013399835.1 Leptocoma aspasia
CAGATCAAGTAGAAACATATCACCCCTCTCTGGGTCCTGACAATGTCTCATTGTTTCCCTCCATCTGGTCTTTGTGGTGGTGAGGGTCGCCCGCCAAAAGGCATAGAACCCAATGTTAATATACATTTGGGCAGGTTGGAACACCCAGATACCTTCTGACAGGACAAGTTTTACACTCTTGCAAGACTTTAGATCGGTTGCATCGTTTTGAATCACACACAGTGTTCTGGTGCTGGGTCTGGAGACCCCTTGGATGGGCCATGACACCCCTCCTGCTGTCCCTCATGTGGATATCCTGTAAATGTGGCTTTCCCAGGGTGAGGTGGCCCCTGCAGCTAGGCTGGTCTGTGCAGCAGAGGATGGGTGTTCATTGACTCTGACTAGAGGCCTTTTTTGGCCATGCATTCAACACCTTCCTCCATCCCCCTGGGTTAGGGGAGTGTGCAAGCCTGGTAATAATAAGCATGGGACTATAGCTTCCACCCCCAAGCTGCAGATCTGAGCCCTGACATGGATGCTCTTCCTGTCTTATCCATCACTTCCCAGATCCTTTGAACAATAGTGTCACTTTTCTTATCTCTATCAACTTGCAGTCCAGGGCCTCAGTCAGGAGGCCCATTCAGGGTGCAATGGTCTTCTGTGCAGCTTTTGTTACACAATTTTGCTATAATAAACAAAAGTCCCTCATAAAAATAGCCATAAACTATAACATTTCAGTCTGCAACACCAGTTTCTATTAATTAGTCCCTGCTGGGTCCTGCATGTGCATTGCAAGAACATGCAATGCAACCAGGCAGAGCAACAGGCTTGGGTCAGAGTGACTTGAGAGCTGCTCAGCAGAAAGAGACCTGAGGGTGCTGATTGACAGACAGCTGTAGATGAGCCAGCTGGGGCCAGGTGGCCAAGAAGGCCAATGGCATCCTGGCCTGGATCGGCAATAGTGTGGCCAGCAGGACCAGGGCAGTGACTGTCCCCCTATGCCCAGCACTGGTGAGGCTGCACCTCAAAATTTGCTTCAGTTTTGGGCTCCTCACTAGAAGAGAGACTTGGAGGTGCTGGAACGTGTCCAGAGAAGGCCAGTGGAGCTAGTGAAGGCTCTGGAGCACAAGTTCTTGAGGAGTAGCTGAGGGAGCTGGGGGTGTTCAGCCTGGAGAAAAGGAGGCTCAGGCAGGACCTTATTGATCTCCACAACTGCCTGAAAGAAGGTTGTAGCAAGGAGCGGGTTGGGCTCTTCTGTCATGTCTCGAGTTAAATGGTGAGATGAAATGTAGTGAAGTTCTGTCAGTGAAAGTTAAGGTTAGATATTAGATTTTTCTTTTCTCTGAAAGAGTGGTTAGGCATTGAAATAAGTTATGCAGCATGTGGTTGAGTCACTGTCTCTGGTTCAAGAGTCATCTGTACATGGCACTTTTAGGGATGATTATGGTGGTGTTGCGTTGATCATTGGACTTGATGGTCTTGAAGGTCTCTTTCAACATTGATGATTCTGTGATCCTGTGCTCATATGTACTAACAGGTTTTTCTTTAATTTAAACTACCATTGAAGGTTCTGGTAATTGGCTTTGGAGAACAATAAAAACCTTGGTTGGGTGGATGCAAAAGAATATTAAAAAAATCAAGTCATGACATAATGTACTAGAGTCAAGACATAAGGGGAAAAAGGAAAGTAGATAAACAAATACGCTTTTCCTTCAGCTCATTATTCACAAGACAGTTTTCTTTAGATGTGGAAGTGAAATAAGAAAACAAACTTCCAAGTTAATAGGATTTTTTTCTTTCTTATGTTTTTCAAAATTATTTCTTAGAAAGGAACACCAATGGGGAAAAAGATTGATTGTCAGTATAGAAATATTTACATGAGGTGTGAAAATCTGTTTCTTGCTACCTGTGACCAAATGGCTGAACAGATGATGGACTTATCCTTAAGACAGTGGGACAACACTCAAAGATATATGGTACATCTGATGTCATGCCTTTTATACTTTTGGTATTTTTGGATACACTGTTGTTGAATTTCATGCCACTTTTAGTTTCCAAGTTAAACTGAAAAATGTGTACCACTTCTACACTTCATCACTATGAAGAGAGCACTATCCATATTTATAAGAGTATGTGCTCATCTTGGTGTCTCTTGTGTTCCTCTGCTCCTGAGTTCTGCTTTTTGTGACATGACCCCAATGTTCTTGCAAATGACAAAGTTAGGTGCTGTTACAATAAGAACATTTCTAATCACAGAGAAGATTGAGATAAGCCTTGCAAAAAGTCTTTGTGGATCAGATACTGTGATCCCAGGGATTATCTGAAATAATCCTCTAAGTGCCTTGTCATTGTGGAAGTGGGCATGATCATGGTCTGTCTTAGTCTTCTTCCAGAATGTGTTGAAGAGGTTATGCTTGCTTTCCTAAATCAGGACATCTAATAGCTTCACCTGTCAAGGTGCAACCCTTCCTGTCCTCTGCTTGCATAGTTTTATCTCCTCTCTGTATGATTCGTGAATGCACCTTTCAAAAACTCACTGAATGTGTTGTATGAGGGAGAAATCTGTCCTTTTCGTTGTTTCTTTCAGAAGTACAGGATGTCTCACAGCAAAGTCTGTGAAGGGGGGTTAATATCCATGTGGAGTGGGGCAGAACAGACTCCCCCACTCTCAATGCTCTACCCAGAATATGGAGACGGAGTACCTGCTGATTTTTGGTGATTTCCAGGAGATGCCAGTGGCAAGTGACGTCAGTGGAAAAATGCACTGGAAGATGTGCACAATATATCTGTAACACAATTTGCCAGACATTTTTGCTTCAATATGTGCTAGCATAAACATGAGAAAATCAAAGTTCTTAATGTGAGGAAAGAAAAGGGGAAACAAGCCCATAGATTTTTATCCTAAAAACAGGTGTTGGGACTATTTATGGGTGAAAAAGTCAAGCTGGACTGTCAAGACTGCCTAAATACCAGGGCAGATGGAAGTTTTGAGTTTAAATATTTTTTTTCTTATTTCTTATTTTTTTTCAATACAGGTATTTCTGAAAACAGTCACAATTGCTTAACAGTGTTTTAATTTTGACTGGATTTTATTGGTCTGAGCTATTTTGCTCCCCTGAATCTTTCCCTCCTTCTTATTCACATGGAGTATAAGTTCATGAAAGTACTTGGATCTTAGTGATCCAAGTCTACTTAAGCATCATTATATTAAAAACATTTTTTGATAATCATCTGACAGTATTAAGGTGAGACATATTTTATATATATACACATACATATCTATGTCTAGATATCTGTAGATAGATCATCTCCATCAGACAATGGAGTCTGGTGTGTCATTTGAATACAATATAACATGTTTGTGATTTGGGATCATATCCGAAAGTTATTCAATGGAAATTGATGCAGAAAAGTCTATATTTCCGCTGGGATTAATCAAATGCAAGAGCTTTTCCTGTATAAAATATTGCAATAGCCATCCTCTGTAAATTTGTTTGATAGCTATGAAACTTTTGACTAATTCTGACTTGATAATTTTACAAGAAAGTTGAAAAAAACCCAGTGAAAGTTGGTGAGAGTTTCTGCAGAAAGATTTACCAGCTCTTGTTAGCATAAATATGGCTTGGTGTAAAGAAGGAAGCATTTCTAGACTAAGTTGTGGTCAGGAAAAAACACTGTTGATATATAGGAAAGCAGATATATAGATTGGACTGGAAAAATAATAATGATATAAGAACAGTGGTACATGGGCTTGGTGAATAAATGAGATAAAGATAAGTATTTGGTTTGAATTTCTCACGTGAGTTTTTTTGCTTTGTTTTTCTTTTTATAGTGTCTTTCTGTTTGAAGTCCAACAACTTTTTCAGTTTTAATGCGGAAAGCTGATACATATTTGAAAAATTGATTTGCTGTTAACCAGGTGGAAAACTTCACTTGTAAACATTGACAAGGAAAACCTCTATGGAAAGCATAGTGCTTAATACTGTGATTTAATGGCAGGCTTTACTAATTTTGCACTAGGCGTTTGTACACTCTGACTTAGGTCACAGAATATGTGGTTTTCTTAGAGCTACTTGAAGTCCCACCTCTGACTTCCCAATTCCAATGAGCACTAAAGCAAACACTTCAAAAGAACAGTGGCCTGTTGCATAGTCAGACTTTAGGACAGCTACTTCTAAGGCTCTTTCTTAGATCAGCGTTGAGGATATAATAAAATATAAATATAATGAACACACCTGGGGCTTCAAGGGACAAAAGCCCTCTAATGTGTTTTGATCATGGAGCATGGGAAGTGATGTCCTGGAGAAGAAGACACGTGCACGGGTCAGAAGGATGAGGGGGTTGAAAAGCACTACATCTGCCCACAAGTGAAGGAAAGGGAAAACAAGTAAGTGGGGCAAGGTCCCCACAAAATGTCAAGCAGACAAGCTGTGGTTTACGTGCTGGCTGTTGATATGCATTCTGCTAGCCCCTGACCAGCTGCACACACTTGACAGGGTGCAGGTGGATGTTTTTTCTCCATGCCATATGTTCTACCACCAGATCAGTGGCATGCCCCTCTACATTGTTTCATTTGTTTTCATTTGGGTTTTTTTTCTGCAGCTGTATGAATGCTTTAGACTTCTCCACCTCACTCATTTTGTTTGGTCTGTTTGGCACCATAACCTGCTATGATAGCTTGAATGCTTGAATTTTTCCTATTTATTTTTATAGCTCATTTCTATCTCTCCATAATTTTTTTAAGATGTTTGATAGATAAAGTATGCTTTTAAGTTTGCCTAGCCTGAATTGTAAAACTATTTGGAAAGGATTACAGGGCACTAAATGTCTCTATAACATAGAACATGCTAAAAATCATATTTAAATTTATGAGGGTTCAAATTTTTGAAATGCTATTTCTTAGTAGTCCTCTTTCACATGAGTGCTTAGAAACAGACAATTCAATGCCTGTATTTCAGAGATCTGTTGCCTTGTTTTTTTTAAATAGCAATTGACAACAAAACATTAGAACAGCAATATTGTAGAGATAAAAGAAGGATGAGCAATTTCAAGGTTTTTATAATGTAATTTTGGAAAAGTTCACATATAAAGTTCACCTACTTCCTCAATACCTTTACATTTTATGTGCATTTTTTACACATTAATTGTGCAAAATATACCATACTGTGCACTTTTCTTCTCAAGCTTTGATAATAGAAGAAGTCTCTTGTACTTTTGAAAAAATGAATAGCATATGTGGAAATATGAAGATTTGTGAAGACCTGAAATATCTTAATTACAATTTTTTGCTGAATGGAAGAACATTGTTAGCATGCATGAATCCTAAACATTTTATGTTTGTTAAATCAGAGACAAAGGTTTAACAAACAAATCCTACTTGTTAGACATATTCTCACTATCATAAATTTGCTAATTCCTTTCAGTTTTAATTTTTGAGCCAGGATGATTTACATGTTTTTTTCTGTTTAAATCAAACTTTCTTTAAAATAATATCAGATGTAACTGAAGCCTAGTTATTCTTAAAAGATTTTTAATCACATCTGTCCCAGAGTAAGGCAAGCATGCCACAACAATTCTTCTGAAAGTGAAAAATCAAATATAAAGAAATAAATATAAACTAATTTTATAATAGTTTGCATGCAATAAAATGACAATATTTAATTTCAGTATGATTTTCCTGGACAAATGATAACAGATCCCATGACTAGTATTTTCATAAAGTCATCAAGGTCAGCTTACTGACTTTAAAATCTCCAGCAATCAGTCAGGTAGATAAGCATACAGTGAACATTTGACTTGCACACTGTCTTTATCATAAAGTGCATTTGTTTCAAACTAGGCAAAATGTCATCTCTGATAACTAAATTTTTAAAAAATTATTTAAAAAATAATCAAATAAATAGAGACAACAGGGAAATCTCATTCCCCAGAGATATTTACACGAGGTTAACCATTTTGATTGCAAGGCAATCTGGTGCAGGACTCTATCTTAGCTTCCTTTTTTTTTGTTCTTACATGTCAAAATGCAAACTAATTCTCTATTGTACACAGATTTCATCCCCCAGCTACCTGCAGCTGTTGATTGTGACTGTAAGAATCTGAGGCTGCTGGCTGCAGTAATTTGTTTGTTGTGTGGCCACGGCGAGTAGAGGCTGCTCAGGCTCCCATCCCACTCAGAGCACCCCTGTGATAAGACAGCTGCCAAATAACCTCCTGTGTACTTTGGACAGAAAAAAATCTCAGCCTGAAAGTGTTTCTCCATGCCTTGTTTTTGTTTGTATTGTCACTACAGCAACAGTGAGTTATATTTTTATGGTTCTATTATATATAATTCCTTTTCGGTTCAATGGACACAACTCCCTGTTTCATTAAAAAGAGTTAAGAATTCTCCTGACATTAAAACCCAATAAAAACCATTTCATGAGGGCTAAAAAAAAAAAAAAACCAAACAAAAAACCCTGGTGTGGGAGATTTGCATCTCGGGTCTGTTGACTTTATCTCAGACAAAACATTCTTAGAGATATCTCTTGCCAGGAATGAAAAAATAATCAGTTTGTAAAACATTTTTAGGCAGAGCAAATAGGTAGTCTTCAAGGTGTCCCTTTTCCAAGGTTAGCAGGTTGTGTTTCCAGAAATGCTATTTTAACTGTTAGCAAGTTTAGAAGTTCCTCACTAGCCAGTGTAATGTGTGTCATTACACTGGGGGTTGTTGTGGTGGTGGTATAACCCTCGCTGATTTCTAAAAACTCTGTAACTCCAGGTCTATGGAAATGAGAACCCTGTTTTGCGAGAGGCCCTGCTCTGTGTGAAAGTCTTGATGACGAAAAAACAATTCTGTTCATTTACTGTAGTGCGAATATTTCTTTAAAAACATGCAACTGTAATACACTGACAGAAAAATGAACATTTAAATGCCAGGCTACAGACTGTCAAATCAAAGAAAATGGAGAATTGGGTAGATAAACTAAGCTAAATTAACAACATCAAAGTTTCTGCAGGCTGCAGTCAAAAAGTATGTGAAATAAACACTTGAAATCAATACAAATATGTTGCAAGGGTGAAAGCACCATGGGGGCAGCTCATTTCTTCTGGCCTTCCCCGACAATCCTCTGCTGTGTGGGTGAAGAGCTATGAAGGAAAAGACCATGTGCTCCATCTGGAAGTGAGGGGGCTGCACAAAGGGCAAGGCTCTTTCAGTCTGATGCTTCAGTTGCTCTATTGTACAAAGCACAATAGTGCTTTGCAAGGGAAACATGGTGACAATCTCAAAAATTGCCACCACATTAGTCTGAACCAGGTTTTGTCCCAGTATCTGCACACTGATCTTTATAATTGACAACAGTAGTGCCTTATTTTCTTCCTTCCCAGAGGCATGCAAATTGTATAGTATTGCGGGGGATATAATCAGGATATTTAGCATCACTTTTTAGTGTATCAACACAGCAGCACTGAAACACATCTGCAATTTCATATGAAAATGATACAAATAAACAAGGCATAGTTAGTAGCCCCTGCTTGTGGAAGGCTTGGCTTTTGTAGTATAAGGAATTTTACTCCTCATGAACAGAGATTGCATGTCATGGATTCAATAATTTATTCTACATTTTAATTCATGTAACACTGCCAAGCTAATAAAAACATATTGCGGGCCTTGCAAATTGTTAATTAGCTATTCAAGTGACCAGCAACACTGATGCTGATGCAGTGTTGCTGTGGGAAGACTTGATTTTGGTGATTTAAGTTAATGCATCTGTAGTTCAAGTTTTCTAAACAGGATAACTACACTGCCAATGTTTTATGGTTAAATACGGAGCTATAGTTAGCTCTGTATTTCACACTTCATTGTAGCAGCTCTTCCACAAATAGACAACTAGACTAAGGTTGAATATTTTGTTCAATGTCATAATGTATGGTAAGTGTTACACATTTCATGGAATTTACACATAATCCCTTCAAGGACATTGTGGCTTCATAAACTACTCTTTAAAAAGATCAGGGTTTTTGAAGTAGTTAGCAAGAGGTCTACAGAGGGCTGTAGAGTATAGTTGTCTTTTCCAGCAAACCTCTTGACTCTTGTGGAAGAACAGCACAACATCTGCTGAGCTTTTTTGTTCAGAGCACTAACACTGTAAACATCACACCATAATAACCCCATGAGAACGTCTGCCCATCCTGCACAGCAGAAGAGTACAAAAGCAGCTGCACAATTTGGAGTGGGTTAATGCTGTACATACAGGACAATCATGTGCTCTGCAAGGGGACAATGTAGTAATGCTGTGGTGAAACAGACTGAGCCCACAGCGGCTGCTGCACTTTCAGATTAAAGACATTTCTCCAGGGAAAGTTTGGTTTAGGGCTTAGTTTACACTTGTGAGCACTGGCAATCTGTATGAAAATGGGTAAAATCTTCCTATGAATGGGGTCAATTTTCATGTCAAATGAAGGCAGAATTATTAGCATGCAGTCTCTTCTCTCTTTATAAATGCTAATGTTGATTTACTGGGAGAAACAGAATGGCATGAGAGCATCTTTTCCCTTGTTTTTCCCATAAATTTCCCCTGAGTAAAACCTGGTATTTAGTAAAAATTCAATGTATTTTCCAGGCTGTTTACTCCATGTGGTGAAGTGAAAGCTTTTCATTTTTTTCAAGTATTTATTCTTTATAACCTTTATCTCCCTTTCTGAGGGCATCAGGGACTGCTTTTAAAATGTAATAGAAATAAAGTTTGAAAATAATGATCTTCCACAGCCGTCTGGTATAACCTTTGAATGAATAGGTGTGTTTGAGAAGAATTGGGGCTGGTATGCAACACAGGCTGCAGAAGGAGTAGAAAATTTTGATAGGCCCAGAGGTATGCTTAAATTCTCCCTGAATAGTAGAAACATAATGTAATATAAAATTCTATCTATTTTCTGCCACTGTCAGCTGGATCTTGGAGTTATACTCAGGATAAATGGATCGATTATCATGTTACAACTGTAAGCAGACTCTCTGTGTCCTGTTTTCTGTATGATGAACTGCAGAATGGGGGGTTTTGAAGTACCCTCAGCTTTCTAGCATAATGAAATAAGAACTTTGGTACTTCGATCTTAATTTTTCAAATTTCCATCTTATTGCTTTGGGCTGACAGCCAGTGTAGTGACAACATTTCTACTTCATATATCTACATTGTGAAGTCCTAAGTTACACCCTCTCTCTCCTTCTTTAATATCTCACAATCTCCAGGCAAGGTACAAACTGTTCCATAATAACTCTTAAACACTGGTCTTTGGCAAAGAAGGGAAATACACAGCACCTCTCTTCAATGACTGAAAAAACATTGAGTCAAGGTGAATCATTCACTCCCCACTGAGTACAAGCAAGATAAACACCTGTACAGTGCACATACCCAAACCAGCTTGATAGAAACCTCCCTTCTCCTGTGACTAGAGCAGAACTGTTACCAGCAATACAGCAGCACAGACTGTGGTAAAATATGCTCCAGTAACCTCTTCTCTTCCCAGCCTTCATTTCACATCCAAGCCGTGACAAAAGACTGAGCACAGCCCCTATTCCCTGTCCTCCTGCTCAACTCAGGAGAAGGAGTTAGAGAACTCAGGAGTAAAACCTGGCAAGAAAGGAGATGTAGGGGAAAAGGAGTTTTAAGATTTAGCCTTCGTTTCACATCCAAGTCATGACAAAAGACAGGAAACACAGGAGTCCTCCCTGCTTCAGTTGCTGTAAGAGGAGTAATGTTATTTCTGTCAGTAGTTAGACCACCTGCTTAATCTTCAAGGATGCTGTGAGGTTTCTAAAGGTAGCTGTCTCCCTATTGATGGTGTGGGAACCTATCAGATGAGGATGGTTTATAGTAAAGATGAAAAACAATTTTTAACCTTTTGGCTATGATGTCTGTGTGACTGGTGGACATGCCAGCACCCATTACTGGCAGCACCAACAGGAGATTAAGAAGGGCCTTGAATTCAGTGCAGGGTCTAAAATAAGGGTTCTCTTCTCAGGTGCTTCTACCATCAACCCATGTGAGAGGATTTTTCATTTTCTGTTCCTCCAGACATAAGAACAGCACTGACATGAGTAAAGGTATTTTCTTAGCAATGGAGATATTCTTTTGCTCTTACATCAGCACTGTGTCACTAAAACATTGCTTTGGAGGAATGTTTCCCTTTGAGGTAGGAACTGAGCACCCATCAGAATTACTGCAAAAGAGAATGGAAAGCTACAATTGCTGTCAGGAAAACTGCACAAAAGTTATGCTGTGTCTGCAGTATAGTTTTACATAGCAGAACATAGGTTTACCCAAAAAGAGATTTACCCTGTCAGTAGTCACAAAACTGTTAGTATTACTACTTTTAACTCTATTTTAAGTCGGTTTGTGTATTTCTAAATTGCAAAGGAATTTTCAGTGGCCATCCAAATGTGTATTTGGATGCTGCCAATAACACAACAGTACATATTCTTCAAAGATAGCAAGTCAGTGATTTCCTGGAGAAGGAAGGAGAAAGTTAGCGAGGAAAAAAATGCAACGTGGGGGAACATGTAGCTACGTGGTCCTGGGGATTGGGAAGGGTTAGTGATAATTTTGTGTATCGTGAGGTGTGAAGAGTTTAGCAGCTCTCCTGGGACAGGAAAAGAGATATGTAGTGGGTTGACCCTGACTAGATGCCACATTACCATCAAAGTCACTCTACCAGATGACCAGGGGAGAGAAGGTATTACAAAAGGTTTATGGGTGAAGACAAGGACAAGGGGACATCACTCCCACTTACTGTCACAAGGAAGACAGACTTGATTGAGGGAAATTAATTGAATTTTTTACCAATCAAATCAGAGCAGGACAACGAGAAATAAAAACTAAATCTTAAAACTCCTTTCTCCCTACATCTCCTTTCTGCCAAGTTTTACTCCTGAGTTCTCTAACTCCTTCTCCTGAGTTGAGCAGGAGGACAGGGAATAGGGGCTGTGCCCAGTTCATCACATATCTCCAATGTTCTTCTAACTTCAGTGGGAGGCCATCCTGCTGACAGGATTTGTCTGAACAGGATAGGATTGTCACAAATTTTCTGGCAGAAATTTTTCTGACAGGATTTTCAGAAAAAGAAACCAAGCTCAGACAGGATCATCAAACTGAAGGAGACCTGCACCACCCTCTAGATTTGCTGCTCCTGCCAGTGGTGCAGAGATGGAGATTTCTGTCACAGGAAAAGCTCTTCTGTCTTCCAATGTTCCACCAGCTTCTGTGGCAGACAGCCAAGCTGGGTTGGAGTGGGTAAGATCAACTTTGGGCAGCTGGGGTTTAACAAATAGTTTAACAAATGGTGGCTTTCTCTCACTGTCTCAGTGCCTGTTTCTGTTCCATGAAAGTCAATAGCAGGGCCAATGCCAGCTCACTTCTCTCACCAACTTTTACCAAGATTAATTATCCAGCTTTTTAAAAAGCTGCAGTCATGCCTGAGCAGCCTTTGTGATTTTTCTTTGTCTAGATGGCTGCTGTGCAACAGCCAGGCTGTAGGGGGATATTTGACTTCAGACACAGTCCTGTGGCCAACAAAAGGGAGGTCTGTATGCAATGTGCTCAGGGGAACCTGTGCTGCTGACAGCGAATCCCAAAGAATCTACTAGGATTTGTGCTCGACCTGGAATTCTGAGTCTGTGTTTGGTGTATGTGGCTTTCCACAGCAAGATGAAGAAATTCTGCAAGGACAGGACTGTTCACACAGCCCAGATACAAGCACTCAGCTCTAATAAACAGCGTGAAGGTATCCAAATTCAAATGCAGCCACAACCACAACATGCTGCTCTCCAGCAGCTTCTGGTACTGGTCCACTTGGAACAGTCTCACTGGAAAAGCAGTGCTATTGAGTTCATAAGGATTTTAATGAAAATGAAGGCTTGTGTTTAACCCCAGATCACTTTTCAGTCATCTGGTAGTAAATTAGGTTTAATTCATGTCATCTGACACAGAATTTAAAAGTCTGAGTTGCCTTCAAGTGCTTACTTTCAGCCGCCCTTGAGCATTAACCTGAGTTTGCAGCTGTCTGAAAGTGTCCCAGAGTTGTGGACTGAGATATGCTTTGCAGACCATTTCTTTGCAAGGACTTATGAATTTTGTCACATTTTTTTAAATCCTGTGCCTGTATTTGGCAACATAGATCCTTGGACAGCAAAGCTGGAACTGTGTTAGTACTTAGATTCCTCCCTACAATGCTGGTGAAGACCAAAAGAGCTACAGTATGTTTTTCAGAAGTGGGTGGTGCTTTTATTCTGCTCTTATCCTGTAGCAGCTATGTCCTGTTATTCCTGATTCTAAATTACTTTTTTGAGCACATCTCTTCCACATATAGTAAAAGTAACAGCTTTTCACTCCACTATTATCTAAACAGCAAATTGTTCATGGATTTTACCTTATATGACCTAACTTAGGTAAATTTTGACTGTACGACTTCCCTTCTTTAATAAATAGCTACTTGGTGTTTTTTTGGAGCTCAAATCCCAGAGAGCATATTTACTTAATAATAGATGATCTATGCAGCAACATATGGGCAGGTCATTAAAAGGGGTTCGCATTATCTAATTTTAACTGTTTTACTTTTTGCACAGTGAATTAAGGCTTGGCTCACAACTCTGTTTCTCTGCTCCCCTGGGAGCTTCAGCTCAACACCAGGCTAAAACTTTAGCTGACCCGAGATGAACCATTTTCAGCAAATTCTGCCTCTCAGCCCACAAATGTCCCTTCCCAAGTAACCTTGAACCATGGGTGGCTCCCTGAGGAGCACATGGGCATGTGTTTCCCTTCTGCAGATTCTACAGAGCATCCTGCTTGATATCTGTTTGACCATGGACAAGCCTGCTGACTGCAGAGGCAAGGAGGGAGAGAGGAAAGGTAGGACATGGCTTTTGAGTGCCCTGAGGAGCATCTGTGAGAAGGTCTGTCAGAGCAGTGAGAAGGTCTACCTAACTTCTGGCGTTTATATACACTATATCTAGCTTTTCTAGCTTGAGAAAGAAAAGGCTGAGAAAAGAAAGTTTAGAGGACCTTTCACCATGTTCCCATATTCAAAGGATGGCTACAAAGATGATGAAGATTCCCTTTTTATAAGGAGTCACATAGAAAAGATGAGAAGCAATGGGTACAAGTTACTTCTGGGGTGATTCCAATTAGACACAAGAGAAATTTTTTCACAGCAAAAACAACCAATCATTGGAATAATCTCCCTAAGGAAATTGTGGATTCCTTGACATTGAACACTTTTAAGATACATCCAGACAAAGTGCTGGGCCATCTTGCCTGGACCATGCTTTTGCTAAGAAAGGTTGGACCAGTTCATCCTTGAAGTCTGTGATACTTACTGTAGGCTTTTCTCAATCCTAGTTATAGGTGATTACTTTCTCAAGACTAAATTTATCAACAAACAAGGAGTTAAGAAAAAGACTAACTGACATTTCTGGAAATGTTATCCTGTTCTGCTAACTTAAAATTCCATTAATTTTTTTCCTACTTATAAACAGAGTTACAAAAGAACAGCACGTGCAGTTTCTTCACATAATATTTTCTGAACATCATGTGATTCAGCAACTGCTTCTCATAGTGTTTTGTTAATGCAAGTGGTAATGGACAATTCCTTCCTCTACAGAGCACCATATTGCTATGAGGGAATATGATTGATATACATTGTTCCTTAGTATATAGTCTAAATATTGCTATATTGCTGTCTAACATGCAGTTAGATAAATCAGAGATAGAAGAGCTCAGAATATAGTATACAGATGGCAAGCTGGTTAGCTTCTGAGATGTCCTGGCCCAGGACCTCCTGGAAGTATATGTTCTCTGCTGTCTTAATTCAGGCTAATAGACTCCAATGAACAGGTGCTGTGTGGCTGGTTTCTATTCTACCTTTTGAGTCATGCTGAAACAATGCTGTAAAAACACTGTCTTCAGAATTATTCATCTGTTATAGGTTACTGTGGCAATTCTAACCCAAAACAGTGTTTCAGAGATGTTATTTTTAGACAGTGATTTTTATTTTATCTTTGTGACATGTTCTGGGGTGGATAAGCAACAGCCTTCCTCATAGAAAAAACTTGTTTCCAACACATTATGTGATAGCATAATAGCACGCTATTCTATGAAAATCCAGTTTAAAAACACACTAAGGATTCATGCTTGAACTGGTTCAGTAGACTTGTGAATACTGAAAAGCTGTTCTCCTGCAATCTGTGAACAAGTTGGTACAGCTTTACACAAAACGCATTGCAACTTGTTCATTATTGTATCTCAGTTCCTCAAAGCAGGAGCTTCTGGCAGGTTGAACAGTACTGGCAGTGGAGACCAGCTCACAGAGTAGTCATAGCTGACCTAAACAGTTCCAGGTTACCTGTGCATGCATGGACTCTCACAGGTTTGGGCAGAATCCCTTTGCCAACTGACTCAGCCAATTGTGAAATTTTCAGTTCCCTGTTTGAAGATCCTGTGAGATGTTGTCTGCTTCATCTAGGAAGTAAAAAAATTCCTGGCTTAATTCTAGGATTTGGCATAGCTCAGAGAAGCCCAGAGTGAACAACAAAACTCCAAAGGGCAGATATGTGAGAGTTTTGTTTCAAAGAGCCAACTTTGGAAGCCCAGGGGCTTTGAGTTAGACAAGGGAAGTCCTGTGGATGGATGCTAGAGCTATTTAATTTGAATACATATGCGGTTCAAAGCTGAAACCAAAAAAAAAAAACAAACCTCATTGGGACACTATTCAGCTTGAACTGACTTCAAGCAACTTGTATATGTTTTCAATGCACTTTTCCTATGTCTAGAATGCTACAATGTCAAGAGACTTATTAAACAACAAAGCCAGATGTTTCTCCTGGGCTTGTGGTGGGCAGGATAGTTAGACTCAGAGATCAAACAAAGAGACAGATTTTTAAATTTAGTCTTTTCATATATTGCCTTATAATGGTGTCGTCACTAATAGTCCTATATCTTTTTCATTCTGCTTACAGCAGAATGCCTTTTTTTTGAAGTTCATCAAACTAATATTATAATCTAGGTAAAGTTAATGTGGTATGCATATTCCTTTAGTTAGCACATGAAAAAAGACGACTGCCATATACTGCAGGTAGTCTGACAAACAAGGCATTAAATATGCAAGTAGCTGTATTTGTTTCAGTGGGATTAGTTATGTGCCTAAAGAGAGAAGCTGATGTGAATATATTACTGACCTTTGGCTACTGTTAGCACAAACCTGAGTCTGCAGGAAATGCAGAATGAGTATTTTCAGGCTGACAGTTTTCATTTTGCATGTTCAAAATTAAGTGGAACATTTTTAATGTAACTGGAATGGGACAAAGGCCATGAACAAAGAGAAAGCTAAGTTTACTAATGATTTATATTTTTTCTTTTGTATTTCCATTTTCTCTGTTCACTTCTAAGTATGAACATCTTATGGTTCACTTATTCTGGTGAGACTGGAAAAGTTTGCACCAAACTACAAGCAGTGACTACTGTTTGGAACAAACATTTGGTTTGGAACAATCCAAAATGTATGGTTTTCCAGATTTCTTCCAAATCCCTTAATCATCCTACTTTATGCAATAGAGATTCTAATTCTTCATCTCCCTAAGCACATGAGACAAATGAGATTGTACTAGTCAGCATATGGGCCAATGAAGCAAACAGTATTTTTCAAGATTTTTTTTTTTTTTACTGCAGATGTCTAGTCTTTGAAAAAAAGGGATAAAAAAGGAATACTGTGTGGACCACTCCAAGGTGAGGACCAAAACGGAGAAAAAGGGGGAAGGAACATTTTGGCATTCCAAGTTTTTCTGCTCTATTATTCAAGATTTCCTCTAGTGAATCAGACTACTGCTGAATTTAGACTTCTGCCACTAATCTTGCATTCAACTTTATCATGACAATATTGTGATATTGGAAATTTTCTGAAGAGAGGCATTTCATTGCCTTAAATCTAACAGTCACAATCTTATTTCAGCTTACTTTTCTTCTATAGATATTAGAAAATGAGTTTAAAATGAGTTTTAACAGTAAACGTTTCTGAGAAAATCACAAGAATATGAATGAAGCTAACCATAGACCTAAGGCATCATGTTTTCAGTTATGAAAGACAGAAGTCCTCAATGGTAAAAATGGAGCAATAGTTTTATTTCTGTTGCTTGAACTTAATAAGTAAGGCCTGTTTAAAATTTTCTAATGTTTGAGTGAAACACTAAAATCTAAAACTAATAATTTGCATGTCAGAATGACTCACTTAGTAGATAAAGGAAAGGCTGGGGATGCTGTCTATCTGGACTTTAGTAAAGTGTGTCCCACAGCACTTCCTGGAGAAACTGACTTCTCCTGCTGTGAAGAGGTGCATTTCTTGCTGAGTGAAAAACTGGCTGGATGGGTGGGTCCAAAGGGTGATGGGCAATCGAGCTACATCCAGCTGTCAGCCAGTCACTAGTGGTGTTCCCTGGGACTCACTACTGGGTCCATTTCAGTTTAATATCTTTATTGATGATCTGGATGATCAGTAAGCCCACATACACCAAGCTGGGCAGAAACATTGATCTGCTGGAGGGCAGGAAGGTTCTGCAGAGGGATCTGGACAGGCTGGATTGATGGGCAGGGGACAACAATACAAACTTAAACAAGACTGTGTGCTAGGTCCTGCCCTTGGGTCACAACAACCCCAGGCAGTGACACAGGCCAGAGGCAGAGTGACTGGAGAAGTTGTTCACAGGAAAAGGGCCTGCAGCTGCTGGTGACAGTGGCTGAACATGAGCCAGGGTGTGCCCAGGTGGCCAAGAAGACCAATGGCATCCTGGCCTGTGTCAGCAACAGCATGGCTAGCAGCACCAGGGCAGGGATTGTCCCCCTGTACCCAGCACTGATGAGGCCACACCCCAAATTCTATGTTCAGTTTTGCACCTGTCAGTATAAGAATTACATTGCTCTCTATAGTTACCTGAAAGGAGGTTGTAAAAAGGTAGGGATCAGTCTCTTCTGCCACATTTCAAGTGAAAGGACAATAGCAAACAGCTTCAAGTGGTGCCAGGTTAGATAGCAGAAATGTTTTTACTGAAAGAATGGTTAGGCATTGGAACACGTTGCTCAAGGAGGTGGTGAGTCACCACCTGTGAAAGTGTTCAGGAGGCATAGATCTTGGGGATATGGTTTAAGAGTGATTATGGAGGTGCTAGGTTGACAACTGGGCTAGAAGATTTGAAGATATCTTTGAACCTTGATGATTCTGTGATCCTGTCTCTGGGTTCTGCAAGTTAATTGTGGGAAATAGGTTGAAGAACCATCTGTAGGGGAGGGTTCAAAATCTATCTCAAGTAAAGAGAGCTGTGCATCGAGTAACTGCACTTTCATTCTCCAAAATACCCAGAGTATTCTTTAATTCCTATTTCCTATAGAAAAAACAGCTGAACTCTGGACACCCTATGGTAAACTGTGATGAGAAAACACTACCCTGAATTTCAAATAGCTTAAGGCTGGAAAACATGCTGCCTATAAACTCTCTAGATGTTCAGGTGGTAAAGTAGCAATCAATATTTAAATACTCACCAACTTTTACAAAATTACTTCAGCTAAATCAGTATTTTCCTTACCTCAAGGCAGCAATAAGGTTCTGATGACATACTTGATAGTTCTATTTCTTACGTTGCTATGAAAACACTCCTCTTTTAGAAGTTCTTGCTGCTCTTGGACACTGCCCTAAAGTAGAAACAAAGTGAAAACAAAAAGTCACAAGTGACGTGTAAGATATTTCAGCACTATGTTTATTGTATTCTGTCAGGGTAGGCAGCAGACTAAACCAAGATCCAGCTCAGTATGATGCTATGTTTGGTGGGGGAAGACCAGCACTGCTGTAAAGGAAGACAGCACAATAATGAAGTAGGTTGGCAGCTTTTAAAGATGCATCCTTTGTTCAAGATAATTGCTTGTACTATTAATGACAATAAAGGTATTTGGTTATATGGATTGATGGATTTAGAGATACAGTGGCGAAAATCTTGGTTTAAAAGTCCAAAAAGAGAGATAGAACTACACTAAGGGTTTTTCCTAAGAGTTCTAGTGGCAACTCAGTCCACTAGCCATAGCCAAGACTGTTTTTGAGGAAATAATATGCTTTTCCTTTATGTGTTCCCTTTTGGTAGGAATATGGCAGGGGGAGGGAGAGAAGGTACAGTAAGCCCTGAATTAATTGTCTCTTCTTGACATATTCTCCAGGCAGATGAGGTGCTTTCCCTAGCAATTGTTTTCATGAGCTTAAATCAAATTTCTTGGTAAAAAGCTTATTGCTTCAGTAGATTGACTTTATGATAACACTAAATAAAGTACAGTTTCTGGTATTACATGGAAGTCACTATGATGAATTGAGGTATTTGCAGAAGAATGTATTTTGACATTGGAAGCCAAACTTCAGAATATTAGGCCTTATTCCAAACTGGATGAAAACCCAAGGTATTGGCATGTATAACCATTTGAGAATTCGTCTCTTCCACATGCTTTATTTACATCCTTGACAGCATTTTCATGGGATTTTTCCAGCAGGTCACACCTAGTGAAAGACCTCGGGAGACAGACAGAACTCTAAAGAGGCTAAACAAAGCAGTTTAGCCAGGTAAGTTTCACCTTCAGTTTCATTTTTGTGAATTTTTATTAAGTGCACTTATATGGAGCTCACTTTAAATTTTCATTAGTATAACTCATTGCAGAACTTGGGTTCAAGTGCCCGGTGTGAACAAACAAAGTGATTGCATTTCAATGGTGAAGGCTTTGCCCCATGTTTACATGCCCCATGTTAACGGGTGAATATTATACTGCTACATATCAGTTGCTTCCTCTTTCAGTTGCTTATTAAAAGCATAGGAGTTACTGTAATTATTTCAATATGTGCATCTTCCATTGAAGTTCCAGTGACTGTACATTCTATTGCAGAGGGGACTTTTAAATCTGTTTCTGCAGATGAGGACAGACAAAATATTAAAGTTTGAGAAAACTCTGAACTTTTTTGAGACCTGTCTGAGGCCTAGAAGGAAAAGTGCAGAGTTTTAATTCCATTCCAGTCTAGAGGTTTAATTAATGTTAAGATGACATCAGGAATGTGTCAGTACTAGTTTTGGTGAGTCTGTTTATGCCTATGGGGACATAGGAAGAACCACACGTACACCCAGCAACACTTTGAACATTACTGATCCTTATGTTTGAGAGCAGGTATCTCACTGTGGTTTACTTCTCTAAAGAACAAAAATATTACATCTTTTTTTACAAGTAAAATAAAACTGTGTTTAAAAAAGTCAGAAATTAATTTATTGTTAGTGGCCTTATGGAGAGAGTGGCAGCCCTCAACTATTACTATGTGATCCTTCTCTTTTATTCAGTAAGCTGAACTGAGCTCTGACTCTTCCTTTGAGCTCAGCCAATTATTTTTCTTGCTTTTTTTTACGAACTACCAGTCCAGAAGTCTTCTATCTCTAGGTGCTAAGTTGAATTCTACCTGCAAATAAAGAGAGAAAGTAACATAAATACATGAGGCCAAAACATAAATCATGTCAGCTAGCTCATTTTTCCTCATAAGCTCCCTGAAATAGAAGAAAACTTTTAAGTAATGTAGATTTTAACATATTCATCCAAACTTTCCAAAACATCCAAAACATCCAAACAAATCCAAAAAATTAGGGAAGCATGGAACATGTTAATCTTTCTATTTGCAAAATGAGCTTGTGATATCAAGGGTGATGCTGCCTTGAAAGTACAGCATATGTTTTGCCCTTGGGTTGCTTTATCAACTCAAAGGTTACATCCTGAGAATCAGGTGCCACTCCTGTTAGCAGTCTAGCCATAGATGGGCATTAAAGTAAGACAGCCAGCCAAATGTGTAGCCACGTGGCCTGGAATATAGGTGCTGTGACTTGTTTCAGTCTGAGTGAAAATGTGTGCTCTGCAATGAAGTAGTGCTTTACATAGTTCCAGATTAGAGCATCAATATGCACTGCAAAGTGCATATTGATGCACTGTGCTCTAAAAAGCTAACCATGTTTGAGCTATGTAGATGTGCATTGCTGGATTTCAAGGTCTCTTGACATACAGCCCTGAAAGAAAAAGAAATCCTTAATTACATCTAGTATGTATTTTAGTGCAGGAGCTTTCAGTCACTTTGAAGGCTTAAAAAAATCTTTACATTTTGAAGGTCGAGAGAACTATCAAAAACTATCCTCCAGTGACTTTTATAATTCTTATACCATACACTTTAAGAAGCAAAATGAAGCGTCTGGTTCTCTGTTCTTGTGAGCCTTTCTGTGTGATAACTTCTCTTCAGTGCACGTTCTTCATTCTCAGTAATACAGAGCTGTCACATTAATGTTCTGAGGGGAAGGAAGACATTCAGCAGGCAGTTCTGGAGGGAAGAGATTGATTACACCCTGATAATGGTATGAATAATTCAGAAGTCTGAAGTAATGAAAACCTGAGTACTGATGCTAAGAAAGTATGTGGGGGATACCCTCAAGAAAAACTTGTTTCATGACTTCCTCACTCACTCACAAATAAGCGAATACTCTCTTACCCATGTAAAGTGACCATCCCACTTCATCAACCTAGAGATTGCTTTAGATACAAAGAAGGTTGCAGGACAGTTTTATTTTAATGCAAAAAAACCTGCAGATGTAATTCTAGAGACTGTTGGTGAACTCTTTCAACAACATGACCTGGGAAAAGACCTAGCTCACAAGTGATATACCTCAAAAAAGTACAGGAAAGAAAAGCAAACAGAGCTTCACCAGTACTTCTGTGGAGTTTGATAATTCTGTTGCTACAACTTCTTTTTCACGTAGTCAATGGCTTATCACAAGAGTTGTGACACAGACTGTTGTTGAAGAGGCCTATCATTCAATTTCTCACCACCTTTGAAAGGTTACATACTATGAATTTTCAGATCTTGAGATCTTAAAAATGTTTTCTGATTTATGACAGTGAGATTAAAGTTACTGGAACGTCTCTCTGTCTGACAGGGGTTTCATGGTGGATTTTATTACCTCCACATTGTGCCTTTCAGTCTGGCAACTTCATATGTACTCTAAATACAAAATACACAAGTATGAAAAGAACACAGCCAGGTCTTCCTTAAAGATAGTATCTTAGATAACAGTTTATGAGTAATTGAAATTATTCCAGACACCAGTAAATAAAACTCAATTTGTTGTAGAAACGTGGTTAGTGGGAGGGAATAGTTCTGAATAAAAAAATTATATTCCTTTCCAAAAACTACAGGTTTAACTTTTTGAAGTAAATCCTGGTAATATGTGAAAAAAAACACATACAAGTGACAGCAAATGATGGATCAGTTGATACAGAGAATGATCTGGATGTGGGTTGGTAGGACAGAAGAGAGGACCTCCCGGTCAGATTACAAATTAAGCTGATAATCAGAAAATTGGTTTTTATCAGAAATTATGTTTGTTACAGCTGGTTTATGGTATATCCTATGGATTTTCACTTCCATTGGCTTGGTCTATAGTATGCTGGCTGTCACTATCAAAGCAAAAGTCAGCTAAAGGGCATGTTTATGTTACAAGAATTTTTGCAAGATGCAATGATCTCCAGTTTGCTGATCTCATAGTCAGGATTTACTTTCTAAAACAGTTCCAGAAGCAAAAGAACTTCAACAGTAAATACTAAGAAGGAGTTAGTTCACTAAAAGTATGTTCCTAAGTATATCTAGATGCTGGAAAGCATTGATAGGTGTTATTAGAATTTTTCTTGTATGTTTGAAGCTGATGCTGCTGGAGAGGCATCTCAGTGCTCAAGAAACTTCATCTGAAAACATCAGCATCATTTCTTCTGCCATGACTATGGCTTCCCATTGTTTCTAGTGTATGTTTTTATAAGACAGTGATGAAAACATACTCATGTGTTGTAAATTCAACTATTCAAGAACTTAAATATAAACAAACATGTTCAAGTCTTGATCCATGAGTAACTGTTTTTCCAGTTATTTTCCATAAGCTTTTTTTATGTGTTTTGGTATTAGAAGACACTGACTTAAAAAACTCCAGGTTTTCCATAGTTCAAGGAGTTCTGATAGTGAAGTTTGTCTGGATTATATATGTTCCTAGTCAATATTTTGAGAGCATAAGCCAGGATAAGAAAATCATTGTTCTTTCTACTGAGTCATTCAAAAGGCCACCTCTCTGCATATGTTTTGACTAGCATCTACTTACAACTTTTGCCTGTTGCTTTGCTTCTTGTATTCAAAAATCTATATACAAGATTTTAATTGTTGGAATGTTTTTCATTGTCTGCAGCTGAAAACTTCTCAGGGTATTTGTTTACTTTTTTCTTTTTGCTTTTCCGTAAAATACATATTTTAAATAAAATTTTATAAAAATTGAATAATTATTTAAAATTCCATTACATTATGCTGAAGGTTTTTATATTTTTATGTTAATACATATCTTCTATATACTGATAGAAAAGCAGATCTCCCAGTCTGTAAATAAAATTTTTAAATAATCTGTTCTGCCTTACATTGTGAGTAGGATATTAAACCTTCACCTTTGAATCTTTACCAATTTATTTTATTCCTTAGCACCAGACAAGCCGTCTTGTATGGAAATGAGATTGCATTCTGGACAAAACTTATTTCACACTCAACCCAAGCCCAGCAGAAAAGAATTTCATCCCCTGTGCTGGAGTGCTTTTAACTGCAGAAAATCTGGAAGCTGAATGCTACTTAAGCTATGATAGGTTACTTTAAGGATGGGTTCAACAGGAGAAGGAACTGTCAGACAGACCTTCTGAGGCACCAGTTTCTGTGCATTGGGATCTGTGTTCTCAAAGCTGATCGACAAAAGCACTGTAAACCTGTGGGTTTTGCTCAGAAGCATTTCCAGGATGACAAGATTCTCTCAGTGATATCAAGCATTCAGACCTTGTTGCTTTTTTTGGAGATAATCACCGAGATTTGCACTTCCCATGACTGATTTACCTCACAGTGGAATGAACTGGATACTGAATATGATGTTTGCTGATTACTAAACTGGGAATCTATCCAGGTAGTTATATGTCCTTTTATACAGCTAAAGTTGGGTGAGATCAACTCCACCCCTAATGAAAAGTGTTGGATTTAAGAAATCTGTCCTGCTAATGTTCAGGCTCGTTAAAACTGACCCACAGGTAGCTGGAATGTCATTGAAGAGGACTCAGTACTATTCGCTGTGTTACAAATTGCAAATTATTACTGATCTTAAGCCCTATATTAATATAGTCAGTGCTAAGGAAAACACAATATGTTATTAATTCTGAGGAAAGGCAGACTGGACAACAAGAAGAAAATATTAAAACAGAAAACAGCAGTCCCCCTAAATACCTCAGTGCCTTCTCCATTTATTGTTGCTACTCTGTACAAACTGGATCTGGAAGAGAGAGTGACATCACCAAAGCCGTCATAGAACAGCCTGCATTCAGCTTTGTGAAAAAGAAACTTTCCTGTTACTTGACAGAAAACTGGGTTTAACAGTTATAAAAGACTGATCATGATCTTAAATGAATCAAAGGCTTTATCTGTTGCAAATTTAACTTAAAAAATGATGAGATTTAGCACTGAACGGATGCAGGTCTTGGTATTTGGGTCAACACAAGGGTTGTTGTACTGTATATATGCAGATTTGAAATCTCCATTACTTTCAGTAACAAATTAAGTTTAATGATGAACTCATTGGGGGTATCCAAAGCAAAAACTATTCTTCATTCAGTCTTCTAGGTAAGCATGGTGTTAAAAAAATGCTGAGATAATTTTGGACACTCGTTGTGTCTTAGTTGGGACTGCTTGTCATAAAGCATTCAGAGACTGTGGCCTTTACTGTCCAAAACAAAATTCAAGAGCTTCTTCTTACTGCTGCTAGAAGAAAGTTTTGTTCACGAAGGGTGAAGGCAGGTTGTAGCATTGACTTCAGGGAATCTGTTTGACCCCAGGTTTTTCCTTTGCAAAGGTTACCTCATTACTGTTTCAGTTGTTGACATCAGTCAGCCTCTGACTTGCCCAGAAAGGCCAGCCTTGGCCGCAGCTGATGAAGTGTCCCCTGTGGCATCACAGGTGCTGGCCTGCTCCCACCCTCGGCAGGGGGCTGGGCACAGCCCCCACCCTGCTGAACGCTGCAAGGGGTAGAGGCAGGCACAGTGGGAAAAACTTCACACAAAGTTTGTTAGGAAAGACTTTCCACTGAGTCACACGGCTTAGAAAGAATCCCCCTTGTTCTGTGAACTCCTTAGAGAGGAGTCTAGGTGAGGCTGGATCCAATCCTAGCCCCAGACTTAATCAACAGTTTATGTCTGTCGCAGTCGAGCTAGGAGTGAGACAGAAACTCACCAGCCAACTGTGACAATATGAAGAGCAAGTTTACTTGAAATACACTACTTTTATAATACTGATAGTTGCCATTAGCTTATTGGTCTTATGGTAATTTATCTAACTCCATTGGTGGCTTCAGCTAACACAGTTCCAAGGACACTGTCTCTAAACTTAACTATTGGTTACATTTCTTCTTCACAGACTCACTTATTATCTCTAAACTTTCTCTCTGGCTGTGAGAATACAGCCACATATGTCTAAAGATTATACTGGTCTAATTGGACCCTTATATGATTTTATTCAGAGAATTAAGGATGGCAAACCAAATGTATTTATACAAATATATTAAATTATTTATTTAAATCCTTTCACCTTTGGGAAGTGTGCTAGAAGGCCTTACTGTGCAAAAATGGGACTCACCTTTTATAGTATGAAGTGATTGTAATTTTTATTATTTTATACATTTTTAGACTCTGTGTTGTCATGTTTACTCAGCAAAATATTCTCTGCTGCTGAAAAAGGTGTTATCAGCTCTTTGTTTTTTGCTGCTTGAAGATTTTGACTCTCACTTCCATATGAGGGCCTGCACATCTTTGCTGCTCCCAGGTTCAGTCAGGAAGCATCTTCTTGCATATCCTCACAAATGGGCTTGATGGTATGGTCAAGCAGGACTCAGCATTCTTCAGCACTAAAACCAGCAGACCTTGCTTGATCTTCTTACCAGTGGGTAAGAAGACCCTTCTTGCTCAATCTATCACTGATAACTTGTAAGCCAGGCAAAGTCTGAGCTGCTGTATCCCTGCCCAGACAGAGCAACCTGCTACAAGTAAAGCCGTGCTGCTTGCTTTCACTGACTAGACTTAATGAAAAACATCAGCCCTTACCACTAGCTAGGTAGAGGATTGTAAGTATCAGAAAGATGTACCAAAAAGGAAAAGTAGTAGGTAAGGTAGTTGCTTGTAGCTTGTGAGCTGTTAAGTGCAAGTTTCCTAGGGAGTTCTAGGATATGTCCAAGAGACCATGTCTCAGGGGTCTTTCCATGCAACCAACAGCAGAGACACATTGCTTTAACAAGGCTGTTGGTACCTGTTAAGGTTACTACAAGGGTTTCTACACTGAAAGGCACATACCCCAGCAGAAGTGCATCAGTACATCAACATATCAGAGAGACTCAGAATTTTGCTCAGTTTCACCTTGAAGATTTCATACTTTAGCTAAAAAAGCTGTTGGGCTTGTTGGCAAACAAGGACCAACTGAGCATACCAGTAACTGACAGCTGCAAGAGAAAGTAGGACAACAGCATGTGTTCAGGCTGTAATATGAATTAGGTTTTCTCCTTTACAGGAGAAATTTTTCTTAACTCATTATATGTCATCTATCAAAACAAAAACATAAATAAAAGCAAGTAATTAAGTGTATAATTTGCTATATGTATGTATGTTTGAATATATATATATATATCTCCAAGCATATAAAAAAACTTCTTAGCAGAGTCACTAGGAATCTCTAGATGCATAATCATGAAGGAAAAATATACATGCATTTGAAAAAGCACAATCTTGACACCTTATATACTCTGCTCATCTAAGGAAATCTGATTTCATTGCATTTTAGGACACTTGCACTAAACTTAACTTCAGGGCTGGACACAAAAAACTTTTGGAAGTTATTTTTTCCAAAACCGATGACTCAGAAAGCCCATTTAAAGGAGGGCAAAAGACGTGTCTTTTTTAATGAGATTTTTGAATGTAACACTTCAGGTTATGGTAAACAACATTATCAAGACGCTGGCTAAATTATTACAGATAGAGGTAAACTGCTAGGTCACACAGTCTGTACATTTCTCCTGCCAGATCTATAAGATTTTTTTACATGCATTTACAGATTTTTTCCTTACCAGAATTAAAATATTGTCTTCAGCAAGTTTTCCCTTCACATTTAAACCTCTTTTCTTTAAGTTTATTGTAATATCATAAATTAAGATGAAATTTTTAAATAACTACTGAAGCAGCATTTTCAATGGTCCCAAAAAATGATATTTGTGGTTTCATAGACAAAGGACTTGGGAATTTCTGGCCCCAAGTTGAAATGCCATAATTTTTGAGGGCAGAATTGCTGCTGATCTGTGCTGGCATACTGCACAAATACAAAACAGTTTTTCTGCAAAGATAATGTATAAAGCACTATATATCTAATAGGTAGTGGAGATTGCCACATGTTGTTTCATGTGGAAAGAACAAATCCTATTGGAATAGGAAAAACCCCACTTCAATATAATTAAAAAACTTTAATCATATTTAGAAAAATTAAATAATTAATGAGCAATCCATTTAGGAAATATTCACCCTTGGCCATAACTTATAAAGCACTAGATTCCCCAGAGAGTAACAGAAAAAGAATGGAAGTTTAGAGTAACATCACCCTATGGTGTCCCATAGTGGGATCTGTGGAGTCCCATCAAAAACACTGGCCTGTGCTGAAGTCAATAAAAAAGGCTTCTGGGCAAACATGAACGAAGAAGCAAAGACTTCTTCCACTTCCATGAGCAAAATAATTGCAGTATTGGCTGCCATCTTAATCATAATGATGAAATTCATAGAGATAAGGTAAATTCCAGGAAGAAAAAAAAAAGGAATGTAATAGAAAATACAACTCTTTGAGCCTAAAGATGTGGACCACTGAACTTTGAATCTCAGGAAAGATACCTTAATAAACGACTAGTGCTCTAAGGGTCAGAGTTCAATTTTCAAATGAACCAAAAATTCAAACCTTTAACAACTTGACAGCATCAGTATCTGTGTTAAAACCTTTTAAACTTCTTTCAGAACTGGCTTAGGAGGAAATTCAGCATAAGTTGTTCCCTCCATACTATTTCATATTGCCAGTTTTCCTGAGGAATGTAACTGGCAGCCAGTGCATTAGGGGGCATAAGGATACAGTCCCATTGTATGTATATAAGCATATATATACATATGTAAGAAATATGTAAAATATTATGTACTCTGATCTGTTTGTCTGTCTATCTATCTATCTATCTATCTATCTATCTATCTATCTATCTATCTATCTATCTACCTATCTACTTTTAAAAAAAAGTCAAAGAGGAGTCTGGCTGCTCCAAATAAAATCAACTCAGAAGTTATATCTCATTGTCTTCATTTTAAAAGCAGTTCATTTAATGCTGAGCTCCAGATTTCCAAAGGAACAGAAATACTATTAATCAGGATATCCTACAACAGATCACCTTCAGATGTTAAATGAACTGTTGGGAGAAAAAAAGAGAGAAGAATATAAACTACCGTTGTTTAAATGTTTATTGATCATGCAGAAACTTTCCACTTTGTCTAGAAAATATCTAATAAATAGAGCTCTGAGACAGCTGAAAAACAGTGATTAATGCTAACATTAGCTCTCCTATTTCACCAAACTGAAATCTATATAAATGGGTCCAAAGCAGAAAGCAAGGTTGTGTCACTATTGCCAAGGGTTCTAGCATAAATAACATTGCAGAAGACAGAAATACAGAAATATGAGGAATACCATAGCTGTTCATAGAAACAAAGAATCATTAAAGTTGGAAAATACCTCCAAGATCATTGAGTCCAACTACTCCTACATGCATTTCTACAAACTTTGCATACTTTGGTAATGAAAACTTTCAGCGAGCTGACATCTGTGACCCTGATAATTCCTTATAGAGTCAGAATTACTTATAAAAGGTTCCATGATGAAACTGCAAAAACTCCAGAGCAATACAGACATCTGCCATACTTTATTACTATACCTACCAGATCCATATAAGTAGTTTACATTTGTGACAGATTTATCTAAACTATGTTAAATCATAGGACTGGATTTCCTTTTTTCTCTTTCTCCAACATGGTTTTCATGGCTATTATGGACAGTTAAATGTGGTCATAAATATTTTAGTGAGCAGCAATGCTAATTTTAGTTCCAGATACTTTATTGTCAAAGAGATGTTTGCAGACTAAATGGCAATGGAGTGAAGACGAGCCCTGACAAAACTAATTTGAAAGCAAAAGTAGTCAATTTTTTTTCAAGTGAAGAATAAAAATAACATAAAAGCAGCTACAGATTGAAATCTATGGCTAAAACTTCTCTTTAATTGCCAGAAAATGTAAATAACTTTTTTTCCCTCATGGAACTTTTGTTCCTTCCATCTGCACATCTTCCTGGCAAAATCTGTTCCCTAGAGACAATTAAATTCTATGTAACTCTGAATAAAAGAAGGAAGGAAAATATGAAAAGTTTGAATTTATAGTATTTTCTTCCCCAAAAGGACATAAAAACAGATATTCAAAAGAATATTTTCTCTGGCCAAAATGCACCTTACATGTTTTTGGGACTCTTCCCTTAGATTCTGCTTGGTTTTGGCTGTCAAAAATACATATCATGGACAGTTTTTCATATGACCTGCTATTGCTATGCCCTGGGTCTGTATATAAGTGTACCTGACAGTTATAAATGGAAATCAGACAACAGCATTCCTCAAAATTATGCTCACTGGGATCTTGCATTTGTGTGGCCAGAAAAAAAACTCATTTATTTTGTAGCGTTAATTTTTTCAGGCTTACTGCAGAGAGACAAGAACAGAGAGAAAATACAAAGTGGTATGTGTGTTACCCAAAGGGTAAAGCTGCTTAAATAATGATAATAGCCAGACTCAAACTCTTTCTGGTTTATTTCAAGTTATGGTCATAAGAAATGGTATTAGAAAGGGATTTTTCTTCGGTATATGAAAATGAAATGCCCTCATGTCAAAAATAATAAGGTTTTACGAGCTTTCATGTAATATTTACTTGTTTTTTCCTTTTTGGATATTGGATAATTTTTGAAGGTCATTATGGATTTGGATGGAAATCCTATCAGTGGAACTTCTAACTTGTTTAAAACCATTCTTCAATTAAAACATGGCCTAGGTAAAAACAAACAAACAAACAAACAAACAAACAAACAAACAAACAAACAAGAAACTGTAATTGTGATTACCAGTTAACCAATAATTCATCACCGATGAACTGGCAATTCTGATGAATAGCTGATCAGAGAAAATGTGTTTCTGCTATGAGGAACAAAAAACTATTACATCAGTGATGTTTGTTAAATATAAATGACTGAGAAAGAAAAACAAAATTATTTTTGATCGGCTCCCTGGGAAAAAACCCTCAAAACCAAAGAATTTTGGTACCTATATTAATGACAGCTGTAAATATTAGTATGAAAAATTAGAAAGAGCAATTATTTATGTCGCCCTATATCCCTAGATGTGGCACCCGCACCTAAATGTTTTCTAATTCTAATAGAGAAGAAATTTTGTAGTAAATATATCCACTAAGATGTCTATCTAGCTTCATCTTTTGTTGTATTTTTCAAGGGACTGGTAATGGTATAGAATCACAGAATATGCTGGGCTGGAAGGGATCCATCAGTTCATCAAGTCCAACTCCTGACCCTTCACAGGACATCCCAAAAACCACACTGTGTGCCTGAGAGCACTGTCCGAATGCTTCTTGAACTCCCAGGCTGGTGCTGTGACCACTTCTCTGGGGAGCTGTTCCAGGGCCCAACCACCATGTAGATGAAAAACCTTTCCCTTATATCTAGCCTAAACCTCCCCTAACTCACTGTCATACAATTTCCTCAAGACCTGTAACTGGTCACAAGTAAAGAGATTGGTCCCTGTCCCTCCACTTCCCCTGATGAAGATGTTGAAGATTACAGTGAGTCTCCCCTCAGTCTCCTTTTCTCCAGGCTGAACAGACCAAGTGACCTCAGCCACTCTTCATACAGCTTTCCCTCAAGGCTCTTCATCCTCATTGCCCTCCTTTGGACACTCTCTAATAGTTTCATGTCTCACATTGTGGCACCCAGAACTGCCCCCAGCACTGGAGGTGAGGCCGCCCCAGCTCAGAGCAGAGCAGGACAATCCCCTCCCTTGCCCGGCTGGCCATGCTGTACCTGATGCCCCCCAGGACAGGGCTGGCCCTCCTGGCTGCCAGGGCACTGCTGACTCATGTTCAGCTTTCCATGGACCAGGACTCCCTGCTTCCTTTCCACAGGGCTGCTCTCTAGCCTCTCATTCCCCAGTGTGTTTGTACATCCAGGACTGACCCAGATGCAGCATCTTTCCCTTGTTAAATTTCATATGGTTGGTGATTGCCCAGCCTTCCAGTTTTTCAAGGTCTCTCTGGTCTCCAGGGAGTCAACAGCTTTACCCAATTTAATGTTGACAACATTACTTAGTATTCCTTCAAGTCCTGCATTCAGGTTGTTAATGAAATTGTTGAAGAGTACGGGGCCAAGGATGGAGCCCTGTGGAACCCCACTAATGACAGGTTCCCAGCCTGATGTCACCCCATTCACTGTAACCCCTTGTGCCTGACCCGTGAGCCACTTGCTTGCCCATCCCATGATGTGTGTATCCAGCTGTGTGCTGGACATTTTGTCCAGAAGGATCCTGTGAGAGGACAGCATCAAAAGCTTTGCTGAAGTCTAGATTGATTACATCAACTGGCTTTCCTAGATCAACTAGGTGTGTTCCTCTGTTGTAGAAAGAAATCAGATTTGACTAGCAGGATGTTCCCGTCATGAAACTGTGTTTGCTCAAACTGTGACCAATGACTTAATTGTTCTCCAGGTGTTTTTCAATACTACCCAGAATAATCTTTTCCATTATTTTACCAGGCACTGAAGTAAGAATGACAGGCCTGTAGTTTCCAGGGTCCTCCTTCTTGCCTTTCTTAACAATCAGGACAATATTTGCCAGCTTCCCCCAGTCAGCTGGGACTGCTCCAGTTTCCAAAGGCAGCTCAAAAATCATCAATTGAGTTTTTGCAAAGATATCAGCCAGCTCCTTGAAGATTCTTAGATTAATCCCATCACGCTCCATAGAGTTGTAGAGATCAACAAATACAAAGCACAGATTGATTTTACCTTATGGTCTTTTCAGTGTGCCAAAAAGTAAAATAATTTATGTATCTGAAGCTCATGGTCAAGTTAATAAAGCAGTACCTAGCTCTCAGAAGTTACTGAAGTTTCTTTAAACAGAGCAAATTGTTTCCAGATTTGGAACTGCCTGCCATTTTCCCCAATGTCATGTCACCTTGGGGACTGCAGTCAACTGAGAAAAACTGCAGGTGCTCTATAGCTGCACTACAGTAAGGTGTGCTGGCTTCATACAATATGGTCTAGTCATCCACAAAAGAAAATCTCTGAAGAAAAAGGAACTATATAGTCAGACTATAAGGCTCCTGTACACTACGCCACTCACTGGCTGAAAGAATGCCAGCATAATAAAGCACAGTTCTGGAAGTTTTGCAGTATGTTGGCATAAGTTTGTCTTTCACCTATGTAGATATGCACGTGCATGCACACCATAATTCCAGTTCCTCTATTTATGAATCTGTAGTAAAATATTGAGCCAGTCCAGTTCTGGTGCCCTACAGTACTGGCATTGTTTAATCAAAGCCCTGTGCAGCTGCTCGCTCACTCTCCCACCAGTGGGATTGGGGAGAGAATTGGAAGGGCAAAAATTAGAAAACTCATGGATTGAGATGAAGACAGTTTAGTAGGGAAAGCAATAGCTGTGCATAGAAGCAAAGAAAAACCAGGAATTAATTCACTTCTTCCCATGGGCAGGCAGGTGTTCAGCCATCTTTGGGAGACCAGGGACCCATTATTCATAATGGTTAATTGGGAAGACAAACACTATGACTCCAAAAGTTCCCCCTCCCCTTTGTGTTTCTGTCCCTGTTTTATACACTGAGCATGATGTTGTATGGTATGAAACATCCCTTTGCGATATTTGCAGGATGTTTGCAGGGACAGGGGTCACCTCTCCCTGCTGTCTCTCCTCCCAATATCCCAAGCATCCTCAGCTTCCTGGAGTACAAAAAGCAGAAAAGGCCTTGGCTGTGTGTAAGCCCTGCTCACCAGTTACAAAAACATCTCTGTATTATCGACCCCATGTTCAGCACAAACCCAAAACACAGCCCCATACCAGCCACTGTGAAGAAAATTAATGCTACCCCAGCCAAAACCAGCACAAGTACCTAACACAAGATACCATCAAAGAACATCTCTTGTTCTGATTAAATATTCCACGTAGCTATCTGCCCTGCTGTACATCCTTTCTGCTTTGTTTATAACTTCAGTGGTGCATGCTGAACTAGAAAGCCTCAACAGCAAAAATACAGAACACATAAGAGGTCAAGTGTGTTGTTGGAGGTCATCAGTGTTTGCAGACTTATTATCATGGAAAACTCTGTCATGAGACAAAATGTTAAGACAAGCTAATCTGTGATGAACCTGCTGACAAATAGATCCTTAAATTGTCCCATAAAAAAGAACAAGTAGTCAAAACTTTAGGCAAAGAGTTAAAAAAATATATTTCACTGCAGAAATCGCTGCAATTGAAGGAACTGATATCCCAAAATATATTAAACCAGTATCTCTCTAGCATTTACTAACCTCTGTCTGATTCCATAGATGGTGGTTTTACCCTGTAAATATTTCTATATCATAATCTGTCTTCATTCTCNTTGTATTATACCATAACAGCACAGAGTGCTAATAGTGAGTTAGTGGGCTTGGATTGCATAGTTCTGTGGATAAGAATGGACTTCAGATGAATGGATAATTTTTCACAGTTGTTTTTTGTTAATAACATAAATCTTTATCCAACATATCCAACATTAATGTTTCTTTCTACAAGCAAAATGCATAAGATAAAATGGAGAGAAAGAGAGAAACATCTACGTTAAACTGCATAAATTTAATTCCTTTTGTCAGCAATAAATCAAAATTTCTTCGAAGTTGTTAATCATGGAGAAATTTTAGAGTTTACTCAGGTTCTGCTGCTACCCAGACATTTGTTTCTATGTCTGTACTTTCACCACTGGCTCACATGAAGGCAAAGCATTTCATCCGCATCAGTGGTCTTGCAGCACAATAATTGCTGCGTCCTAGATTCTGGTTCTGCTACTTTCAATGAATGCCCCATTTTTTTTTTAAGATTCTTAAAACTCTTTCATAACAGATGTAAAACTCTGTTTTTTGCCTTTAGTTTTCCAGCCGTGACAGCTGAATATTCAAATCAGTCCAAAGTAGAAAAGGGACTCAGGCACATCGTAGTTTTTATCCCTTTAAAGTCACTTTTATCCTGATCTCAGTGATTAGTTTTGTGCCACAGAGCAGTGAATATGATGAAGATGAATTTTATAAGTAACTATAATTTAAACTATAGTTATTAATATTTCACTTAATGGTGCATAGGAAAAGAGTTTTAAAAAACATTTCTGCCTGTGAATAGTAAAAAAGACTGTTTATTAATGAATATTTCTTTCGGAAATTAGAAAGATTCACACAAGAATTTTGTACTTTCAAAGAGCTGAATAAAGTGTGAGGTCACCATACACAGAACTTTTTCAATAAATCTATTTATTAGAGGATTAGATGCTTCCCACATGTCTTTACCTGAGCTCACCCTAAAGTCTTTCACTCACCAGCTGTCGGGAAGGGGAGGAATATTGTGCCCTTTGCTGCAGCACTGAGAGCCAGGGCAGCTGCCTGACTTATGCCACCAGTGACTCTCCTGCTTCACACTCCTCAAGTCTGAATAAACCATTCTATGGTTTTCCACAACCTCATGGTTACTTAAAAGTTTTCTCAAGTCATGGTACTTCAGCTCCTCTACCTTCCTTTACAAATCAAAGGCTACTTTACTGTTTCATGAGCTCCAAACAACTCTTTCGGCTGTTTTCAGCTTCGTGCAATTACAAAATACCCTGCTGTGTGCCAGCACAGCCTACCCTGATTTTTCTAGACAGACAATCTCAAGTGACAAAAACAAAAGTTTCCTCCACTTACACTTTTTTTTCTTTCTGACACTTTCCCCTTTCTCAGACACTGGAGACATTCCCTTCACAGACTGAGACTAGCCTCTGAGCCATCTTGAAAGTTTGCGTCTCTTTTCCAGGTTTTCAATAATTAGGGAAACTGGAAACCTCTGGCAAATACTACAATATAAAAAATACTCATAAAATTCAGGCTTCTCTAAAGTCACGGTGATGGAGAAACCAACTATGTCACATACACTTCATTTGCAGACTGCAAAAACTCCTTTCTATGTGGAAAAGTTTAGATTTTCCTCTCCTGTAAACTGAGGAACCCGTAACTTAATCTGCTCAGGAGACATAAATGTGCCAAAGAGCTGGAAAAGAAGGGGAAAAAGTGGAAAGGGAAAAGTTAGGATTGATTTATTTCACACACATGCCTACTGTTTGACTGCTCTTTTGAGAAATCTGGCATCAAAACTGTTCTGCTTTCCTCTTATCTGCAAATCTCTTTGACAAACCAGTCAGACAGACACTGTAAAACTCAGGATGGATAAGCTTCCTCATCAGTGGCATTTCTGGTATTTTAGTGTTTATATAAGGAGCAGAGTTTCAGTCCATGTGATTCAGTGGAAAAGAGTGGTGAGGCTGCATGCCTTCAGACCTTCAGTTTCCCACAGTGAATTGTGTTTGTTATGCAAAAACAAAGTATAAAAAAGAAACAGCACATTTATCCTAGTGATAGGAGGATTTTTTTCCTGTTACTTTGTTAAGCTATGAGGCTGGTGCACCACCAAACATCTAAACACAGCAATGCTTTGAAGGAATCCTTAATAAGACGTTTGGTGAAGGTTTACCTTCCTAGCACTTGCTTAGTCCTTTTGAATATCATTTCCACTGCCATGTGTTTCATGGAACAGTGTGTGTCTGTGGGGCCACTGACAAAAGAGAAACAGGAGAAATAAGTTTGCAAGAAGTGCACATAAGAGCTCCTAAAAGTCACAGTTTTTGGAAGACTTCATGTGCTAGATGGGCTTTATGGGGCTGCAAAGGGAAGCTTCTCAGGCGTGGTGCAAAGGTGTATGGAAGGAGGGCTTTTTTATGTATATATTGAAAAGCTGTTTCAGAATGAAAGGTAACTTTGGATGCTCTACTCTTTCAGTCCAAATATTACTGAGTAAATAAAATTTATGTCTACTGAATGTTTAAGTACTTAAAGATGCATCTCAGTGGATAGTGGATAGTTACTTTTTAAAAAATGTGCAGTCTAACTTCACAAAGGTGTTCAAGGTTATCTGGTTCTTGATGCATTTTTTAATTTCACTGAAATATCTTAGAAGGGCATATCAACATGGTCCTCAAACTCTGACTGTGGCCAATAAAAATCTTCAAAAACCTAAATCCATTTTAAACTTGTAAACAAATGCATTTGTCTAAAATTCCCGTCCTTTCTTTCGTCTTAGTAAAGATATCAACCATGTGTGGATGTACTAATGGGCCAGCAGAAATCCATTTGGATTATCTGTGTAATGATATGAGCATCTTCTAAGAGAACCTGTAATAAAAATGTCCCATAGTCTTTGCCATTGGCTCTTGAAATCAGCATGACCAAATTTGAACAAATCCTGAGAAAAAGTCTGAAATATTTTACTATTAATAGTAAATATTTTAATGAAGGATAAAGCTGTAGTTTGAATTGTAAAAGGGAAACTAAAAACTTGTCATTTTATGTTCAGATCTATATGTACAATAATGAGTTCTGAAAGAAATAACTATTTTAATGGGGACCCCATATGAGCTTTTTCCAGATTGTTTATTTGATTCTGAAGGAAGTATTGCAGTTATTCTTGTCTAGAGGTTTCCTGAGCGAGCTGGTATGGGATCCTAGCACTTTCAAGAATAAGAACACAGAAGTTCACAGATTACTGAGTAAACAAATGGTATTCTGGAATATTTTAAAGATAGATGCTTTTTCTGTAGTTAAAAGTTAAAGGGTAGTTTGCATTCCACAAGCATTGTATTTATTAAAAGAGATAAAACACACTATGAATATAAGGTAAGGATTCTTGGGAGGACCAGAAAGCAGTAAAACTCTGTCTGAAACACAATTATAGCATTAGTAGTAAAGGCAGTCATTATTTTCCAGTAGATTTGGTCAACTTGTTTCTCCTACCAGTTTCCTCCAGAATCACAGTTGCATTCTTTATCCCCAACTCCTACATCAGAGTAAATTTTATAATATCTAAACCATGGGGACTATACTATCAAATTCTAGGTGTTTTTTTAATGAACATGACTTGAAAACCTTACTCAGTCTGATATTCCTTAATAATTTGTGCCTGTTCAGATAACAGAAAACTTGTAAGGTGCTGTACCAAGCTCTGCTACCTCAGAGCCACAATAACTTATATTCCTTGAGACCCTGCAGAAAATGCAGCTAACTCCTAACAGGGTGTCCTATGTTAAAGGCAGAGACCCAATTTAGGTTGAGAAAAATGAAAGTGACATTTGGCAAATACCAAAGTTCACTGGTTACAAAAGTGAAAATCAGAAAGGGATACAACTTGCTCCTTACAAATCTGAATAATAAAATCTGTATTGTTATAAAAGAAAACAGACATCTTTTGCAGGAAAAAACAGCTCAGTAGTGTTTCCTGGAGATTGGAATTACATTTACACGAAGAATATGTGAGCTAAAATAAGATTGTTTGTCACAGATGAAATGTATTTTGTGATTTCTTTTTAAAACACCTATCATTTGACCCAACTGCACTGCTGAAGAAGACATCAAGGTGTTCCTATTCTTTCTGTAGGGGAGAATTGTAAGACCACATCTTCATACTGCCATTGACTCATTTAATTTCTGAGTTTAGTGATCCAGAACTCATGATTTAAGAAACCGCAGACAGCAGAAACTGATAAAAAATAGGTTGTATAAAAGCTTGGTGAATAGAAAACCAACCCTGGCTTGCCTTGAGATGGCTGAATAACTCTTACTTTGAAAGTGTTTCATTGTGTTTTTACATAATTGTCTTATGTAAAATGGTAGATAGAAATGCACATAGGAAGGAGAAGAGACCTGTGGCTGTTGTCATCACCTAGAGAACCTTGTTAATCTTTCTTTTTTTTTTTTNAGATTTTGACTCAAGGGTATATTGTGACTGGAATTTCTAGCCTTGTAAAATTCTTTGAATAAGTAGCAATATATTATGCTTTAGTTGTTATGCTTGTGCAATAGACCTAGCCTTGCGTAGCCTTAGAAACCCATATCTTATTTGTCTTTTCACAGGGCTGAACAAAGAAATACAATTTTACAGATGACAGAGGTGACATATGGGGCTTTGAATATTCAGCCTTCCAGAGGATGATCAAAACATTTTGAGTTTTGGAATTAATTATAAAAAGTAAAGCATAATAAAGAAGCATTCCATGTGCTCTAAAAGCAAAGATCAGTGATAAGAGCAAATACATTCCTGTTTAAAACAGGAAAGAACTTATTCAGGTTTACCATTGCTCTTAGTTCACAAGGATTTTCTGTTACAGTTCATTGGTCTACTCAATCTTATTTTAATTAAAACTACTTGCTATCCTAGGCTTAGGCTAATCCCTGAGAATTATAGACACAAACAGATATATAAACAAGAAGAGAGAAATGTTGAATGATAGCTACTCATGGAGAACAGATCTGGGCTCTTTCAGCTTATCACGCATGTGTTTCAGAAGTGAGGATTGTCACACAGGTGGGCATTTAAGATTTTGTTTCAAGGTAACCCCAAAGCATGAACGTCCACAGTTTCTCTCTGGTCTAAATCTAAATAGCTACAGAAAACCAATGCAAGAGAGTGAGGGGCTGTGAGAGGCAGTGGGAGAATGAAGGGAGAAAAGGAGGGAAAGAATGTAAAGGAGAGCAGCACAGTCACTTAGCAATATGTTCTGACTGCTGTATTCTCTCCATCAAATATTCCCAAGCATTCTTCCTCAAAGTATAAATAGTTCTGTTTCTGTTCAGGGCTGCTCTACTCTACATTGAGGCAGGCCACAAACAAGGACCACTCCCATGGTACATTCAATGAATTTTTGAATCATAATGATTTTGGATTTGCTCTGTTTCTTGGAGATTCAGCAAGTAAAACATCTGTATTTACTACAGAGATGTAAAGTGAAATATGTTTGGTTATCACTGGACTTTAAAATCCTCGTGTCTCCTAGGTGTGTACTGTGGGGAACGGAAAGAAAATTGAACCACAGAAAAGACTGTAATGTTGACTTCATCAGGGATTCTCATGGTTACAGAGACAGGTTAATCTGCACAAATCATTTCAACCCAGAAATGAATGGAAGAAGGACTTTTGCTATTTAATGATAACAAGATAATTTATTAAGATGAGGCTTTGCTCCTAGTTTTGAACTATCATAAAGTGAAACCACCATGCATATTTGTAAAGATCATCTACAAACTACTCCTGCTGTTGCCAGCAGAATGTAGATGGGGGAAAAAACTGTTTACGACAGTGTGGCTACTTTCTTTCTTCTCTTCTAAAACCTATTGTTTGAGAAAGTATTGTACACAAATAACTGATACATGGTACAAGAAATGGAGTGGCCTTTGCTCATTTATTAAATGGCTATCAAGGGAAAGCTTTCAAAGCAGTAAACAACTTCTGATTCTCCACGGAGTTAAGATAAACATCTTCTATAAGGTGTCCTCTAAAAATTTCTTTATCTGATCCTAGGTACGGGAATTAAACTCGGAACAAATTGGCAACAAAATTTTTGTTGTTCCTTGCCAATGTCTTGTCAGGAAACAAAAACATTTGTCTCTATAAAAGCCAAGGAAATGATAGAAAGAAGAATTCTTTATATATTGTTTATCCTCTTGCCTCACATAGGATTTTTTTATTTTAATGGACAGAATTATAAAATAACAACTACACAAAACCAATTGAAAAAAAGAGAAAAGATAAATCTTGAAATGGGAAATAGAACTGCATTAAGTACCTTCATGTATGCACTCCAATCTAAATTAACCTTGCTTAAAATCACGACTTTCATAAGATTGGAATCCCCTTGCTGGAACCAAGGAATGCAATGAATCTGGTTTGTTTAGCTCCTTCACCAGCCATGAGGATGCCAAGTTTTGATAATTATACATTGTTACCTGGAGGAAAGGCCTCTCTAATGCTCCCTGATAAACAGTTGTGATAGCAGCCTCAAGAGACCAGTTACCTGTCAGTCCTTCCTTTCTGCTCTATTCTTGTTTGTACATAAAGATTTCGTCTACTGACTTGAATAATTGTGCCTTTGATTGCATGTATCAGAGCAATTTACAAACAAGCATTCATTAATAAGAACAAATGAGTAGGGGATTAACTATTTTAGTTTATTATCTTTTTAACATCCATATTACTGGTTTGGAATACTAAGCCAACACCAAGCCACTGAGAAATAGAAATGCAGTATTAATTCCTTATATATGTTATTCTTTCCTTCACTTCCCACCATATAATTAAAATTATCCGTGGATTCATGACTAACACATTTTACCAGGAATTCAATAATTCGTACATGTTTGGAAAATTTTACTGTTTTCTAATCCAAACTGCTAAAAAAGAAAAGGCTTATAATATAAAAATAAAAGAAAGGGGTTAGGAACACAAACGTTTAGATAATAAAGACTTTATAAAGGAAAAGAGAAAATTATTTTTTTAATACATGCTTTGACTATGGAATATTGTCTTTTAGAAAAATTTTATGTCTCGTTTAATTGAATAGTTTAGAAAGTCCTGGAAACAGATTTTTAAAAAGTTCTGTGTAGAACTGATTTATTGAGATTAGTTGTCCAAATGCTTTGTACTTCTGCAAAATGTCAATGGCAGCAGTAGCTAAAGAAAGCTATTAGAAAGTAGCATTTTAGTCTTCCTAATACTCAAGGGAGATACTTTGTGATCTCTAGGTTCTCTACTGATAAACAGGAAACCTCTAACAGGTAATACAGCAGCTATTCTTGAAACAACAATGAAGGGTTGTTTAACATCAGAGATGTTTTAATTGTGAAGCAAAGACTGATCCTGGAAGCCTGGAAGCCTCCAGGAAGCCTGGAGGAAGCCACTCAGGAGCCTCAAGCTGTTTAAAAGGTTAAAGCATAAAAAGAAACTACTCATTGCTGGGGAAATGAATAGCAGTTTGGGAACAGGAAAAACCCTGAGATACAACGCTGCTGCTCCTACAGAAATCATGTTTTCCAAAGTTCAGAACAGCTTTTCCACATTTCACCTTTACTATCTCAGCTTTGTGGAATACAGGAATACAAGCTTGAATGACTGGAGAGCTAATTCTTACATTTCTCTCAAGTTCAGGAGAACAAAGCTCATGGCGTATCTTAGAACCTAGAGGAATTTCATATAGTTTGACCAGTCTCTTCTTCTGGAATGACAATATGCCTAATAGGTAACATGCAGGAAGTGAAGCACCCAGTGTCTGTGTCATACTTCCAGTGTCAGCTCGTAGACCTCAGAAACTGCACTGTGCCTGGCAAAAATGTGTAGGACCACTGGCCTGTGGCTTTTTGCCTCCTGAATTAGCTCACACCAAAAATAAAAAAGTCTCACCCACAAGCACTACAATAGGCTGAGCTCTGAAGCATGATCTGAAACTTTCCCAGTCCACAAAGGAGAAATTAAGTTCTGAGCAACAGCACAACACTGGTATTTTTGCACCGAACTCATAATTTCTGTTTGAATTACAGTGTATCTTTTGAAAAGACAGATTGTATTGATTTAGGAGTTTCAGGTGGAACGGAAATAATTCCACTGTTAATACAGTGCTTTATTTTTAGTTGGCATTCACCTCCATCACCTTCCTTCTCTTGACCTCTTTATGCTTTCTTTTCTGCTAAAATCCATAAATCTTTCCAATGTAGATACTTCGAAAATGAGATCAAGTCACAGGCTAACCTCCTGTTGGATTATTTGATGGATTGATACCTTAAATTTTCCACAGGAGAAGGATCTTAAATCTTACCCTTTATAGTCCATTATTCAGATTTCAGACCATCTCACTAGACCTTTTCCAATTTTATATATTGCTTTTAAATATGTCTTTCAGACATAGTAATAGCCTCACTGATGCTATAAAGTGTAAGAGCATTTTCCTCCTTCTCCTAATATTCTTCAGCTGCTCTGTTCTCAGGCTGTATTTGAGAGGTGTTTCTCTAGCTTCTTCTTAAATCAAAGGTCACCTTTTTAAAAAAAGGTGGAAATTTTAGGAAAGCATGCCATCCTTGGACGAAATTTTTCCATGTGTCTTTTCAACTGAGTTTGTCCATTCAATAGAGGCTATACTAATTGTATGGTATGTTTTTAAAATCAGAATATGTGAGCTGAGCCAAAAATGTTCTTGGCCTGATCCTCTGAACAGTGAAGATATCATCCTACTCTGCAGCACTGTTTTAAGCATTAAAAAATACGGTCCTCAGTCGATGGAGGACCAGAGTTTTATTCTGAAGTACTTTCCTCTCAAACAGGATATAAATATTTCTTCAAACATTGCTGTTCAAACAAATGTGATAAACAAAACGCTGCATGCCAGTAAGCATGCCTGATGCAATCTTTCCCTCAAACATCTTTTCTCTCTGAATGCTAAGAGAAACAGAAGGCTTTATAGCACAAAACACTGGGCCTAACACTGCACTTAGTTGGAACAGTGTGGAAAACAGACTGCACTTCCCTTTCATTTGAAAATGAGAGGAGAAAAAAATCAACCCCATTTTGCCATATGGGTGGGAAAGGCAGAGGTAAAGGAATGTGACAGTGGCTGTATCTGCCTGTATCTGTTGGACAAAAGCTTCTTTCTGTATACATTGCATAGTGCAAGAGGTAGTGCCCTGCTGTACACCTATAACCTATGTTGAACCAAACACAGGTGGTTTTCTGAGGCCATGAGGAAAGAAAAAGTGAGGCAATCCATACGGAAACATAACAAAACATGCTTTTTGAATCTTACCTCATAGTGGGTTATAGATATGGACTCTTATATGACCAGATTGAAGCTCTGGAGATGGAACTACTTGTCCAAGGTCTGAAAAAAGGTTTAAGACAGAGATGGTTTCACAAGCATTCAAGCTTCTCTACCTTCCTTTGAGAGCTATAAGTGAGGATGTAAATTACTCAGATTTAAACCCTTGGGATAAGACTATTGCTCTGAGATATTTGAAAAGCACCTAACACATTTTGACAAAAAAATCATTATATTTGGGTTTTCTAGTGAACACTTAAAAATCTATGACAGTACAGCATGCAAACCATTTCTCAAGAACAGTGAATAATTCAGTGAAATCACAGAAAAATAAGTCTGAATCTTTCATTGCAGAATTCCTAAACCAACCTCTACATCCCTCGAGATTTTATGTATGGTGACTGGATTTCCCCTACTCCGTCTCATTACCGAATCAAACCCACCAAAGCATATTTCAATGCTACTTATTAGGTCTGCTCAAACATTTTCTGTTGATTGGTTCTGTTGGAAAAGACTTTATTTTTTAAACGGAAATTGTTTTGTTCTGTGAATTCTTGCTGCAGAATCAGCAGGGCTTCATTTACCTGTTTTCTAAAGCAGGGTTCAAAGTCACCTTGTTCCCAGCTATGTGCCCAGATTGCAGCCCAAAGCAGCAGGACCTGGCAAATGAGCCAGAAAGGATTCCAGGCACCTGTCGTGATGTTTCTTCTTCTCCACAAGGTTTTGCAGGATTGAGAAATTTGAAACACTCTGCTTCCAGACTGTCTTTGGAATGGAATTCTCCATTTAGCTCTGAAAAAAGAGGACATGTGATGGTTGGATAAAAAGTATACAGGCATTTGCTACCGCACAAGGAAGAGCCCAGCCTTTTCCACGAAACACAAAGGTGTGGAATGCCTTCAACAATACCTGTAGGTACTGAGTATGTACCAAACACGTACTGGCATCTAACTGCCTAGCAGTAAAGCCTTTCACTTTCCTGAAGTCCTTTCTGACATAGAATAGGTCTTTGTCAATATCCATGACACCTTGGATCAAATTCTGTGATAGGAGGCTATGAAAGGTTTCAGAGCAACAGTTTTCAGCGGTACCATTTTAATCTTCCAAGGTTTTCTCTGTTTTGGGGCCTTTTCTATGGCTTGCTTTGGTTGTTGGGGGTTTTTTGTTTGGTTTGGTTTGGTTTGGTTTTTTTCTTAAAAGGAAAAAAAAATCCTAAACCAAACCCCCTTATCCAATAAATCTAAACTTCAAAACTTAAAGCATCATACTATTTTTTCTTTTTTTATGAAAACTATTTGTTATGTTCTAAGCATCAAAAACCTTTGTGGCAATATTTCTACATCCTGTTTGAAGTACAATGTCAAGTAAAATATTATTTCCTCTTCAGCTCATAAATACCATGTCATCAGTGGTTTTTCATTAACAAGAAAGTGAAGCCCAAACCTGTGCTTGATAAAACTGATGCCTTCCTACTTTCCATACAAACCTGTGTTAAACACTTTATCATTCCTTAAGAAACAAGTCTTTTCAAGGTTATTAGTCATGTATGAATTTTTTCCAAGAACTGTCACTAAATTCCTTTTGATACTTGCTCAGAATAATTCAGAGAGTGGTGATTTTGCATTGTCCCAGCCTCCTTTTTCAACAAAATTGTGATTAAAGAGCAAATATTTTGAAGCAGTCCTGGAATTAGTCTCCCTATGGGCAAATTAAATCTAACAATACTTTTCTTTCTACAACTGAACACACATTTTACAGCATTGGAACAATTCCCTATAGGGAATGTTGAAGCTTCATTCTTGCATTTTACAGGACATCTTTCTCAATTATTTAATTATTTAGTTTTTATGAACTAATGTTTTCCTTTATTTCCAGTATTTTAAATTTTTGCAAGGGTTACTTAGGACCAGGACTTAATATGCTGCAGTGTTTAGGGTCCAGGCATAACAGACCTAAATTTTCTCTTAGTCATAACTTCAGCCTTTTGTACTTTAGTCCTGAATTTACATTAGAACAGTAATAATGGCAAGTTAATTACATCTGAAATTCTAAGGGGTTTATACACAAAAATAATATGTACATATAAATTCCAAAGGCAAAAGCATTGACACGGGTACGCCTCTAAGTTCCAAAACTAATTTTACTAATCTGAACTCTTGTTTTACCAACCACCCGAGAAAGGAAATTGGGGAAAAAAAAAAGATATCCGATAGCACATATACAGATTACACTAGGAGTTATAGTAAAAATATTAATGAAATGTAATGCTTTAAGTGTCAAAATAATTGGTAACAGAAAGCAGTGGATGTCAAAGAGATCCACCTTAAGTTTTGTTTCATTTATTTTGCTAATTGATGAATTTAAAGCAATAAGAAATGGAATGTGAGTGATATTTACATATTATAAGGTTTAATCTGGTAAAAAAAGAACACCAAAACTAGACAATAAATGTGAAAAGTTAGAAATTTGGTCAGAGAAGAAGAAAATTATGTCTAATTTGGAAAAGATGCAGGCTACTCTAGGGGAAGAATAACCGTAAACAAATATCAGAAGAAGGATTCAGCCAAAATCCCTTGGGGTGACTCCAGATAGCAAATCATAAGGAATCTTGCAAGGGAACACAGCAACAAAAAAAAATGCCATTGCAAATTTAGGCTGTATGTGTAGAGGCACAATGCTGTGGCCTAGGGGAAAGACCACTCTAGTCTTGAGCACACCACACACACAGCTCATGGGAACAAGCACCTCTGTGCCAAGGAACTGCAGCACCTCAGCTGGAGGCAGCTCAGAGAGAGCAGCAGAAATAAACACGTGGTTGTCGGGATTATTTTATGAGGAAAGTTCAAATCAAATAAATACCTTGATTTGACTAAATAGTTACTAGGAAGGAATATAATTACATGCTTCAAACACTTCAGGACTGTTATCATCAAGGAAGAAGACAAATAGGATGCATAGAGGATCTGGCTGTACGTCTACTTTCAAAACGTTCATATGCTTGGAAACAACTTCCATATTGTCTTCCAGATGAACTCTTTCTTCTTACATCAAATTTCTTTCAAAAATGGATGTATCAGTGTCAAGGTCAAACTGAAGACAAAAAAAAAAAGTTGTTTTACGTAAAGCTAAAAAAAAATTGAACTTAAAATACTGTTTTAATTTTATGTCCCTTTTAGCTTGGTTTATAGAAGATACTAGGAGAAAGGTTAGCTCTTTGACCAAGACGATGAGCCTTTCAAATTTTCCTGATGATATAGCCCTATTTTGTACAAAATACAAATAAAACCTTATTGACAGCAGGACTGAAACTCAGATGTGTCAGTTCATAGGGGAGTGGTTTAAACTACAAATCATATGACTGAATGGGGAAATATCTAGAGGGAAAGAAATGGAAATTAGGGGTAGAATGGATCTGATTCAGGATTTTCACATCCTAATGGTAGGCTGAATAATAGGCTTCAAGAAGAAAAATAACTTTCTTCTTACTCATTTGGAAGGCAGGGTTTGGAAGGCAGGGTTTGGAAGGCAGGGTTTGGAAGGCAGGTCCCTTTCTAAGGCTGAACAGGAAACTTGAAATAGTATGTTCACAAAAAGTCAAAATGAAATTTCTTGCTATCTCAAAACTAATTCTCCGTTCAGCTCAATCTAAGCCACTAACTGAATAAGGGCTGGATTTATAACTAGATTTACTGTGGCAAAATTGGTATTTTTCAACTAAGACAGCTATTAAAAGAAATCTGAAAGAAAATAGTTCCCTATCTTAGAACTCATTAGGCTATAAACACTTCCTGTACAGATCTGTTTATTCAACTGGTATCCACAGCTTAACTGATGCTCATAAAGCCCAAGTCAATTTTGAATTTGATAGAGTTAAATTATTAATGGAAGTGTTCACTCATGTGCATACTTAATTGATTAATATGAAGTTAATGGGCATTCTGAACTTAGCTTCATCACTGGGGACTTAGAGCTGGTAAAATTAGTCTTTCTTAGTGGAAAGATGTTCGATCTGGGCATGAGTCAAGAAACAAGCCAAAATTAAATCAATAGCCAGAGTCATCTTGGTAGGACCCCTAATAAACCTAGTTGAGCCAAAATCTTCAGACTTACTGGGAAGAGAAAGAATTTTGGCCTGCTTTCTTGAATTAAAGGACTTTGATGTGCACCTCATTTGTGCACTTACTACACATTTCCAGACACAGTTTAAGACACAAACACAGAATTTAAGATGTTAATACCTTTCTGCTAAGATTTTGTCAATACCTTCTGCCAAGTAGAAAGCATGAATGTGATGAACATGTAGTTCTGTGGTGCTGTGGGACACTGGACCAATCCCATATTTACCTAAATATAGATCTATTTGCTGAGTTTCAGGCAATACATTTTTAAGCTGTTGACTTTTATTTCAGGACAACTTTTTCAAGTCAAACCATCAAACTCACACTGAATTCAAAAGTAGTTATTGTTAAAAGTAGCTAAACTGTATTATAATATTGGCAAGAAAAGAAATTTTCATCTGTTGACAGAGAAAGTCAATCCACCATATAAATATTCACATTGAAAAATAATTGGCTGTAGCTGCATAAACTTTTGAAAGCACCAGTTACATACTCCTGTAGGGAAAACATAAATATGAGCCTCACACATGGAAATATCTCCAAAAAGCAATAAAAAAATTTCAAGGACATTTCTATGTGAGATTTTTTAACAGGGTTTGATAGTTCTGTTTCCATCTTTTTGGGAAAGAAAATTGTGTTTTGTCTATGTACACTGCTACTGTTCATGACTCAGTTTAACATTTCTGTGAGATGCTTGCCCAAAATATTTTGTTTTTCCACAAAAATCTGGCAGCTTTTCCCATGTAATCAACATGGAATCCCCTGAAGCTATTTTGCTACATAGCTTTACAGAGTGAAGTGAGTATAAATTGATGCTTTACTCCTAATGCAATTACAGACATTCCAGCTCTTGTCAGACTGGATTGGGCCCTTCTAAACATTTAGACAATTCTGAAAGTATTTATTCCACCCCTATTTTTTGCCACAAAGATATTATCATATTTTGACAAGAATAACTGTCCCTGTACTGCTTCTCCCTCTCAGAGAAAGTAACAATTAGATCAGGTAATAGTTCCAAGGGGTTTTTCCATTGCCTAAATAGAACAAAGCTTTGAAAGTTAAAAGACTTGCATGTATTTATATGCTTATACCCTGAGGATGCAATATGCTGTAATCATTCTTTTTTCAACAGACATTGATTCTTCTGCACTGGTCAATACTTAGTTAATTCCACAGCCTATTATACAAATTTCTTGGTTCTTCCATTCTATTTGGTATAATCCATTAAATGTGATCCAGACAACCATTTGTCTGAATGTCCTTGAGCTTCACAGTGAATCAAATGATCATTTCCTAAACAAGCTTGCATTTCCAACAAAAAAAACCAACCCCCCCCCCCAAAAAAAAAACCCCACAAAAACAAAAAACCAAACAAAACAAAACAAAAACCCAAAAAAACCCCTACAAACAAAAAGTCCAGATTCTGGTAAGCATGAACCACTTTCATTATTAAAATGTAAATTATATTAAAGAAATAGAGAATAAATAGCTGGAAATTTTCTTGCAAGACAGTTTTGCATTAAAAATAACAAAAACCCTCATCAGAGCAAAATAGAAATGGATTTGATCTGTAAAGTGAGGGTTAGGTTCTCCACTTTTGCAAGACTGCTTGTTCCAAGCCTACCAGCCCTCTGGATTTATGTTGTTTTATGGTCTCACAATAGAGTTTGATTCTCCCTACCTCTCTTCTAGGTTATTTAGAAGTCACATTACACACATGTGAGAAGAAGACAGTACAACAGATAGAAAAGAGTAAATTACATAAGTCACTAATATTTGTTATACTCTGTGTCCTTTATTGTCATACAAGTTATTCTGGCAAAATTCCTGGGACAATTTGGATAAATAAACCTCAGCAAGTGTGAAGCTTTTGGCAGAAAGAGGGTTAGCCTTCAAGCATTTTTAATTGATTCTGTTCATGCTAAGATCTCATTGTTATATTTTCATTTTAAATGTGAGCTATTTCTATACATTTCTGCTTTCTCATCCCTAGAACTACAAAGTCTGTGTATTTTTTGCTTATGGTCTGTGAGAAAGCATGGAGATAGTTTAGCCACATTTAACATTTTCTACTCATTTTAAGAGAAAAAAGTAACTCTTTTAGTTAGTTATTTAGTTTAGTTTAGTTTAGTTAGTTTTAGTTAATCCGTACCCAACTCCAGAGACACTCTATGAAAAGTGAATAATATCTCTGAACTCCTTGATCAGAAGACATAAATTGTGCTCCACAACTATACCGTGTACACTTATATAGCCCCAATTAGAAGGGTATTTTCTGATGCATTTATCTCCCTTTTCCTATGATAGTCTAATGATTCTCTAGGAGGAAATAAAAAAGAAGAGGCTTTTGTTGCTTGTTCTTTATTGATAGGCAACATTGTAACTCCAGCATGAGAGAAGCACTAGCAAAAAGAAAATCCAACCTTTGCCTATAGTCTGAGCTTAATCACTACCAGTTGACAATTCATGGAATGAGGACATCACTAAAAATACTATCAGGACCTAGGAAAAGTAGACATACAGAACAAACAGAGAATAGCAAATTAACAAATGGACTTACCCTCCATTTTCCTGATCTCACTCTTCTGTATTTGAATAACAGGTTTATTCTGTAGTCTTCAGAGAGAACACTACAGGATGTTTGTGGTACATATATCAGTAGCGTACAACTCAGGGGAGTACATGCTAGCAATATTCAGGATTGATCTTCAGGGAAAGAACTAAGTGCTATCTTTACTCAGTAAGATGAAACAGCTTCCATAATCCTTAACAAAAAAAAAGGGGGGGGGAAGCCATTTGTAGGTTTGTGGTTTTTGTTTGGTTTTGTGAGTTTTTTTGTTGGTTTGGTTTTTTTTTTTTTTGTTCTCCCCCACTCCAGCACAATTTGAAGATATATGGCGAGTTGACAAAGAAATCAAGAATTTAAAACATCTTAAGCCGGTGTCATAACATACAGTAGTACTGAATGAACTATGACTGAATGATTAATATTTTCCCTACTCCTGTCACAAGGCATATTTTCCTTTCTTTTTGAAAGACTGAGTGAAAAGTTGCCCTAGATTACAAAACACCTTAAAACAAGTACTGACATTTAAAAAAGGAAAACTAACTCATATTCTGACTAATAAACCCCCTATATTTTGACTGAACCCTGGTATGGCCACCATTTCAATTACACCATCATCAGAAAATATTGCTACATTATGATGTCTGTAAAGATTAAGGAGGAAACAACTGAAAGGTGAATTGTCTGTCAGTAATGTGGTGATTACAGAGGAATTTTAGAGGCAGTGAAAACAATGAACTCTGGATACTAAGTGAAGACCATTTGGCAAACTTTCATTTGGAGAGATTCAGTGTCTGCACAGAGTTGTGCAGGCTCCAAGGATAACCAGAAGGAATTAGTTCCTGATTCAGCCAGGTATTTAAGGACATGAATAGTCCCACTGAAATCAATGAGATTACTCACTCCCTTGAAGTTAACCACATACTTAAGTATCTTTCTGAAGTGAATGCCTAATGGATGCCTACACTTGCAGAACAGTTGTAGGAAACTGGTTTGCCAGAGAGAGACTGGCTACAAATCAGCTTTGTAATGTTTGCTTGCAAAGTCTGTCAGAATTTTCCCATGAATAGGTACCTTTTTCCACCCTGCTGAACTGCCAGGTTAGCTAGGGGCAAGTAGGTAAAACAGATTAAATAGTCCTTTGCCCTGTTCTTTAAGAAGATTATGCTGTGGCACAGAGTAAACTCTTCCCACTTTGCTTAGCATGTCAAGAAAGCCAGCTGTTTTCCAGACTAGATTTTCTTGTATTTTTATCTTAATGAGTGAGCTTATTACTGTAGCAAATGCACCTCCTGGGAAGCACTTCTAAAATGAAATTAAAGTGCTGATTGATTTGCAAGATTTGCAAAATATTATTCATTTGTTGTTTTCTTTTCAAAAAGGCAAAAATACCCCAACAGCATTGTTCTAAAAGTTTGAAAGGAAGTCTCCTATCTAAACAAGTGTTCTCAGTTTAAAAGAAAATGAAGCTAAAGAGGAAGATAGTATTAGTCTTATCTAAATTCAATTAGTTCAATGAAAGGGATATACCAGTATCCATGCTTTAGGGTTATGAAAATTAGAAACTCAAAAAAATAGATGAATCATTAATTTAAAATAATTTTAAACAATTTTAAAATGTAAACAGTAACTGCTTTATATTACTAAACAATGATCCTGTACTCAGGTAAAAGTCCTCCTGATTTCCAAGATGAGGCTAACTGTCCAAGAATTCTACATATAAAGCACAAAATACATAGAAAAAACATTAAGATATATACTGTATAATATTTTTTCCTTACAGGCTGAAAGCCATCAGCCATGTTTGAAGATACCTGTAGCAGAGAACAGTATTTTGTCAGAATAGAAAGGTAGTCCTTGATAAAGTTATGTGACTTAGGTACTCTGGGCTTTATTCCAAACTATACTTTGAAATTCTCTTGCTATCAAGGAAAAGTGACAAACCTTTGTACCTTGTTGCTCCATATAAAAAACATAGAGAACTTTTTTGTATGTTTTTAAATTTATTTTTAATTTCTTCGTGGAAAAGGCTAGACTTTTTGCCCTGCTATTTTCATGTTTTGACACAATAAAGACCCATTTTGTATACAAGCTGCTGAAACAAAAGTAGAATACAGACTGCTGCTAAATTATGGAATTATAAACCTTTAAACTTCGTCCTCCACCACTTTTTGGCAAAAAGTGTTTACTGTACTGATTAACACAAATCAGCAGCTAGTAAAGCCTGGAGTGCAGTTCTGAGAGGGCAAGGTGGGTTGAGTAGTGGTCAGTTCTTTCTGTGCTAGGATTCCTTGCTTGAGTGTTAAAAAGCAGAGAAAAAACATTTTTCCCAGGCTCTTTCCAAGCTGAAAAAGGAAAGTAGCCTGGGAGAAGAGGTAAAACAGACAAGCAAGATGTAGCATTTTAAGTGGTTTGTGAAACTATCACCTATATGTCTAGAAAAAGTGTGTGAAAAGGAATGATGACTTATGAGTGTACATTTCCACGTGATCTGCAGTGAAGATAGAGTGGACAGATGAGACAGGATTGTTTTGCCAGTTCCTGTCTTTCATGACTGATCCTGCTTTGTGATTTTGGTTCCTAACCAGCATCTGGAACCTACATGACACCAGCATCTTTTGACATTGGCTGTGTTATAATCCTTTCTCTCCTCACTCTCCAGCTCCTAATCTTTCTCACTAAATAGTACTCTTTGATATCATACAAATGCCAACTTTAAGTTTCACATAAAATAACCTGGTGCTGATGGAAATGTGTTTTCCTTTTCCAGGCCTGGTTGTGAGAAAACCCTGTAAAGCCAGCTGTAGGTTTTTATCTGAGAACACGCCTTCTGTTCAATAACATGTCAAGTTTGTCAAAATTGTCTGACTGAAGGCCTTTATTATCACACAGTGGTGAAATGATTTGCCTGAAGGGGAAACAGAGCATTAATAAATGCAATGAATTGTACATTGTTCATGACAGTCTCTACTGGTACAATTCTGTGTACTGTACATTCCAGATAACATCTCAGGTCCTACTAATTAATATTCATCAGTATAGAAGCATAAAACTCAATTTGGGATTTGCAGCACAAATCAGCCATTCCCAGGATGCCTCACTGAAAGCATTTCCCAGGCTAGGTCATATGCCACCTAGTCTTAAAACATGTCAGTATGTTCTGTTTACCTTGTCAGTGCTTTATCAGCCTGATGTCATGGCAAAACTAGCAATTCAGGGTTTAAATATTCATGTCATAATGTCAAGATTAGCATCCACTTAGAATTATGGAGGAAACTAGACTAGTTTCTTTTACTGCCCTAATTGCCATGGTAAAGGATCTGAAATCGTGGATTTTGTCTTGTTAAGTCCTATACTATTTTTTTAGCTATTTGAAAAAAAATATAGTAAATCTGTCTTTCTAAATAATTCCAACATCTTTAAGAAATAACAACAAAGCTTTAAAAGCCTTGCTAGAATTTTGTTGGCCCAAATGAAAAAGGTAAGGGAGCGCCCCTCTCGCCCTATATTGTATCCTGGATTTATTACATTATGGAAAAGAGAACTAAAAAAATCAATGAATTCATATTGTGCAGAAATGTAAGGAAACCTTAGTCCAGGATTGATATCCTTAGCAAACTTCTTCAAGTTGGTTTCCTACCATGGAAATTCAAGTGCATACTAAAATATTGCATGCATGCTTATCCAAAGGAACAGAAATCCCAGCATTTTAACAAAAAGTCCAACTCCAGGCATGGTGTTAGCATTATTCAATGAATGTCTTGGTGGTTCTAATTGCCAAACACTTGAAAGCACAGACAGAAAAAGGAAAGGTATTTGATTTCATAAGATCATAGATTAGTACAAATATAAGTTTTTTACCTTAACATGGTACAGGTGGAAAAGAACCACCCAAACAACCAAACCCGACCCCCCAACTGAACCCCCAAAAGCCACAGCCACCAAACATTTGCCCATGAGGAAGTTTCCACAAATACTGTTTCAAATTCCCTTTTGTTTATAAGATGCACCTCTGGAAACCAATCAGATTGTAATTGTCCTCCAGGATCTTTGCTAGTGCATACTTAACTGGGATCAATGACATAGTCTGTTTATTCAAATACTCTATCCATATTCAGTCACTCCCTCATCTGTGGGTTTCACTTCACCAAGAAACTGCACTCCCTGGATAGCTCATATTCTCTCTCTGAGATAAAAGAATGAAAAAAAAAAAATTGTGCTTCAGCAAATCCAGGGGAACATTCTAAATTTTAATTCGTTTGAGAGTAAAAGGTATCATTTGAGAGTAAAAGGTATCAGGTAATATTTTCATAACATTTTTGATGGTATTTTGTCTTTTATATGTGTTTCGGTGTAAAAGGTCATCAATAAATCAGTCTTCCTCTTAAAAACTGAAACTCACCCTTCAGCTTTCATCAGTGGCCAGTGTAATTTAAGCGACTGTAAGACAAGTGGAATGATAAGACTGAAAACCCTAGGTTGACATTATTTTTTTTAAGCACTATCTGAAAGCCTTTTTCTGATGATGGTGTGCTGAAGAGCAATCAGTTCTATGTGAAGATTAAACAAATTGGTAGCTTCCCATATAGCCCTGTGACTCATTCTAAAAATCTCTGTGCTGATATCAGCGTGTTGAATACCAGAAAGAAAGTGACCCAGCAGTGACTCTGGGTAGCTTCATAGACTGAAGCAAATATTTACATTAATTCAGACAACGGGGATGTGGGGTGGCACAATGAAAGTCATATTTGTCCTAAGAGTTATGTCACTGTCCCAAACACAGCTTCTCTGTGCAAAAAGCAGGGAGCATTTTAACTACCCTTCTCCTCCCCCCTCATCAAAATATTTTTTGGATTACTTAACTGTGCAAACTGTGATAGCCAGTTGTCAGGAACAAAGGGCACTGTATTTCTGAGAGAAAGAAATGGTCTGAGCAATCAAAATTCTCAGAGATGCACAAAAGGTGAAGAAGTTCTCCCTAATTTGATCACTTGTGATATCAACTGGGCAGTTAATAACTTTGCCTAAATAACTGGATTGTAAAATAGATACATATTGTGAAAGTCCTCTCATATTCACTAGAAAAGCCTGCCTTTTAGAAAAAAGTGGGTCTCAGAAAATGAAAAGAAGAAAAATAAATATGAACTACTGTTAAATAGCTTTTTATATTCATGCACTACTTCAATATAACTGTAGCAGTTTTTCATCAAACATGTGAACAGTTCCCTGGAAATCAGTATGTCTTAAGGATAGAATAAGCAATCTGGAAAGCCCAACTCCCAGATGCCACCTTCAGATTTTTTTTTTCCTTGGTATAACAAACACTTTTAGGTACAGTTCAGTAATTTGAAAATGCAGAGGAAGTATTCAGATTTGTTTTCTATGTATAAAACATTTAGTCTGCCTCCTGCAAGCCTGGCCATACGGTCAGATCTGTCTGTAACAAATTGAGATGCCCTATCATTTTGATGCACACAGGACTGGGTGCATTGATTGATAACTATTCTGTTATTGCCTCTCTTCCTTCCCTTCCTAGAGAAATGTCTTATTACAAATACTTCTTTATGCTGTATTGCTTAATTCTGATTTGCCTGATAAGAAATACGCTATTGTTTAGACATTCACCTGGTTAAGATGATGGGAACACTACTGACAGTAAAGTTTGAACAAAGAATTAAGCAAGTGATTATCTACAACTTATCTTACAGATAGCATTTATTGTTCTCTTTTTGTAGTGTTGGTTCTTGGAAATTGTCTTGGAATGCAAATAAAATAGTATTACTAGAGCCAAAAAGAGATTTTCTTTCTTTAAGATGAAACTAGTAGCAATAGCCATATAACCAACAATAAATGAAGATATAATTTCTAAATCTTAAAACCTATTTTTAATTCAGTATTTCAAACATTGTTTTAACGCTTTTACAACTTTAAATAGTTTTGAAAAAGCCTCACATAATACTATCTGAAAAAAGTAACTTTTTTATTCTTTAGGGATATAACATGCATTGAAGATAAACAGTCTCCAACAATATTGAAGAGAACACAGGGTACTACAATACAGATCTAACACAAAAATATTTTTACTTTTGTTGTGTACTTTGTTCTTTGAGTTCATAATTCATAACCCATAACTGACTGTATTCTAATAAAAACACTTTCCTTCAAAAAAATCAAAGCAGGATCCTTTCTCAATTTGAAAGTTTCCATGGTCTTACAGTTTTCCAGAAGATGAGCCATCATGTGAAAGGGTTTAAAAGTATTATAATGTTATATCTGTTTGCTATAAAATTTTGCACCCAGCAATGCTGACAAATTTGCTCTGAGGATAAGTGTTCACCGGCAAAAGCATGATTTCAAACCTTTGGGCTCAAACTTGCTGCTCTCTCTCCATGTGAATGTCAAAAAATGGGGGAAAAATATTTCAAAACTGCTCAGGAATACCAACTTGGTTTTTGCAGCCAACTTCTGGAAAAAAAATAATAAAAGAAAAGAAAAGAAAAAATAAACACACACAAAAAAATCCCTCAACAAACCAAGAATCCTTCCCTTCCTGCCCTAAACAAAGATTTTGTTACTGGTATTTATTATTAGGTATTTGTATCATGTAGTCCCCTAATAATACCTAAAAGACGTGTCTTATCAAACATCCTTCTTTTGAGATCCAGCCAACACAATCAAGCAAGATTATAAGGAAATATCAGTTTGGAAGACCAGACATGTTTGCTGGAAGGGTAGGCTTTTAAAAGGACTTCATAAAGATTGCTTACCCAATTGGTGGTATGCTATAGCATAGAAAATTTCATGGTGGGGGGAAAAAATTGTTTTATTTTCACTCCAGACATATTTAGTAGGGAAATTTAATCTCTGGCCAGTGGGAAGGTCAAGTGCAGGCAGCATTAATCTCTTTTTAATTTATGTAAGGGAAAAGCTTCTGTTTGTTTCAGGGTAGGATACTCTTAAACTGTTTCTATAGTAAATTCACAGGTATTCTGACAAAGACAAACTCACTGTAAGTGCATTTAAAGCAAAACAAAGCCTCCTTTGCTGTAAGGTGATTGATGTTTTCTACTGATCTCATGTTTATTTGATATATGCTAATTCTTTATATCAAAGACACATCTTTTAGACTTGGTTCAGAAGTGTTGGCAAGATGAAAAATACTAGCACAAGCTTTTTCAACAGCTTAGTAACTGCTTAAGATTATTAAAAAAAACCTTCAGTTTCTCAGTCGATTACCTAGGGTTATATGAGACACAGCTACCAGACATTATTTCAGACTTCACTTCACCCACCTTGACTAACCAGTTCTCTTTTTCAAAGAGAAGTACAGAGAAAGATTTTTTAGACTTCAAATGATTCAACAGCACTTCCAGCATTTTACCACTCCCTTCAAAAGTCAAGGTTTGCTTTAAGAAGATACACCAGATTTCTGTATTTTCTAAGCATCTTGTTTCTACTATAGGATAATGGTAGTTCACCCTCCAAAGGCAGAGATGCTTTTCTTCTTTGGTTTCCTAGTGCAATGTCTCTGTCCTTCTGATGGATGATTCAAGAGCTCCTGCTTGGTTCTTCATGAGCCAATGCAACCTTGAGATCAATAGTAGACTTGGCAGCTAGCAGGGAAGTTTCAAAGAATTTAAATTGCTCTTCTGAAAGTGCCTCAAAATGTCATAACTAGACTGTCTTGGCAGAATCTTTAAAGTCCCAGTTTTCAGATGTGAAAATGCTAGGGGTTTTTTCCCCCTCCTTCAACAGTTTTTTTGTGGATCAGAGCACAACCACTTACTAGCTGCTTCCCATTAGCAGGAAACAATCATCCTAAAAGAGAAAGTGTACTAAATTTACCTTACATTTGAGTGTCCCTTATTGTCTCTGAATTACACGGCTTACACAGCCGTGTTCAAAGACAAAACTTCAGTGGCATAGAAACAGGAATGGACTGGGTGTTCCTCATAACCTGTGATTTTACAAAGTGCCTTGAAACTGTTTGATATTCCTGAAAGCAAGCTTTTGAGAAAAAGAGCTAAGGTGATAAAAAATGACACAGAATAAATGAATAATATTTACTATCTATCCTTTTTTTTTTTTTTTAATTCTGTTGCTTTTATCCATTTGAAACAGACACAGCTTTGTAAAGTGCTTTCAGATACTTTGCCCTATTCTACTCAATAATTTTTTTTTAGTTCTGTAAATCAGATCAAAAGTTAAAAGGAAGTCCATGCTGGAAGAGGGCACCCAGATTCCATTATGCCACACACAGATTTTGCATGACCAAGGTCAACCAGGTAAAGAGGAATCTGGAAAAAAACATGTAAACTGTTTATAAACAAAGTTAAGAAGCCAATAGGAATAGTTGTTTAATGAGCATTGAATTTTCCATTGTCTAAACAGTCAAGTTGTAGTTCAGTTTTAAGTTATTTGATTAATTTTAGGAGATGATCAAATTTCATGGTCTGTCTTTAAGTGACAAGCCAAGAGTATATAATTATGTTTTGACTATGAAATTCTGTTAATTCCAATTAAGAAATACAAGTCACTATAAATCTTTGAAGCTTTTATGTTTCAAAAATAAGAACTAAGACGCTCATGTTCTTGGGTATCAGAAACACAACACTTGGAAACACTTGTTTCCTTCTAGCAGTCTTCTGACATCTTTGTTTTGGCACTAGTACTCTTTCCCCACTTCTAGTCAAGAGATACAGATACAGAGGAATAAAAGCTTCTAATCACATACAGCTCTTATTTTACTGCTTCTACTAGAAGGCTTTTTGTTTCCCCATCTTGGAGTCCCATTTAAATGGACTTTTAAATCATAATGTGATAAATCTATCACTGATTAAATGACTCTTTATCCAGTGTAATAGTTGTGAGAGAGTAGGTGACAGCTACAGCCTGTATTTTCCTTCAAGTAATTTCAGTTTGATATTTGAGAAGCTATGTTAAGAATATTCTTTCATTTTCTTCATAGTGCAAAAAATTTTATGTACTTGTTGGCCTACTGCCTAAAATCTCAGTTGGAGAAGGAAAGACTGTATATATTTCATATTCACATTTGATTTAGAGAGTGTATACTTCCTGATGTTCAATTTCCTTGCCAAGCAATAAAGGTAGAAAAACTTTCAAGAGTCACAGTTTTCTATCAGGGAGTTAGTTCTGTTCCCTAGATCAAAACAACTGAAAATAATAAAATATATTTTGAATTTCCAGTCAATATTCTACTTAATGTCACCCTGGGAAGAATTTTTTGCCAAGTTCTTTATCATGATGACCAAAGCAAAGTATACATCTTGTTTTTTAATTCTGAGAGACACGGACATCTCCTGTATTGAGAAGTGATAGAATTGGTCACAAATTACCACTTCCAACTTCTTGATTTTTTACCTTCACTCTTGATGTTGCTCAAGACTGGACAATATGGAGCCTGGAAACATGGCTTGGATGAACAGAACCTTATTGGACTATCTCAGAATGAACCAAATCCACATACATCAACTGCTGCATGTACTTGTATTCCTCCAGAACGTGTACAATATGGGAGCCTGTCTTATACTTTGTAAACATTACTTTAGTGAGGGAATTTCATGCCTTCACTGGCAATAGGAATATTGTCAAACTTGGTGAAACAGAACATTTTTAAATTATGTGTAAGTATCAATATCTCTTTCACTGCCTGTATGCTGGAAATATGTATTCATAATCTGTTAGAGTATCTAGTGCAAATTTAGTTCTTTTATTCTAACTGTTTTCTTACTGTAGAAGGATAAAATCTTGGGAGGTTTCTTATGATTCTGAAGCACTTTAAAGGAAAATCTACCTCCTAATCTTTACAAAAGTAGGGACCAGGGCAGCCTCAAAGAGACTCTACATACAACAGTTACTGTTTTACTTCTCAGCTACTTAAGAGTGTAACTGATTAGCTGCAGCTCCCAACTACACTAGTAGGCACAAAAAAGTTAAGGCAAACTCTTACTTGTAAAACAGGAAAGAAAAAAACATCAGGGCAACACTCCTGAATTAAAAAAAAAAAAATTAGAATCAGAATTTAACATCAAAATTAGGCAAGAGACAAGAGAGCATTGCTAAATGAAAGAAACCCTGCACAGAATGTTTTAGAGTACTTTATATTTCAAATGAAGACAGCTTAACAGAATCAAATTTAATTGCTTAGAAAAGGAAAATTATTTTGTAGAGGTATTTTCAAGATTCAGATTTAAGGCTCAGTAAGAACAGTGTCTTTGGAAAGGCCAGATGTGGTAGTCAAGAAAATTTATGACAACATATATTTATCAGAAGATATTTTATTAACAACAAATACAAAAATTGTTACTCGTTCCCTGATATTTTATTTTAAAGATAAAGCTTTTCCTTCACCACTTTTACAGACTTGTAAATACAGCATTGTAAAAAAATTAAAAAAAAAAAAATGTGACAATAAATTAAGAAAATGTGAGGAAGAGGAGGAGAAAAGGCCAACCCATCAAGGAGAAAATGCATTAGAAGCAATATAAAAGTTATGCAATAGAAGTATCATATTATATTGTCCTTCCAAGAGAACTTTAGGGGTTTTGCACGTGAAATAAAACAGCAGCAAAGAAAAAGAATAAGTACAAGTGCATTTGTGTCCCACTGGAACTTGCTCTTATTAACCAAAACAGTAGTACTCATCAGAATCAATTTTGGGATGCTTATGCAGAGACTGTGAGTCCTCTGTGACAGAAGAATCACTGAACTTGTCCACATCTGAAGGGGTTTGGTGACCAGGGACATCATCCACTAAGGTGTCCAAATAACTCCCCACTGATATTCCATCCAGTCCATCACTACAGTCTTGTAAACTGTTACAGCTGCCATGCAGGGATGTCTCCTGACTTTCTAGCAAGCTGCACAGGCTTCCACTCAAACTGCTGCCTCTGCTGGCAATGGCTTTCTCTTCAATCATCCACTTGATTGATTCAATACTTTCATTGATGAGGAGGAGCTGGCGCATAAGCTTCACATCAGTGGCTCGGAGATTAACCTACGAGGCAAAAGTGATTTTAAAAATTACTCTTTTCATAATCAAGCCAAAGAGCAGGATTGAATGGGTTAAGAGAAAACACAAAAAAAATCCAACTTTTCTATCTAGGACAAATCTATTTCAGTAACTAGTAAAAAAGCCCACATGCAAACAAACAAAAAGCCCCAAAAGCACAGCTATACTCATATTTTCAGTGAAGGTCAGGTGGGAACCTGGTCAGCCTCCCTAAGCATTCTATTAGCAGGACTGATAGTCAGTGGCAAGACTTGTATGCACACTGGTACAACACTGTTTAGATGAGAAACACAGCTGCTATGACAACTCCTGGGGACAGCCTTTCACTAATCAGAGAAGCAAGATATAAAGCCATTTCTATTTACCATTACTCTAAGCTACTTACAGCTACAGACATCTAGGCTTTCACCCCAAATTATCCTTACTATAGCTACTTGGGCAACCTAAAATTTTCAGATGTATGTGCATAATTTGGAAAAAAGCTTTTTTTATATTTAACTTTTACTCACATAACTCCTGAGTGGACATATAAATCTGCTATATAAATGTCTGAGAGTTGAAATATTTACCTTATTGAAACTGTAACTTTCAGTAATTTAAACCCATATTAGATGAAGGTGATGAAGTTCAGAGTTAACCACATATTATAGACACAGTGCAAGCATTTGTCACAGCTAACTAAATAAAAAGTGGACATTAAGAACAAACTCCTACTTTCTCACTTAGTTGTGGTGGTTGATGCAAACACACAGAAGTGTTAATAGTAATGGCCAGTGGAATATTACAGTGCTGCCTTTCACAGATACATTTGAACCATCTTAATGTCTTCCTTAACAGGCAAACTATATAAGCCACATTTTAAGTCACTTCAGCTGTCAAATAAAGGTGAGACCTAAGGCTTATATTCATTGCTTCCTTCTCTTCATCTGAAACATCATGGGTACTGGAAAAAATAATCTGTGACCTTGTCTTATGTGCCGCATTGAAAATTTTAAAGTCTTCACTCAACTGAAAAATAACGAAAAAACAAGATCTATTACATCAGACAATAGATATTTGACACAATTCTCCAAGTCCACAACTGTACAGAAAAATAGCACCTGTATTGTTCATACACAATGGACTGGAACAGAATGAGTATTCTCAGGAAGCAAAAACTCTACTTTGTTTTGCCAAGAGTATAATCTGAACATGATCCTTTCCATACGCAAATGCCATCTTCTCAGTATCCCAAATTTCACTGACCAGGTATAGTTGTTCAAAAATTATTGAAATGTATTTTTATTCTCTTAGATACTGCAGAAGATTGTAGTGGATCCAGCTAGGACTCTTCCTAGCAGCCGGTATGGTTTTGTTCTCTGTATCTGTGAATAAACCACGTTGGTAGCATTCCAGTGTTTCAGCTCTTGCTGAGCAGTGAGTGCAATCAAGGCCCTTTCTGTTTTTCACTCTGCACCCTCAGCAGGTAGACTAGGACTGAGAAAGATGTTTGGAGTGGACAGAGATGGGACAGTTGATCAAAATTCATTAAACGGATATTTCTTCCCATACAATATTGTGCCAGCAATAGTATCAGTGCATTTGATCTTTCCTATACAGCTGTTGCTTGGGGGCTGGCTTGGTCTACTGGTTTGTCACTGGTGTGTCACTGACTTTGAATCACCTGTTCATTTAATTTATTTCCTTCATTTTTTAAACTGTCTTTATTACAATCTAAGTTTTTCTTACTTTTGTTCTTCTAATTCTCTCCCCTGATCCCACTGGAAGAGGAGAGGGGAGTGAATGAGCAGCTGGTGGGTGCTTAGTTACTGGTCAGGGAAAATCCAATGCAAAGACATTTCAAGCTTTGCCAGTAGCAGACTGCCTGCGCAAACATCATATGTATTCCCAGCTTCCTTCCCCAGTCCCCAGAATGACTTCTGAACTATTCTCAATCCAGTATCACAAGATTTAACACAGCTAACTTGATACTGTGCAAAACAGCTCTACCTACCATTCAGAGTTTTAACAATACTGCCCATCTATCATTGTTTCAGAAGTGAGGTTATGAAAACAGATTGACCATTTTGTAGTTCTCCTGCCCAAGCCAATTCCTCTACTCTAGCCAATAAATCACTATAAACCATTTGCTCGGCAACTAGGCTGTCAAGAAAGCAGTAAATCACCCAACTTCTCAAATGCAACTACAGACTTCAGCAACTTGCTGAATATAAACATGCTCAGAGACAAGTTTCCCAAAAGGCTGATTAAGGAAATGTTTAACAGAGCTAGCACCAACATGACTCAAATGAAACAGTCCGTTTTAGATACAGTAGACATCTCATATATTTCAAATTCAGTTCACAGGAAATAATTTTTTTTTCTCTAAATACAGCAACATCTTCAGCATTTTTGTGGAATAGCCTTATTGGAAGCAATTTTTTGCATTCCTGAGTACTAGAATAGTCCTCCTCCTAGCTACCATGTCATTCCAAATCTCCCATATCAAGAGTGTGCTTTTCCTAAAGCAAATATTAAAAAGTAGTTCAACAAAGTGTCATCTTTCTTTAATATGATTCACTTCATCATCTGTTTGATAACACAAAAATGTCAAAATGACATTTTTGCCCCTTATGTTTTTTGCTTTAGCACAGACCCAATTACATTCGCTTTTACTCACTTATGTAGCTGCAACACATTTATCTTGGAAGTTGTTGGACTATGGACAAGCTGGAGTGTTTTTGGAGTAAGCAAGTCAGTCCAAGATGGTTCAGCTAACAGAACTAAACACAATAAAATCTCACCATGCTTGACAGCTCCATTTGTTACGCACAGTAACAGGTGCATTTCAGGAATAATTTAAATAGTGTATCATAGCTAATACAGGCTTTTCAGAACAGTTTTTACAGCTGTCCTTTAAATTAAAGCTAGACCACAGGACGATCATAGGGGAGGTGTGTGTTATTATGGATCAGTCCTCAGAAAAATTTATGGTGTAAAAAGAAAACTACAAGAGAGTAAAAACTAATTTCCTGTTACAGGTTAACTTTTATATATTTTTGCTTAGTCTTGATCTGTATATTTGTAATAGTGCTAATCACAGGAAGGATACTAAATGTTTAACATTAAGAGCTAGTCACAGCAAGAGAAAATAATGAAATTAAAGTGACAGCATCTTTCAAGTAACACATTCTGGTAGCATAAATGCACAGATTAGCATTCAGACAGAACCAGAACTTCAATCTGAAAGGAACAGCTCGGGACTAAACATCTGTCTGTGCCTCCCTCTCATAGCTGTTGTTCTAACAAAATATTTCTTCCTTTCTTTTGGTCTTCTGTAATAATATGTACAACACCGTCATAATTTATTCAAGAGAATGGGTATATATACAAACATAAGGGCTTTTGTGTATGTATATATGCAGAGAGACACACAAATATTCATGCTATTTTTTTTAATAATTCAGTGTTTTTGAGAAAGAACTTGACTAGGTTATTGCTTTTAGAATAAAACCCTTAATGACCAGGACTGCTAACAAAGACAATTATGGCTTCCTGGCAGTCACCCAAAGTATTGCATTAGCTGTCCCTAGTCTGATCACTTAGCTTTTGGATCAAAGTCACATATGTAGTCACAATTTGGGCAGAACAGCCTTGTGTGTTGCTGCTGCATGTTCTGCCGACATAGCGTCCAGTCAGTTCCAAACATAGTGGGTCACCTCCCTCTCCAGAAATGGCAAAGCTAAAATGACTCTTAAAAATACCCTCCTAATCAGCAAAAGCTGTTTGAAACTAGATTCTTCCTGCAGATTACTTTCTTTTAAATTCCTGGATTCACATGCTGCTTCTTCTAACTACAGGAATTCTGCAGGGATATTAATGGCAATCATAAAACATGGTTTGAGGAAAAGATATCCCTAAGTTTATTTAAATTATTTCAGTTTCATTTTTTTTTCTCAACACTTCTATGTTCTGTTCTGTAAAGAGTCTACTAATAAAAAGAAAAGAAGTGAACGAACCTAAATAATAAGATTTTTTTTTCAGGATAAGTCTTTTAGCCAGAGCACAGTGAAGTAAGTCCTTACAACAGACAAAATCTTAAACTTACAACTTAATGGATTCAGGGAGCTATTTATTTAAGTCACTCAGATCAGAAGCTCTGCTCTGCACAGAATCTCAAGATGAATCTAGGGTTGGCTGCTCTGGAATCTGTGTTCTAAAACATCTTGAGTTTGGACACAAATTCCATGATAAGTGGAAGTGGATGGAAACAATAGCAAAACACAGTACTCCTGGGAAAGCTCCTCAGAGGTTCAGGCCTGGGAAGTCTTGCAGAAGGTAACAAACAAGGGGAGAGGTTACACGAAACTAACTGCAGCCAATTCCATCCGGTGCTAAACACTGCCACACCCATCTCTATCACACTTTTTACAAAAAAAAATTCAAACCAGTAGAACTTTTCCATCCTAAACAAGTGCACATGACCACTATGGTTCAGGAGTATTAATGCTACTATTGTTTCCATTTCCTAGGATGTGTCAGAAATAGCTTTCTGCTTTCCTATTCAATTTCTTCTATTTCCCTTATCATCCAGGATGAAGAGCTTGCCAGTTATGCCTACCTCCCCTTTCATTTTTAAAAGGGACATTACCTCGGCTTTTCATAAAATAGTACGTTCCATCGATAAATTCGAGATTCCATTAAAAAAAGAAATCTAATAGTCAATGTCCATATAATAATTTGCTTTGCATTCTGAGATGTCTCTTCTTCAAAAAAGCTAACCTTATTCCATTTTCTCCTGGTGTTACTTTTACTATTACAAACACTGAATAACAACTTTTAAAGTAACTAAGGAAATGAATTTACAAGGCAAAAGATGAGGGTGAGGAAAATAAAACAGTGGTTGGCTGTTACTCAAGTCTTATCAAGACACAAATATACTAAGAAGATATATAACAATAAAAAACTGGTCAATAAAACCTCATCGACCTAATTCTGTGAGACCGTAACAAGCTAAAATACCATAAGCAACTTATTCACAATCCAAAATTCAGAATATGCGAATTCAAGTGTTATTTAACTGGAGTCACCAAGTTAGCATGTTTACAACAGGGATAAGTCTGGTGACACACATAGGATTTGTTTATAAGCCCACATCTCAAAGCATGAAGCATGCCATTTGAAGGTGAGCAAGCAGAAAGTGATACTACAACAGCTTCTCAACACCAGTGAGTAAAAGAGGTGCTCTTTTTTTTCCCCATTTAACATGTCTAAAATAAAATAAAGCCACAAATAACAGATAATATCTACTCCTTTAATCTATTATTAACAGATATTAACTCCTTTAACACACAATGATTACTAGGCTGTGCAGGAGCTACATCCTACTTAAATTAAAACATATGCATGTGCATGTCTTTAAACTTCTTCCCTCCTTCTAAACTGTCCCACTGATTCAAGGTGTTTGCATTGGTTTCTTCATATAATTATGCTGCTTTAGGCAACAGTATTTCAGGATCAAGATGAAAAAAATTAGAATGCCTACGCTGACTTCTGAATTTGAACTTCTCCTGAATTTCAATCTTCAGCATGTCCTGTTAAAAATGCAGGGAGTTTTATGGGACACAGAGTAAGACAAGTCTACTGTCATGAACTGGAAGGCATCCTCTATGCACCGGAGGAACAGTAACTGATTGTGGGAACGTGCCACATGCACTCCACAGCAAAGCCAACTAACTGTGGTAAATTCAGACACCACAATAATTCAAGCTAACCCAACCAACCTGACTGAAACTCTGTACAACGGAGATGTGGATCAAAGCCTGAGAGAAGATGAGACTGTTGGAGTCGAGGTAAGTGCTGCAATGTTCATCATTATGCCTTCTGCCTCTGACTGTGATTTACCTCACACTGAGTTAGCTAAATTAAATTTCAGTCAACAGCGATAAATATAGATCAACAGCTTTTTCTGCATCTGGTTTATTTCAGCATGGACTTGTGTTATAACGTATTGCTGTATCATTTTCTCATTTATTTTCTCTTGATATTTAGGCTTGTGGTAAGCTTCAGATAATGAGGGAGCACATACAAAAGCTACATATATATACAAAAGCTAAATTTTTGTCATCCATTGTTGATTTTTAGTTATGGTTTGCTGATCTACTTTCTTTATGCAAAGTGAGTAAGTTACACTGACCTTTCTCAGCTGTACTTCCATAATGAGTCACAATAAAAATATTGTGGCAGACCACAGAAGTTTTGATCACTTGATTTTTGACTTCTTTTGCAAGAGATGGTTTATACTCTTGCATCTCTTGAAGACTCCACAGTTGTTAAAACCCTCATATCAGAATTTTTAGGTGGCATTCATTACAATTGTTGAACTCCCAGCTGCTCATAAAGTGAGTTTTCAGTTTATGTCTGCACCCTTAACTACTTCAAACAGAAGTAGTCTAGCCTAGTCCTGCTTCAAGTTCCTGCATTTCCACTGCAATCCTTCATCAAGTCCTTGCAATAAATATTTCCACAGGTCTATCTGTAAAATTTGGCAGTCATATAACACAGATCTGAGCACGGTGACTTTTAATTAGGAAGGAGAAAAAGAGACCTGGTGATTCCCCGCCAGCCACAAAAGGATTTTACTGTAAGGAGAGCTTACCAATCCATTAGATAAAGCAAGGAAGTGGGCAGGTCAGGTCTGAGTCACCACCGGAATAATGTAAAAGAATACACCAGAATAATTATGAAGCAGAGCAACTTCATGAGACAGCAAGTTAGTTTAGCAGGGAATAAGAGTAAATAACTCAATGAGCAGGTTTCAAGGATGTTTCTTGCAAATATTATGTTAATATGATCATCATTTGATACAGGAAATTACAGTATTGGCAATTTACATTTCTCTTTTAACAACCTATTTTAATATTTTAATTTTATGCATACTAATTGTTTCCCTTATACTCAACAGGAAAATACATACCACTAAGTTGTGCAATTGTTTAGTCATATTATCTCTGAAAAAAAAAGAAAAGGTGAATCTGAAGGCCTTTTTTCACTGCGTTGAAATACGAATGGTCCTTGTCTTGGCAGTATGTGTGGGCAGCCTGCCAAGTGCATTAATACCTTTGGTAATAAAATACCAATGATTAGGATGAATCATTTGATCAGTAGGATTTTTTTTTAACATTACAGTGTTTGAGGTATTATGCGTGTATGCTTAAGTGTAATAAAAATTTCCCAGGGGGGAAGTATTTTTTTATTTGTTTGCTTTAGTTTTTTGGCCATCTCTTTATCTTGCTGTGAAAAAGAAGAAACTATTTAACTATCTCCTAAGTAGATATGACAATGACTGTCAAAAGGAAATGTGATGTAAAACTGAGAGCAAGTAGAAGGAAAAAAAAAGTTAATTAGTTAGGTTCATATTTCCTCAACTCCTGTCCAAACAAAACAAACGTTAAATAAGCTCTTTAAATAAATGGAAGTACCACAGGATTCAAAGTCACAGAAGGATGAAAAATATAAAAGGAAAATCCTGACTCTTTCAAAGTTTAGTTGAATCAACATAAAAGAAAACCGTGAGAGAATGTAGGGATTTGCAAAGAGGAAAACTTCTAATGCTGCTGGAAGGTTTTACTCAATGTTTCCAAGTATCTCATACTACTGTCATAAAAGCATCATCTGACCTTAGAAATGTGTTTACTATGAGAAAGGTGAACATGTCCAGAACAATCCATAATATGGACCCACATTTGTTGACAGACAAGATAAATCCACCACAAACATTCAGGTCAATATGAAGCTGTAACATTTGGCTGTGGGTGTCAGAAAGTGTTACAGCAGATGAACGATCACAGCATCATTATGAAGTGTTCCAGACACCAGCCACAATGCAGGACTGCAATGCAGGACTTCTGACCAACATGAGACAGCACTGGGGCTCAAGAACATAACTGATTTATTTTTTTTTTTTTAATTGGATTTCACTCTCTGCCTTATTTATGTTTGTCCTGACTAAAACATGCAATAAAAAGAAAAAAATATAATAACTACTCCATACCCGTTCATCCCTTCAAAATGAATTACTTTTAATACTGCCACTGTGGAAGTATAATCAAAGGCATGTAACTAAAAAAAAAGAAGGTAATAGGGTTTGCTTATAGATACACCCAAAGTTTGAAAATACTGCCTTTATAGAAATAACAGCAAAGTTTGAAAACATTTTAAAATGTAAAAAAAAAAAAAGAAAAAACCGCAAACCTATTAAAAAACCTCATCAAAACACCCAATTTATGTCATTAAATCACAACTGAGACACAACACTAGTAATACTGGGGAGAAATCTGAAATCTCTTGATATTCAAGTCTGCTTTCACAATACCACTGGAGAGGAACATACAATTAAAAAAAAAATCTTTGTCTGAATCTCCCCAGAATTCAAAATGGAATTCTGTTTGAAACAACTCTGTGTTCCTGGAGATGGGATGTACCCTATTGAAAGCATATTTTTAATCTAACAATCAAATCTCTAGTAAAGGCAACCTGCAGTTCTATTTACTGAAGGTTTATCTGGGTAAGAATAAAAAATAACTTCAAGACAGCTTTGGTATTATAAACGATCACATGTGCTCCTAAAAGTGCTTTAGTAGTCCTAGAAACTGATTTGCTGATAGCTGGGATTTTTCCCCTATGAAAATACTATGAGTGTTATGTTTACATGCTAAATTTTTGATTAAAAAAAGAGTCAGTTTCTTAAAAAATAAGGGCTTTTGTTCTGTTTTCTTTATGTTTGCTGTGTGACCTATTTGAAGCTCCACATTTTTTCAAATTCAGCTTCATTTTTCTTTTTCATCAAAACTTCATCCAAATCTCCTCAATGGTGTAATCACTGCTCTCCTAAAATATGATCCCTACACAGTCTTTACATCTCTCTGAAAGTACTAGCAAGTTTAAGGTTTTTCAGATAACATCAAGTTGCCTATTTTGAGTCTTTCAAACAAAAACACCTTTTCAAACGTCCAGGTATCTATAAAAAATCAAGTCATTTAGTTCTTTCTCATCCACTAAGAATGTACCAAACATCTAGCAGCTAACCTGCACGTGGCATCAATAGAACAAAAATCTAAGAGCAAACAACAGGCTACAACCATTTCTAGCAAGCTGAAATACTGAAACTGGCCAGCACAACGAGCTGAGCAGGCTGTTGAGAACTACACCAGCTGCAACTTTTGAGCCCTTTTGGCTCAAAAACCCACAGACCCCTTTGTTTCTCAAAGAACACACCACAGCAATTCATTCTGGAGGTCACAAGGCATGACTATCAATGAATATTAACAATTAAACACACATCTTATGCTTCCAGGCAAGGATGGGAGAAAGTAGTAAGAGCAACCAGTCATGAACTGTAAACTGCAAGGCAACACCAGGCACTCTAGGCAACATTTTCTTTCCATATTATTTTATCCCTTCTCTGATGAATAACTATTATCCACACCACATAGTGCAGTCCTCAGCTTCTCCTGAACAACTCTAGCTCATGTCATACTGCTCTTTTTATACTTAAAGCTGTTCTTAGCGAAGATTTCTACATAGAAGAGCACTGGAGCATTGTGATGCGATTCTAGTTCAGCAAGAACATTAATCATAGCTGCCAATGAGGTTATCAGATGTATGAGTAGCTTTAGAAGGAATCAAGGTCATTGCTTACACTTCCCATATCTTCTTCTACTGAGGAAGTACTAGCAACTAAGATAGTTGGGGAGGAAAAATAAGGTGCAAAACTTACAAAACATGGCTAGGAAAAGGCCTTTCTGAATAATCAAGGGTAACCTGGGAAAAGAGAGAACTAGTCAAGGAGAACACAGCAGATTTGGACTAGGGAAGTTTGGTTGTATTTGAAAAGAGCTGGTAACAGCTCTTAAGTAATTTTGTTATTAAACTTCACCAGAGTACAAATTAATAAAAAATGAAGCAAAGAAATTACACAAGATTAAAGATCTTGCTTGGTTGCATTTTCTTTCTTGTCTGAAATGGGTGGACTGATGCTCTGCACTGGTGAATGCCTAAGTACCTTTATGAAGTTACCATCACAGACGGCTACCTCATCTGGCTATGGGGCAAACAGCAACCATGCCTTCACTTCCCTGCCTCAGTCACAGCAACCAGTGGCAGGTGCTAACACAGGAGAACACAAATTCCACAGGCCTTTGAAGAACATCACTATTGCTTTGGTATGCTAGTAGTACTGCTCTTCTCTTGCAAAGAGGCTTTCTCCTCTCTCTGCTGTAGCAGGATTCATGGTTTTGTCATACAAACCCTGTAACACTAGAACCCTGCCACACAACACCACTTGAAATAAAAATATTTCAGTGCACTGCACAATTCTGCCAAGACATGTGGACAAGCCATTAACAGTCACAGTGGTTGAAATAGCCCTGTGAAGGCAAAATGTAGTTGAAGTCACAGAGCAGGCAAAGTCCTGTAAAAATTAACCTGGCTTCATATTTGCTCCTCTCATAGCTGTATAGTTTTAAGAAGACTAGAAAAATAGTCTAAAATTTACAACTCCTTGAATGACTTCTCCAAGCTGTCCTATTTTGTGTAGACCCATCAAAATCCCATTAGTCAGAAAACCTTCCTGCCCGTGAAAAGGATTCTTGAACACCAATAACCAACCTAAACCCCCTACATTGCCACTGTTTTATTATTAAGCACCTTGTTCTAAACATGCATCATTTGCCTCTGTCTAACAAAGAAAATGGTCTGTATTAGCTGCCAAACTCCAAAGGCTGTTCCAGCCTTTCAATGAGGCTGGAACAGGCCTTCTCTGGGCACACTTATAAAGGCACATATTAAATTCACTCTAGGAAGAACACTAGATATTCAGAACCAGAGAATCACAGAAGAGCTGGGGTTGGAAAGGACCTCTGAAGACCCCACATCACTGCTATGGCAAGTTCAACAGGATCGAGCCCAGGCAGTTTTTAAAAATTTCAAGAGAGGCAGACCCTACAACCTCTCTGGGCAGCCTGTTCAAGTGCTCCATCACCCTCAAAGTAAAAAAGCTTTTCCTTATATTTGGATGGAACCTCCTGTATTTCAGTTTGTGCTCATTGTCCCTTTTCCTGTCCCTAGGCACCACCAAAGAGAGTCTGGTCCCATCTTCTTGACAGCCACCCTTAAGACATTTGTACACATTGGTAAGATCCTTGTTCAGCTGTCTCATCTCCAGGCTAAACTGGCCCAGTTTCTTCAGGCTTTCCTCATAAGAGAGATAATGCTCTCATCTCCCCTACTCATCTTTGTAGCCCTCTGCTGGACCAGCTCTCCATTAGTTCCTTGTTTTAAACGGGAAAGACCAAAATGGATCCCCACACAGCACTCCATATATGGCCTTACCAGGGCTGAGTAGAGGCAGGGTGTGTACATAATTTTCACTGGTTTTCTAAAGAGGTAGCTAAACAATACAGATCCTATTCCTCCTTCCACAGAAATGCTTCAGAGTTTCCTCCCTGGTGTCAGGACTGTTTTTTTCTAGTAACTTATAACTATTGGAAGGATCAAGGTCTGAGATTGAAGTTTTTAAATTAGAAAGTCTTTTAAACTGAATGTTAAGAAAGTCATGTCCAATGTTTGCTGTATCTCATAAGCAAGTGCCTGAGCTAACAAGAGCAATGCAACTATCTCAGTGGAAATCCTGTAGGAAGACCAAAAAGGAAAAAAAGAAAAATACAAAGCAACCAAGCTGTTCTTTTTCTACCTTGAGGTAAAAATGCGTGAGCTTGGAAACACTTGTTGCATTATAGTTCTTAGATGTGTCTCCTTCTGTACCCATATAGAGGCAGGGTTCACAGACAAACCAGAATGCAGTAAAATGGCTCTTCTTCTGGAAGCATTTGAGTCATGAATGCAGCTGATACCTAACAGCAGCAAACAAAATCAGCAATTATGCCAGTAAACTGTTTAGAGAACCTGAAACCCTCACTAGTTAAATTGCAATTTACCGTTGCTTTAAAGTCACTTCATCTGGCACTGCACACACCAGGGCCATACAGCACTGAGAGGAATTTATTGTACAGCATGGCAAATTAAACATTCAGATAACTTCTCTGGCAGCTTAGCTAGTTTGTGGTTGCAGTTAATTAAGAAACGTGCCATACCATCCTCTTGACAAACCATGAGTGTTAAGAATGACTAGGTTGGTGGGGAAAGACAAGGACTGGATTGCTGAGGCTGGGGTTGCATTGGTGTGCTAGTATGCTCTTCTCCATGTTTATGGAAGCTCTAGGCGTTTGCATATCCTGACAGAACAGAGTAGCTGACTTTATATACTTATATACCTGACATATATATATACTCTCTAGTGTCCTTCCTTATCTTCTTCTATGGAAGAAGAGAAACCTCCTTGAGAACTACTTCAAAGAGGGGGATCCTCAGACACATTTCACACACTCATCTGCAGGCAGGCACCAGAGGGATTCAGCACTGAGACACAGAACAAGAGACGTGTGAAATAAATGACTGTCCCAACATCCTTCTAGATTTGAACAAGCTTGAAAGGTTGAACTGTGTTGCTTATATCTTTCAAAGATATAATACAAGGTGTCTTACGGACCCGCTGGGTGAGTTTTGGTCACTCATCTTGGTCACCCTCCTGATTAGGGCTGCTTCCAGTTACTTACCACAAACACCTCCACAACTGGAAAAAGCTTATAATTAAAAGCCACATTTCTGAGAGAAAGGCTGGATAACAAAGGCTATGAGTCTGTCTTCACAACAAAAAAGTTTCCCTTTTATTATGAGATTGTCTTGTAATTTTATGATCAGAGCTCTTCATCTCTACAAACAGTAAACTGAGAATCATCTTTTGGAATTGCTTATATACAGTAAGTATAACTTCAATGTTTATAAATGCAAGTTAAATCCATCAGAGAATTTGCACTCAATTTAACTGAATTCCAATTGCTTTTCAACAGCTCAGATCCTCTGTCTTTTTACTCATCATTTTTACTTCTAATTTCATCTTCATTTGCTTCAGATTCCAGTAATCAGCCTCCCTTCCAGGACATGTACAAAAATGAAACACATCCACTGTGGAAAGTTTACTAGGTTTTGATCTTGAGGGTAGAAAACAGACAAACAATCTAGTAGCCTTCAAAACATTAACTGAAAATGCATTCTTTTTCTTTTACTATTTACAGTTAGGAAGAAGAAAGTATTGAAAGTAGAAGTGCACTTGTTGGCAACCAACTCTGCTTAATATATATATTTGGTATTGTGATTTCAAGTTTTTCCTGCTCATATACAAAAAGGTAATTTTAAATTGTTGTTGCCATAAGTAACCACATAAAAGAAAGCATCCACACAAAGTTACAATGATCAAAGGGCTGGAAAATCTGCCGTATGAGGACTTAAGGCGGTAGGTCTTTTCTCCCTAGAGAAGTCTTGGGGATAGAGGTATCTCATCACAGCATTCCAGTAATTTGGGCTGATACAAAGAGGACCAGGAGAGGTTTCATCTTAATACAAGCTCAACTTTTTTGAGTGAAGGCAATCAATCATAAGAACAACTTCCCCAGTTACATGGCTAAGGTTTTCAAGATGGACAGGGTGCTTGACAATGTCACCCAGACACGCTTTCCTTTGAAAGGTGAAACCATATGGACTTCTGAAGCCCCTTTATGGAATAGCCCTTCCACCCCAGGCTATTCTATGAAAGCCATGCTGTTATGCTGATTTCATCAGAAAGGTTATAATCTATTTGCTAAAAGTTATCATAAACTGTACAACTCTGTGCAGAAATGGTTTAGTATTCACGTTGTTTGACAATTCACAAATTGTCAGGAATCAGACTTCAAAAATCAACTTCAATGATTCTTCTACTCTTGAAAAACTCATCAGGAAGGAATAATGAAATTATAATACATATTCTCTGAAAGAAACGCTGGCAAAAGTCTCACAGTACACGGGCAGTCTAACTGGAATTCTTGACTGCAGCATCCCTGACGCTGCTGTGATGTTTCACACCAGCCAGATGCACATGCACCGAAGTATCTCACACTGATGGTGGTCAGTAAGGTACAGCAAGGTTTCATGGACTCTTGGCCATGCAGCAGCTAGTAACGTAAGGGCATACTCATCTGTACTTCCTGGGGACTTAAACTCTTCAGCAGCTGCTATAGCTGAGTAAGAACAGACATCAGCTCTGACTGAGTACAACATCGAGAAGTTGCACAAAATAAATCCTTCTGCCAGGCACTGAGTGAGATTTGCCAGTCAAAACATATGTTTAAATATGCACTAGTTTAAATAACCTTGGTCACCTCATCCTTACTGAGAGTATCTGAAAATATGGAAAACTTGGCAAAGTTCTGGCACTATAATTCAGTTGCAATTTTTCCTTATTAGATTTGATTATTTTCCCTAAGGATCAATCTACAACACTGTTTTAACATGAGTCACTATTATGATCACTGCCCAATCTGCATTATATGCAAAAGTTACAAACTCCTCTACTATATCATGCAAATTGGAGGGTATGGGGAGAACTTGCCAGCAAGATACAGGATGAACCTCTTTTTCAGTGAACTTCAGGAGGAATTGGGGAAACAAATTAATTTCTATTTCTATACCTTCTTTGTGTCTAAGAGCCTCACTTCAGGGATTCACTGAATAATGGCTCATTAAGAAACAAAGGTTAATCAAACTCTCCTGCACAGTAGATGCAGGAGTAGATCTAAGATTTTATCTTCAGTGAAGTTTTTAAGCAAAAATTACAATTAATCTAATCGAAAACCAGCATCTGATACACAGCTTTGCATTGCTGACTAGGCACACTGAAGCCAGATCTTGGCTTCAGTTGAGACAACTGATGTTATCATACAAAATAGTGAATGTAGCAGCCTGCACCTACAGCATGTGTTAAAGAGATATTTCAAGTCACAGTTGTAGACTTTTTAACATCAGTCCTTCAATGAAACTAATAAATGCAGATCCCCCACAACTGTGGATCTAATAAATCAAAGCAAATATGAACTCTGTCAGACTCTTTAGAGCTGGTAGAATAGGGTTACAGCAGCTCTAACCTCCAACCTGAACCTTCATTAATGTGCTAGGGATGGTTAAAAAAAACCCCAAAACCAATAAAAAGCATAAAGAAAACAAACCAAACCAAACCATCGAAAACACCAAGAAGGACTGCCATTGTAATGATCACATTTGCCTTAATTCCAGTTTCATTTTGTCAGGAATCAATGTTAATTGCCTTTAAAATATGGGTATACTCAAATTGAACTAGGAGAACAAAGGAGAAGAAAACTCAACTAATGAGTTAGCATAGGAATATGCCTCTATCTAAACTGGCTTTAGCCTAAATCTGGCATGCTCAGCTCATTGAAAATAGGTTTGTTTCAATTACTTTATACTTCAATATAAAAACTGCTACACTCAGTATACCCAGCTGGATGTTCAGACTCACTAACAAAATTTCTTAATAGTGTTTACTGGAAGGAATCTCATTAAAAGTCCCAGCATTGCCATCCACTGCTCACTTCCAAGACACAGCTTATCTTTTCTGCCTTAAACATTTTTATGTAAAACATTTTTTTTTATTATTGTATGTAATTCAGGCTATACTGTATTTAAATTTCTAGCTTGCAAAGAGGCATTATAGAGTTGATTTCAGAAACTTTTTAATTAAAAGGAAAAAAAAACTCCACCCAATCTTCTTCGAGTGTTAAAGAAAATCTCCCTTTGAGTAACCCCAGAACCTGTGAAGGAGAAATGAGGCTTTAGAAGCTGTATCATTTCAGGCTGCAGGATGAGCCTCACAGATTATTTACTGCAGTGAAGGTGCATGTGTTGAATGGTGTCCTCAGGAGCACGGTACACTGGAAAAAAGGCTGCAGCTGTGAAAGTTTATGTTCAACTCCCCAACAGAACACTCCACCTAAAAGACCATAGGAAGAAACATTTTAACGTAACACTGGCAAATCTCATACTGAATCAAGGGTCAGATAGTGGCAGATATTCATTACACTCAAGTTTGATCAGAGCACAGTGTTTTGACTCATGCTGGCACTTACATCTTGCTTCTCTAATTTATGGCCTTGTAACTCAAAGGTTTTCAGGATCCAATGTAGCCTCCACCATGGCCTTCATGGGAAAATGGAGGATAAGAAAAGGGAAGTAAACCTGGCCAAGCAGGTCCATATTTCAGGAATGATACTCTGTGTGTTTTGTGTGTGATTCCAGTGACCATTAGCAAAATCAGTCTTGAGGTAAAAAGAACCATTTTGAGCAGCAAAAGAATCTGAAGGAGCAAGAGAAAGCTTCAAGTCCTTCACCCAGCAGATGGACAGTTGCCCCACACACCCCACCTATTTGTCAGGTATTGTAGCTCACAGTCAAACCCAGCATTTCCAAGTCAAATATGGTCTTTTTTTTATACACCACTAGGAAAGAAGGACCTGAACAACCTTGGCTTTTATATGTTTACAGAAAGTTTGTCTCAAGTCTGGAATAAGCAAGTAACAAAAGCAGAGGTAGGTGTATCCAGAGTTCAGTGAGTGGGCTGTAGAACCTGCCATCATAGTACTAGAAAAAGAAAGCTTAACGGGTAACGCTTGGTTTTCTAGTCTTTTCCATTTTTTGCACGTTACTACTGCAGCTATAGACTACTTTTCTACACATCCAAGACATCTTATGCCTTGCAGCAAAAAAATAATGCATTAGAAAGAGGTGTGAAATAAGAAAATAGATGTCTTGGCTCCATTTTAGAAATTATACTCAGTAAAAAAGAGGAAAGAAACATAGAAAGGAACCACAATTTTTACCTGATATTGGTCTTAAATTTATAAAATATGTCCACTAAGAAAACTGCAGAGGGGAAAGTGACAGATTAAGAAGCTGAAGAAAAACCTTTAGGGTTGAGGAAAATCCTGTAGATGCCAGAGACTAGACAAAAAAAATCTAGGAAGGTAGGCCACTTTCACACTCTGGGTTACAGAAGACAGCTGAGAACATGAAAAAGGTACAGACAGGGTACCAATACTTCACAATTAGTCACTGTACTGGTGGGTTAATGGGCATATACAGACCATAAGTCTGGTCTCCTCTTACTCAGCATGAGAAATTAACTCCTCTTACTCAGCATGAGAAATTATTTCAGATAAGAAAAGTCAGTCAGTCATTGAAGTGACAGAGAACAGGAGAGGGACTAAAACATGTTTGTGCTTAGGCCAGGGAGAGAAAAGAGGGAAACTGGATGGCAGAAGGAAGAAGGGGTAAAATAAAGACTGTGACATGAAATTTGCAAGTGTGAAGGAAGTGAAGAGACCAGCTTGAAAGGAAAAGATGACATGGGCAATTCACTCAGATCCCCCTCAGTTAACAGGCCTAGTTGTCTTGACATGAACAGTCATGTTCTCTCAAAAACTCTGGCCACCTTAATCACTTCCTTTGCAGTATGACATCCTGTACATTATAAGCTACCTGCAGGTCATTGTACTACCATTGTGCAAGCTTAAAATTAAAAAATAAGCATGAGATAAGCAGACAGTATCTTACGCATATTAAAACTGAAATTCCCAGTGATCGTTACCCTAAAAGCATATAATCACAGAACAGCTTTGGTTGGGAGGGACATTAAAGGTATCCAGTTCCAACCTCCCTGCCACTGGCAGGGACACCTTCCAAATGACAAGCACAAAGGCACCCACAATGCTTCTCAGCAACCTGTCCCAGTGCCCTACTACCCTCTGAGTAAACAACTCCTTCCCAACATCTCTGAATCTACCCTCTTCCTGTTTAAAGCTGTCACTCCACGCTGTTGTCTAAGTCCCTCTCTCTGGCTTTCTTGTTTGGCCTGGTCTAGGTACTGAAAGGTGGCTAAAATATGTCCACAGAACACACTGATAGTTTGATTTGTGGAGATCTCTTAAATAATATGAAGCCATACAATAGCAAGTGTAATTTGTAAGTTACACTTCAAGATTAACATTACCATCTTGGCTATTAACTCTCAGAATATCTATTTTCTTCCCCTTTTTGCCCAGCATGCTCATTCTTTAAAAACCCTTACAAAACTATACACCTAGGTACCTATATGTAGCACTGTAGAGGGACTATTTTGTGGTATGGCATTGAACTTGTTCACATAGAATGATATTGATTTATTTGCTGTAAATGGCTGGGTTCCAAGATTGTTGCATAAAGTTATCTCAACATGCTGCCAGAAAAATTCCCATCCCAATGTGATCAAATTTCATCCCATTTTCAAATAAGCTTGGTGGCAGGCGCTATGGAAAGAACTGCTACTACAAAATGTCTTTTGGGACTTCACATAACACGCACTAATAAAAATGGAAGCTAGCTATGCTCACATATCTGAAGTGCCCTGCATTGTCAAGATCATATCTGCTTAGTGTTCACTAATCACTTAGTCACTTGCTTGCAAAGAGTTTCCTTTTGGTTTGTCTTAGAAAAAAATTAAGCCAGTTTTATGGCAAAATACATTTATTGAGATGGTGACATACAAAGTAGGACAAGCACCTGCACTAAGATAGTAAACAAGTTAGAGGATCTGAACTACATACAGTCCCATCACAGATCACTGGCAAAAGAAGATATACCCTTCAACCAAAATATAAATAGTTTTTTTCAATAATTACTCTTTATCTAATCTGCAGCCTGTTTGCAACAAATTAAGTTTCTGAAGACTAAAGTCCAGCAATCAAGTCCCTGAATTCCAGGCCAAATTTCCAACCTGAAAATATCCAGTGTGTCTTTAGGTGTTAGCCACCAGCAGGAAAACAGGTGCAATGAGGAAAACGCAGTTGCAACAACGGGAGACTAGTGCATTATTTCTTTTATTGGTACTCCAACTTTCAGTACTTCTAACGAGCTGACTGGAACAGAAGCCAGCAACGAGTCCCTGACGAACTGCCCCGCTGCGAGGAAAAGAGCCGACAAGCGCCTCGCTCTACGCCGCACCGACGAGCGGCCTCTTGCTGTCCCAGCCGGCAGCAGAGCCCTCGCTGCCGCCCGGCCCCTCCGGGGATGGACGCGCGGCGCCTGCTGCTCCCGAGGCCGGGCAGCACCTCCTGCCCGCGGCGGGCCGGCCGGCAGG
>VXAX01005544.1:908525-987105 GCA_013399835.1 Leptocoma aspasia
GTGCAGCCGAGCGGGAGGAGGCGGCGCGGAAAGGCTGCCCGGCTACTCACCATCTCCTGCCTCAGGAGCTGAAGTTTCGTCTCCAGACGGGCCAGGGCGGCAGCGCGGCGGCGGCGGGGGCCGGGGGCCGCGGCTGCGGGCCGGGCCGGGAGCTCGTCCCCGCGCAGGGGCCGCGCCAGGCTCTCGGGCACTTTGCGCCCCAGCTTNCGAAAAGAAAGGAAAAAGCGGGGAAAAAAATAATAAAGAGAAGAAAACACAGAAAAGAGAGAAAAAGACAAGGAAGGAAGGACTAGGAAAATAAATACGAAAAGAAAAAGGGAAAGTGAAAAAAGAAAAAGAAAAGAAATGAGAAAAAGAGTCACCCCTTCTAAAAGGGATAGGAGCGTAAGTACAGTATGAATGGTATTCCCACTCATCAAACAGATTTTATTGCAGACAAGTGCATTTCTCCCAGTCGCCCTTAACGTTGTTATTTTTTGTCCCCCTCCTCTCCAAGAAGCAAACCTTGCAAGCTGAGTCAGTTGCTCCCACTGATAGCAAGGCACATGTTGGCTGTGCAGGTAGCGGTGCCGGATGTGTCCTGTTGCTCCTTGTCCTGTTGCTCCTTGTCCTACGATGCTCCTTGTCCCATGGCACTGAAGAACATTTTAGGCACTAAAATATGAATAGCCTCATCTGTGGAGCTACAGCTGACACATGTCAAGGGGGTTCAGAAAGTGAGGCCAGCCGCTCTAGGTGTCAGGTCCTCCATAACAACTAGAACCACAAAGTGTGGTGTGGTGAACTTGGGAAAATAAAATGTTTTCACAGCAGACTGGATGCTTTTGATGAAATAATTTCATCGGTACTTTAAAATCTGAGATTTATTATCAGGGACCTTTGCAAGGGTTAAGTATAGACAAGTAAAAAATCTGCAGATGTATCTGATACCTTAAAAGTGCATTGATTTTAGAACAGGACCCTTATTTTGTCACCATAACCATCCTGCTGCTCCCGAGGTCAGGCAGCACCTGTGTGAGAGACATATGAAAAGACATTTATTTCTCTCATATTTGTTGTATATGTTTAGTTCATATAACAGAAACTCCATTAATCTTCTCAGAAAAGAAAGCCAAAACCAGCCACTCACAAATAAGAATCTTCCTTCTTATTTGCCACTATCTCCAAATATTTCCTGAATTTCTATTTTAATATATTGATATTTGCAGATTAGCTTCTATATAATCTCATGTTAATATTTATTTATGCCGTTTTGTAAGTTAGTAGGGATCACACTGAAATTCTTCCTCTTTGAGCTATGAACACCTTGTTAAGTAAAAGTTTAAGTTTACATGACTGTTGTTACAACATTGAACTGTAGAACTCCTTTGTTCTACAAGCAACATTCTATAAAAAAGGTCACTATTCAACTGTATTTAGACTGTTTGAAGAAAGTTAATAAAAATTCTGAAATACTATTTTTTCTTTAAATATTTCAGATTACCTGAATTATCAATCTTTTAAAAATGCAAATAAAAGAGAAATAATACAAAGAATTTATGCTAGTTTGAAAAAAAGTTGTTCAGTGATAAAAATTTTCCCCAAATCCTACTCTAAATAATCTAAAAATAATAAAAATAAATACTTTCTAATAAGGACTTAACAAGCAACATTCAGGAAGTAAATTACATAATGTACCCTATGCATTCATGAATTTATGCTTTACCATCTGATGGCCTGATTCTTACCTCCCACTGGCTTTGCATTAGCATAGCAGCTAGGAAGTCAATGGGTATACTTTTGAATTACAAAGATTAAAAGATACGCCTATGTTGCAGCCACCTTGTTAAATCTTCAGGGTTACCAGATTTGCTAAACTAATCAGTGTTTCAAGGAAACAGGTTTCTCTTTAAATAAACAAAACCAGTAAACAGTATGTAAATTCCATTTTCGTCTCGTGGGACAAGATCCTCTGTCTTCATTTTAGAATTATAAAGTGTCCTAATTTATAAGGGGTCCATAAGGATCATCTAATCCAGTGCCCGGCTCCTTGCAGAACTACCTAAACCTGAACCATATGATTAAGAACATCCTCCAGACACTCCTTGGACTCTGTCAAGCTTCTTGCTGTGACCAGTTCCCTGGGAAACCTGTTCCAGTGACCATCCACTCTGTTGCTAAAAAACGCTTTCCTAACGTCCAGTGTGAATTTCCCCTGATGAATCTTCATTCCATTTCCTCATGTCCTGTTACTGGTCACCAAAGTAACAGAGTAATCTCCTCCACTGCCTGCTGTTAGGAAGCTGTAGTTTCTGGTAAGGACAATCCTCAACCTTCCCTTTTCCAAGGTGCCAACAAAGTCATCTCAGCTGCTCTTGCATGCCTTATCCTCGAGGTCTTTCACCACCTTGGTGATCTTCCTCTGGACACACTAATATTTGATAGCCTTGTACCTAGGTACCCACAGCTGCACACAGGTTACACTAGTGCACTGTAGAGCAGAACAATCACTTTCCTTGGCCAGTTGATGGTGCTGTGCTTGATGCACCTCAGGACACATCTGTCTCTTTTGACTGCCAGGGCATGTTGTTGACTCATATCCAACTTGCTCTCTACCTAAACCATCAGAAATTTTTCTTTGGTGCTTCTCTTCAGTCTCTCATCTACCAATTATATATAACCAGGATTACTTTGTCCCAGGTTGAGAATCTGGCACTTGCTCTTGTTAAATTTCATGCAGTTGGTGATTGCCATCTCTCTAGTTTATCCACATCTTTCTGTAAATTCTCCCTAGCCTTGAGGGAGTTAACAGTTCCTCCTACTTTAGTATAACTGGCAAACTTCCTTAATATACATTTAATTCCCACATCCAGATAATTTATAAAAACACCAAAGAGCACTGGCCTAAAATTGAGCCCTGGGGAACCCCAGTGGTGATTGGATGCCAGCCTGATAAGACCCCATTTACTGTAATTCTTTGAGCCAGCCAATTGCCCAGCCAACGTATAATGAATAATGGACTTGAGTAGCTGCGTGTGAGAGACAGTAGCAAAAACTTTGTTGAAATTGAAGAACCCACGTTTCTGCCTTTCCTTGGACAACTAGATGGGTGACTTTGTCATAAAAGGAAATTAATTTAGTGAAGCAGGACTTTCCCCTCATGAACCAGTGCTGGTTATGACCAATGACTGTATTGTGTCTCAGGAATTTTTCACTCAGAATAAATTTATTCATAATTTTGCCAGTCACTGAAGTGAGATTTACAAGCCTGTAATTACCAGAATCTTCCTTCCTACACTTCTTGAAAATAGGGAGAACATTTGCTATGCTTCCAGTTGACTGTGACCTCTCCAGTCTCCAAACACTGTTGAAAAAATAATGAGGAGAGTGTCTGCAATGACATTAGCCAGGTTTTTCGGTACACTGGGATAAGTCCCATTGCGCCACATAAATTTATAGGCATCCAGCTGGAGCAGCAGGTCTCAAGCTCAGAGTTAGTTGTGAGTTTATCACTTCCCTAATCACACCTTCCAAAAGAGAGCTTAGGACTCACTGATGTTAAAGACAGAGGCAAAAAGGCAATAAATGCCTCTGCCTTGTCTGCATCCTGGTTTTGAGGTGACTGACCTAATCAAGTAATGGACCAATATTATCTCTGGTTCTTCTTTTGAAGTTAATGTATTTAAAAAAGAAGGCCTTTCGTTGTCCTTCAGTTTGTGCTACTCAGTTTGGACTTTAGCTGAGCTTTGGTCACAGAAATTTACTTCCTATAGTGGTGAATAGTATCTCTGTAGTCCTCCTGCATTACTCTGTATTCTTCAGCCCTGTGCTGTCCACTCTTTGGGTGAGATTTAGAGCTTTTTGCATCTCTTACTTTGAATCTCTACGTAAGGTCATTTAGGTCAGTGTTTCTTTCTTTTTGTTTTAAGTTCAGATAGAGATATTCACTAATTTTAATGTCTTGTTAAATACTCCTATCAACCATTCAATTTCTTCTGTAGCCGAAAGTCTTGATATTTCACTCCAACAAAATGTGAACACTTGTATGTTAAGAGACCATACTGTTCAGCCTCCTATTAGATAAGCTCTCTATTGTCAAATGAAATCATTTGCATCTCCCACAGGTTTTAAGACCAAAGGAATAAAAGCTTCTTCATGTTACTTTACTGAGGACAGCCTTAGACTTGCCTTAGGTCAAACCATGATTTTACATATGAAATTGGAGAGTGGATGTTATGTTAAAAATTTTGAAAGTAAACTGAAATTATTTCACTGGTTTTTGGGTGGGTTTTTTTGTTTTTGTTTTTGTTTTGGTTTGGTTTTTTGATCCCTTCAACATATGAGGACTGGAACACAGTACTGTCTTCCAGGAAAGTGAAAATACTGTTAAAAAACCCTACAGTACCATCATGCAATACACCTGTATTTCCAAAGATCACACTGTAAACTTGATTTTATGAGCTTCAGACATGTAGTCTAATCAGGCAACTACTTTCAAGCCTGTAAGGTGAGCTCTTTATTTTAATGGTAGTTCTTAATAAGATTTAGCTCTTTAATGATTGCTTAAGTTAATCACATGGAAAATCAGAGGACGAAAGTCATGAAGCAGGACAACATTGGGCAGCTTGAGAAGGAAGGGGCCTAGAGGCTTGTTTTCAGTTTATTCTTTTTTTTTTCTTTCCATAAAAGATGATGCTCATTGAGGAGTGCTAGTCTTCAAAATGGGAAAAAAAACCAAAACAAATGCAAATTTATTTAGAGCTATGTTATATTTAAGGGATGAGGCAGAGCAACTCAAATTATCTATTTGAGTTATTATACATTAATAATAATGTATCTCTTTATAATACATTTATTTTCCATTTATATTGAATACAGTCCTTAGGATGTCTTAGAGCACCAAAAATGTTGTAATAGGATTCTCAAATTTTTGAATTTTCCCAAAGCCAGCTGCAAAGCTAGGCACCTCTAGTTGGGCCCTCTCTCAGCTAGAATTCATCCAAGATGAATTTGACTCAGTGATGTGAGAAATACTAGCCCAGTCCAAAGACTAGTCAAAGTTTCCAATTGACTGATTGGACAATCAGACAGATCTTAACTTTTGGCCAACATAAAATGCTCCACCAGAGCTGTACTGAGCTGAATGTTCAGATACTGTGATTTCTGGCTCCCCTTCATAAAAATAATGCTGGAAGAATATGTCGAAAGGCAGACAGCAGGTGCCTTAGGCCTATAGAAGTTTTCTGTTTCCTTAATCTATCAGGCAGATTCCAATAGTACAGCAAGAATTTGGTTGATATTTAACCTGGAGTTATGTCGTATCACACTGTGAATATTTAAGGATTTAAAAAAAAAAAAATTCCTGGAGGACAGCCAGTTTTGTGGGAGTTATTTCTTATATGGTGGTAATGTACTTCTCATAATAACCTACCTGTGGAGTTTGGGCTACAGAAATGGGACCTTTGACTTGTCTTCAAAGGCTGCAGCAGCATTAAGAGAGTTCCAAGTACATGATGACACAGGGTGTGGTAGACAGGAGTCCTGCCTTTCCTGCTTTCAACCATTTACCTCACAGTGCCAATAGTCAGACGCTTCTAGGAAGCAATCATTGTTTGTTTATTCAAACCAACACCCAGAGGAGGGTGGGGTGTTTTGAGAGGGATATTAGTTGGTCATGCTTCATGTCACATTGCGTGACTCCTACTTGGGGAGTGTAAAGCTGAGCTTCTTAAATAGTTCCCTTAGGAGGAATGCATATGCTCTAGAACTAAAGCAAGTGAGTATGGTCAGGTAGACTAACAGGAGCTATTAATAATCATCATCAAGGTGACTGTTCCTCAAAATCCACTAACAAAATGAAGCCTGGTGCATGTTTAGAGAATTGGAGAAGTTTGGGTCATAACAACCAAAGTCAGAACTTTCGTCCAGGGCATTGTGTAGGGAATTCACCCCAAAGCAGACTTTCCCCAAATTTAAGACTGTATGCAGCTGTAAGAAAAAGAACTGTGAAAGTCTGAAATAGCCGTCAAAGGTACCTTGCATTGACAGACTGTTATCACCCCAGCAGCCTCAGGAGGGATACCACTGTCCATACCATTGTCCTGTGTCCAAAATCTGGTGAACAGTGGAACATGAACATGATGGTGAGAAAGTAGCAGGGCACTTCTGTCAGTTTTGACACACTCTCCCAGTGACATCTAAAAGCTATTAATGCTTTTCTGGAACTCCTTGCCATGATGTGGGAGATGAGAGCAGAAAAAGGAATTCAGGAGAAACATTCAGAAACACTGAATATTATTTTCTTGGCTTTGTTTAAAGGGAGGAGATGAGACTGCTGCATTTGCTGTTTCACAGGCTTGTACAAGAACCCAGATGAATCAGAACCAAAGACGTGTTCAGTTTTTCAATGTGTTCAGAGCAACTGCTTATGCACTGACTCCAGAGGCATTAATCATCGCACACAGAGAACATAGAAGTGTATCTAAAGCATTATTATTCTTTCTCTGTTGCTTTACTCATCTAAATATATACATAATTTCCTTAGCTATTACTGCCCCTGGGTAGAGATTGCAAATACCATTTATACAATCCAGACTTTACTTTAAAAATGTATGGTACAGTGTACTGCACCTACAGGTCAAGTTTAATGTAAGGACCTTAAAGGCTGTGGTACACATTCATCTCAGAGTTATAGTGGTATTGATTTTTATAAGGTTGTAAGCAACAGTGGAGACTGTGTGTAGAATCTGTTCAACAGCCAAGAGCATTCAGCCACCTCAACAGCTTTGAAGTTGAGTAGTTTAATATTTTTTCCCAATTGTGAACTTCATAATATTTTCCTGCAGAAAGGTCCATCACTGCACAATAGTTTGAAATCAACTGACAGTAGTTTATACAGACCGATTGGTAAAGGAGAAAGGAAACAGATCACAGATCTCCCAAGATTTCAAGCCACTGACTGAAAACTGTTTTATTGAGCTGTAATCCCAATGCACCAACAAAACAGAGTCCTTTAGCTGTTGTGAAGTTAATGTATGTCATTTTTTAGATAAACTGAACAAGACAATGTTACTCTGGTAACATTGCAACAGTCTAAACTTAAAACTTTTTTCCCCTCGGGACAAAACATTTCAACCATCCAATGTTTTCGTACTAAAACCCTCCCACCAGGCCCAAGCGCTTAACATTTACATTAAAAAAAAAAAATCTAGAATCAGTCAGATCTGACACATAAGGAAGGAGAAGAATAGCAACCTCCTGTGAATCATGCTCATCCTTTGCAGTTCTGACACATTACAGGAGGAAATATGAGAGTTGCCTAGTCATATTTATAAATCCTTTGACTGCCTGCCCTTCTAATATCACAGATAGATCATAACATAAGGCTTGAATATGGGGATGGGTTTTACTATTAAATTTAATGTTATTTTATTGTGACATCACTTCCACACATCACCACTTTTCTGGAGCCATTTTCATGTTTAGTGCTGACAGTTGGACCTACACACAAGCACTGGTAGTTTTATCCTGTTAAAAGTCTCAGCCTGAGTGAGAAAATACCATCTATGGTGGAAAGATCAGGTGAAAGGTATTTTACACATTAATTAGAGAAAATTTGTGAGGGTGATTTTTATACATTTAGAATTAAGAAATATTGATGTAGAAATGTTATGTAAGGATAATTTCTTGTGCTGCACAGTGGAAGAAACCTTGGGGGAAGAAGTAGGGTGCATCAACATAACACAGTCAATACTGAATTAGTGTTCAGAATACCGTAGTTCTCTTTCTAGGTATTCTGAGGCTCTCAGAAAAATCACTGCAAGCTTTTACGTATCATGTTCCTATCCATAAAGTGAATTTAACTTGGTGTCTCAGTTAGAAACTTTCAAACCTTATTTTTGCATATCTGGAGTTATGAAGTGTTTTGTTATTATCAGAGGTTATCACTACTTCAGCTTCTGGTACTTTGCTTCCAAAATATAATCTGTTTACCTCTGTCCACAGAGAAGGATTTTACTTGTGACTGAAAGCACAGCCACCTTTGTGACCCAGAACACCAGGGTCTTTCTTCACAATGCTCATGTATCCTCATGAAAACATCAAAAGTATGCCACCCAAGTACCAAAAATATTCTTCCATGCAGCAACACTTTGTATTTAGTTCTTATGAGTACAAATTTCAGTCCTTCTAGCAAGATAAACAGTAAAATAAGCACGTTTCTCTAAAATTTCCCTAGAAACTTGTAAAGAAAAGGAGCAGGTGAATTGGCTGACAGTACAAGAGGGTGGTCTCAGAAAACACACTGTTCTGTTCACAAAACAGATATTATTTTGGAGAACTTGTCCTGAGCACATAGGGACGTGCTAAACTTACACATTGTATGTCTTTTTCCAATTCCCTTCTTTTCAGAGTGTGTCAACGGCACTACGTACTCAAATGCAGCCTTACTCAGTTGAGTCTTGGCCATGAGCAGGCCTGTGTTATGTCCTGGCTCAGCTGAGTAAATGGGTCATGGTTGGGTGAAAAATGCTGTAGCAATTCTTACTGGCTCAGGAATTAAGCTTTGTGGGGGCCAAGGACAGAGATTTCTAGAGTCTGTGTTTTTAATGTATTCTGTTACGTGCTTTAAACTTCTTGGTCATTTGCCAAAGTACATCTGTGCCTGTTGAATCTTCAGCTTTACCTGGCAGAGCCTGAGGATGCTGATCAGTTGTACAGCCCTATCTTGCTTTCTCAGTAAGGTTTCTGTCAACACTGGTGCACCCTTCATGGATAGCACTGGTGGGGGAAAGCAGCTATTCTACACTGATTTTATAATTTTGATTTAACAGATTCCTTGCATCTGGCTCAACCGTTGAGCATCTTTCTGTCTCTGAGTTGCTGGCCTTGATGAGCATGAAGGTGTTTTACAACCTAAAGAATTCCATGATTCTACAATTTTTTACTGTTAAAAACAGTTCATTTGAACACATATTTTACTTAGAAAGCCAAGGGTTGTTAGAAGAGAAGCAACACTTTATAAGAAAAATTACTGTATATATCCAAACAAAACAAAAATGGATTTGCAGTTTGTTAGTTGGTTTTTTTGCTAGTATCTCCCCCATTTTCATCCCTTGGTAAAAAAAGTGTTTCTCTGAGCTTCCACATCTCTGTTAAACAAAGAGAGAAAAAAAAACCCCAAACCCTTAAAACTTCCCTTATTTAAGTAGCTGCCATGAACGTCGACTATTTTACTACATGTCAGGCTACATACAGTTGCCCGAGGTTGCTGCAGGGGAACTGTGCTCAATAGGCCAAATGTCAGTGCCGTGACTGATTCCCCCGTGCCACCTCAGATACCCCCTTGTATCTAGCTTCCTCCTTTAATGATCCCAATATTGTTCCATGTTTCAGTCTTGCTAATGGAAATGGACAGATATCTGGTGCTCTCATGGTTTCATAGTTTAGAGTTTCTAATATATTTATAGAAATAAAAACCAATTTGTGGCTTCAGGATTTGTGATTTAACCTTGGAGACAATAAATGGCTGAAGTTATACCTCTGGGATATAGTAGATTGCTGAGGATTTTAAACAACTGATTTTCCTTAGAACTAGCCATTTTTACCCTTGTAAGTTTGCATATTAATTTTCAGGTGCTTGTCCAAGATGAGCTGAGGTGAAAGGAAGGCTGTATTTTAAGAAAAGGCTATCACTCCTGCTAGGCATAGAATTGGACTGCAGAAAATGTGACTCTATTCAGGGCTTGAAGAATTGCTAAAAGGAACTCTTATGCTCAGTAACTATTCCTGGGGACACAGCCATTCTAGAAGAGTGAGAAATACCAAAGCATCTGTATAGCATTAGGTTCTAGCTGAGGCCAGTTAACTCAGTAAGGTATAGATACCACACCCTACCTTCCCCTTGAGCATTTACAATGGAAGCATCTTTTCACATTATATTGAAATGAAATTAAGTCTGTTGGTTTGTAAAATAGTTGCAATTAAATAAAATTAAATAATAGAAATTGAAAGAGGAAAGCCTATGAAGTGACAGCATTAATGTGAAGGAGAGCTACAGTAATAGCACATACAATTGTGCCAATCAAACTAATAAACAAAGAGTAGTGTAAGATTCTCTTTATTAGACTGATTCATAAGGAGCACATGACTTGTAAAGCCATTCAAATTTCTTTTTGTTCAGCCTGCATGGCCAATTTAAACTTCCTGGCTTTGTAAGCCAATTACAATGCATTACTAATATCTGGAGCCATGGAGACATTCAAAATCCTGACATTTTTCTGTGTTATGAAAATGAGTGATGTGAAGGTGCCTATTTTCATTTTCAGCAAAATGTCAGGGAACAAACTGCTCATTCCTATTTTTGTTGTTCCAGCAGCATAGATGTAAGATATTCTACACACTGGTCATGTTAAGGAGTAGAACATAGGATTGTTCTTAATTATATATTTATCATCAGCATTCCGCATATTTCTAGACTTTAATTAAAAAAAAAAATCAGGTTAGCTGTATTCCTAACAGTAGAAGTTGGTCATGGATTCAAGGCAAAAATAACTCAAAGAAAAAGAGTCACACTCATAAAGGGCAAAAGGATGTCACCAGAATTCAACATAGTTTCAACAGGGGCTAACAGTGTATTATTTTCAGGATCCATTAACTCAGTCTCTAGAGAGGGTGCTTTCCAGTTCTTTGTATATGAATTAACTATTTAGGCCCACACTAAAACTCCTAGCACAGTGAAGACACTGTGTAGCTTGACACAGACACCCATTAAGCCTGATTAAATTATTTTAGAGTTGCTTCCCATGACACAAAGTTCCATGTAAAAACTTGTGCACTCCATAAATTAGGTATTGTCCCCTTGCTTCTTGTCAGTTCTCCCCACTACCCCAGGAAGCTGCTGATCATTTGCACTCTACTTCCTTCTGCCACTTTACTCTTCCTCTGGAGGAGGGCCTCCATGCAGTGCAGATCAATGGATCTCTAAACTTGTTGTTGATCTTCCATCCTCACAACATTTGATTGCTCTTGTGAGGCCATGGCTCCCAGGTAATAGCTGAAAGCTTTGAGGATCTGTTCTATGTTTAACTTTACTAGGAAGAATTCCTATTTTCTTGAATATCAGCAAGAAAGAGATTTATAGGTCCAGTTTCCAACACAAGTGTTCCTGTGTCCATCCACTATGGGAGGGTTGAGGGATAGTGGTTGACAGAAGGCTCAAAAAGGTCAAAAAGCTTTTGGTACCACCAGTCAATCTGTACAGTTTCTAAAGGTGTACTTACTTCCCAGTCTCAAAAAATTGCTGTTGAATAAAAGTTATTTTAATTCAATGGACCTTAATTTTTATGCTAAAATTGTAAATTAATGAAGCTGTTTAATTATTGAGACAAGATATTTTATTCTTTTATTTGTTATTTCCTCTGGATTCTAGTCTTTTATAAGTTCACTTCTTGAATTCATAGGCTCCTACAATGGTTAGGATTGAAAGTGACCTGGAAGAACCTCTAGTTCCAATCCCCCTGCCACAGGCAGGGACGCTTTCCTCTAGAACAGGTTGCTCAAAGCCCCATCCAATCTGGCCTTGAAGTAGATTTCTTTCAGTGTGTAAGCTAAATAAGTGCTTGGATTTACGGATTTCATACTGTGTATTAACTGCTAGTAACGGTGTATTGGCTTGCCGCTAAGGCAAACCTTATTTCTAAAGGACAATAGCAGAAGGGTTCTGTCTTCTGAACAGCAGCCCTTTTGTTTGTAGCTTATTAGCAGCTCTTCAGCCAGTTATGAGTTTTGCAAGTAGCGTCTCCAAGGGAAATGACAGTAACTCAAACCCAGATCTGACATGAATCTTCTGGCCTCTCCTAGAAAGATACCTCACTCATTATTCGAAGCACAGAGCTTCTCATTGTCCCCAGGCAGACCGTGGAAAAGCATGGGAGGTCAGGAAGTGCATGCAAAGCAGGTCACGATTGCTGTCCTACTTTTTATCTTGCTGTTGAAAGATTCACTTTTGACATCTTAAAGGCATTGTTCATGCAACCTCTCCTCTCCCCTCTTTTTTCGTTTGCACACCACTTGATGTCAGCTAGTCTTTGCTTATTAGGTAGAGGGGGCAGATGTTTATTCACTTCAGTGGCAGCTGTACAGTCAGGCTCAGGACCTGTCACAAACACAGTAAGGTCTCTGTTTGACCTTGCACTGATTAAAAAACCTGTAGTGTCACAAGATAAATGTCAATGAAAGTGGCACTGAAGGCTGATCTTATTTATTATGGGAAGTGAACAGTGTTATCAAAGCTGTCAGCTGTAGAAGAGTAATTTATTACAGACAACCTTAATATCATTGAAAGGAATAATATGGAGAGAACACAGTAAACTATTGCCAGGAATGACTCTTCACCCTCCCCAAGACAATTATTTTAAGTGCTATAAGGAGAGGAAATAGCTCATTATTTTAAGTGTCTTGAATTGCTTTCCATCCCTCCTAGTTCTACCAGGAAAATATTTAGCATGGAATAAGCACAGTGACATCAATAGTCTCTCTATTGTGAGCTTTTAACAGTAACACTTATGGGTAGGTAGCAAGGGGTAAAAAACCCTAATATTCCTAGGCTGATTTATTTCCTGCCTAGATTGGTAAAGCACACCAAAACTCTAGCCTATTCCCAACTTGGTTACATACAATTTTCATCTGAACACTTTCAGTTTTCCCTTATTAAGTATAAACAAACTAATGGCAATCACCAGTGTCCATTAAGGTCAAGCAAAATATCATTCTCTGTCAGTGATGCTCTTTGGTTTTGTAGGAAATGGGGATTTATTCCAAATACAAACAAGCATACAGCACACCTCCAACCTCATCAGCTCCATCCCTCCCAGTGGCTCTGCTCCATCCAACCAGCAAGTTCAAGCAAAATAGTCTGTGGATCTGTTCCAGTAACCCCCAGTAACCTCCAATAACCTCCAGTAACCTCCAATTTCGCATATTCATCTGAACTTTGGTCCTTGACTGATCCGTAGTCCCAATGGTCCTAAACCTAGCCCTAAACCACTCTCAGCCATTCCATCTACCATTTAGTATATGGGTCTAGCAGTGTTATTTGCTCTGAAGCCAAAGAAACAAAATGCAAACTTAGCATGTGGGATGTTTTCAGCTGATTCTGACTGCCAAAACAGCAGATTACGCCTTGATGGTTGGAAACCTAACCTCATAGTAAATTATGGCTTTTATAATTTGATTTATTTATTTTCATATTGATTTGATTTAATATTTTCTCTTTGGACAGTCAACCTTAATCCATATTAGCAAATCAGTTCCTCACTTATTCTATACCCTAGCACATACCTCTCTACAAAGCACACATGTCGTCTTGAAAACTTTTCTCTTCAGAAAAGTAATTCTTCCTGCTTGTCTTCCCTGCCAGAACAAGTATTAATCCCAATGCTATCCTAAGTTAACCCATCGATTTTCTATAAAATGAGGTAAAACATGGATGAAGACTTCCAAACCAGTTATAATACTGTGCACAATTACTGAAGTCTGCATTATGTCTCTAGTACAGCTCAAGCCAGTAATCCTTATTTCCTGGAGTCCCCTACCAGTGTCCACCCCCATACCTCTGAGCTAGATTTAAATCCAGCTGGATTTAGACCATCAGCAGTAGCCTGCAATTACATGCATGGGCACTGTGGTATCATCCCCACTGCTTTGCCTTAGCTAGTGGTGCTTACATGGCCTGGATCTAAAATTATGTCATTAACAAAGGGCACTGTGAGCATTAAATTCCAGGGCAGCCCCTACGAAGCCCAACTTTCCAACTCCAGTTGATACCCTTCTACTGTATTGAAATGGTTAATCCATAACTTGATTTAGTTAAGCAAGTAAAAATATTAACAGCCTCTGATGACAGCAGAGACTGTAGCCTGAATCACCTAACCAGATACTTCCTGATCCTAACTAAACCTTACCTGCCTCAAGAGATGAGGTGAATTGCAGCCTCAGGAGGTGACTAAGCCTAAAGATCAGGTTTGAGTTCAGGCTCAGGTTATTTGCAGCCAGATGATACCACAACAGATCGCAACAGATGATACAAATTTTTCCAGGTGGCTAAGGGTCTTAAAGAAAGTGAGATATTTCAAGCCTACTTTCTTGACTTCGAGATAGGCCTAAATGCAATTATTTATTGAAGGATCTCCTGACACCAACCTTTCCTATAGCTGATCTTCTCTATCTTATGTTTGTTTATCTGATAAACTGTATCTAGGAAGGTCTGGGAGCACTAATTTTAGATGGAATATGCTTAGCCATAGGTGAAGAATGCGTCAGCCAAAATTCTAACCTAATTTTAATTCTGCTTAGGAACTTAAATTACTTTTCTTCTTTGTATGGAAGTTACCCTCTGAGCTTCATGAAAAGAGGTCCAGGCACATGATTGGTGCCAATAAATGGCCTGGGGCAGAGAAATGTGAAGGTTATACAGGCTGGCTTTATGTGCTGTTTAGACATAAGGAAAGTCTTTTGTCTTAGACACTAATGGCATATTCCTTATACAATGATAAAGCAATTTTAAAAAACTAAATCTTTAGGGAAGTATCTATTCACTTAATACTTGGTGGTGTCAAGCAAATAGTGAAGAAAGCATTTGGCTTTTGAGGCCCCAAAATGTTACTCTGAAATTCTGTTTTATTTTTAAAATAGTCTTTGATCTATAGACCTTTCTCACTGAATTAAGTGCAAATCCAGAACAAAATGTGGTACCTCATTGACTAATTTCACAGTGTCACAGATGTCTTACCAGACCCTGGTTCCTATGGAGGAACCTGAGCTGCAGTTGTGATCTCACAGCGGTATCTTGGTCTCACTCCCCCAGGTGCTGGAGGAGCTATGTCTACACATACCATCTGTCATGTGCTCATCTCCTGGGGACTATCACCAGTGCATCTCACAGGTGGCTGCAAGTGAAATTCCAATGTCAACAACATCTGGTTGTAGATGATAAAAATTTCCCTCTTCAGACTCTGCGTACCTGGAACATCAACACAATGTTATTTGAGAATTACTGGGCTCCATTTTCTTCTCTGTCTAGAAAAGCAACACAAGGTGATTAAAAAACCAGAAACTGTGCCCAGAAGTGCCTGAGCACAGGGGCTGAAGTTGATCTGCTTGTTAATGCATGTACAAAAGGACTCAGAGGGCCTGAAGAATCCCAGGTTGTGTCCCTGAAAACAGCCTTGGACAAAATAGCTGTGCAGGCTGCTACATCCAGCTCTTGGGGAGGACCCCTGAATATCCAGCGCTGTGCTGCCTGTCTGCCTTCTCCTGGGGTTGTGAGAGAGGACATTGCCTGCAGAAAGGGCAATATCCTCTGCTGTTTTTCAGTTTGGATTTGTGTATTTTGAGAAATTTAATGGAAAGCAAAGCATATTATTTTTTGCATAAAACACATGGGTATGAAACACTAAACAGGATTATTTGCTATCCTGAGAATAGGGCTGTGCTAGAATGATATTGCAAGAGCTACTTTAACAGAAGGGTCCATGCAAGAGGGAAAAAAACTATAGCTATTTAAATACAGGCAAGTATTTCCACAATGGAGTACTCATTCATCCTTTTTTAAACGTAATCCAAAAACTTGATTAAAACAAGCAATACTCATTTACGTTTTAGTTCTCATTTCTCTTTCTGGCTTCTATCCCTCAAGCTTTCTTAATAGTATTTTTTGTTAGTTTTTTTGGCTTTGTTTGTTTGTTTGTTTGTTTTCCTTTTAAAATTTTTTTTGTTTGTTTTCCATTTTTTTTTTCATTGCTTGGCAAAACATTTAATGTGTACTTTGGATGGAAATTTTCAAGTCAAAACTTTGGATGAAAATGTTCTTTTTTTTCAGAAGACAAAATTTCCTCTCAAATAGGTGAAGTTCATGCACATTCAGAGGGCCTGCTTTCGGTAAGGTGGGAGGACAGCTATCCTAAGTCCTTTGAAGATACAGATCAAGAACAGACATCATGCACAAAGATAAATTTCTGCCTGAAGGAAATTTCCCCCCAGAAGCAGTTACTGTCTTCTTCTCTCCCATGTTTAGGGAGTTCTCCTTACCTATCCATCTCTCCATTACTGACGTGACCAGTAACTTTGTGCAGATTTCCAGCATGCAGGCTGGGGATGTGTTTGAAAAGCAAACCCTCACTCTTCCTGTTGTCTGACCCATTGGCCTCAGTGCTGCTGAGCTGCACCTGGATAAAGGCTGAAAGATGAGGCAGAACAAGAGGCATCTTTTCAGCAAAAGCAGTAAAACTTTAAAAAAAACCCCCAAAAATTAGTAAAAGCAGGTGAACTACTGGTCACCAGCCAGTCAGGCCTAGGAAGCCTGTATAGCCTTACATGGCTCAAGCAAATGTCAAAGCTAAGGCTCCTTCTCCGTGGGATGCAAAATTATACAATCATAGGAAATGCAACCCTGAGGATGATACAGGACATGACCCTTTGATGGTAAGATTCACAGAATTCCAGATATCCACTTCTGGTTGAATACCAAGAACAATGTTTGAACTCTGCTTTCCCTGTCATTATCCTTCATAGTCTGTAATTTTGCCTTATCTTCCATAACACTTCACTAACACCTGAAGGATAAGAGCCATAATTAACATTTATGACTATTTTCCTCTGAGTCAAAAATAGTTTTGGGGTAATTTTGAACAGAATACACATTTTCTGTGTGTGGAAAGCTGAAATACAAAGTACTCTTTTCTCGCTGACCCCAAATCTCCACTACTAGAAAAGATATTTTAAAGAGTCACTAAGGATAATTATAATAAGCCTGAGATTTATGAAGTTGCTCAAATGGGGACAGTTCTTATTCACTTGAAGAAGTTATGCTGTCTTTGAAGGCCCTGGTGCTTCAGCTGCTGATTTTTCTTCCAAGACTGCCAGAAAAAAAAAAAAAAAAACATTAGAAGTATTAAAATAAAATAAAGATAATAAATTGCCAATATCAGATTGTGTCAGAATTTGGTAGGCTACCATTTTCTTATCACTTGAGATGTAGGGATAAAAAAAAAGACACTGACAATCACTTCTCTGCGCCTGTCAAAAAAGAATTCATTATTATTAATAATAATAATAATAACAACAGCAATAATTTCATTCCTGAGTGGGCAGCGTTTACTTGTTGTTGTGAACCAGCAATGCAGTTACAGATATGAAGACATTTGGGCACGACTTTTTTCTGTTAAGCTTATGCTCCTAAAATAGTGACTCTGCAACGATATAAATAATGTCCCAATGAAAACGAAGATAGACTTCTCTTGGAACAGGAAGGTGAAGGGCACAAATTAAACTACCTCTTTAGAAAACTGTGTTTAGAATCTGAAGGGCCTGTTTAGTTCTACGGTTTTCCATTCCTGCCGAGGCCGACCCGGCTTTTTGGGCGGAGCGCTCCCTTGTGTCCAGCAGCGCGCCCGGCGCTGTGCGCTCCCCGCTGGGGCCGGCAGCAGGGCGGTGGGGTTTCACTGCCTGCGCACTTGGAGCTGTGGTGTAAGTAAAATTCACCTTATTTTAAACAAGACATATGTCTTGTGGTCATATTAAGTGCAATTTCTTAGTGGCTGTTAGCCAGGGTGATGTTTTTCCCCCGTTTAAATTAAAAATAAGAAGTAGAGATGGTCCCTGTCATTCAAAGTCCAACTGAAACCAGCATCTTTGCTTTTGATTATAGACATAATTGTTCAATCAGTCAGTGCTATTTAATTTTATTTCATTTTTTGTATTTAACTATGCTGCTCATACTGAGAAGTTTTCCTATATATTGATTTGTATAATTTGTTGCAAGAACATAAAGTTCTACTTGGAAGCCTTGGATGCAATGTTATTGTTTAGAGGCTTTTCTGGTTTAGAGTTTTGGGGTTTTTTTCCGTTGTATATTATCTGTTCTAGAGAGAAATATTGTTCTTCCTGCAAACTACAAGCTAAATGCCCTGAGTCCATTTCAGCTACAACACAACTTTCAGTTTCTATACAAACACTTTATCAATCTTCTCTCTTCTCTCTTGAGGTTTTTTTTTATTTGGAGAAATTCTCTTCAACATAAGGCCTTTTATCTGTATCAGTAGTTTTCTCAGAAACTTTCTGAACTGAAGCAAAATAAAACTTAACATCAGTGGTAAACAGACAGGTTGAATGGTCAACTTAAAAATTCTCTTAGGCAGTCATCCTATCCCCAGGTCAGCCTCAAATTAAGGTTGGTAGATTCTACAGCATTGCTTCTGTCTTCCTTTGCAGTTTTTTTAGCTTCAAGCAAGAACCATGGGTCCCTCTTGTACTGAACAGGGGCATGGACTTAGCAAGATACCAGTCTTATTCCTCAAAGAGCTCTTATGAATTATAAAATCTAAATCCATTCTTGGCTGATTGCCAAAGGTCTTGAAGTCATTTTCTATGTGCATGAAAATTTAACATACTGTAAAATTACTGTTTAGATCCTGTCCTTTGCCCCCGGCAGTTGAGGGGTGAAGAGTGAACAGAGATGCACATAATTGGAATTGGAAATGCCTTACCTAAGCATACTCTGGGGGGATTTGGGGGGATGACACAAAACAATGCACAATATGTTCTATGTTTAATAATCTACACAGAAATACAAGGGATTTTTTTTTTTTTTGTTGAAATTGTGCTAGTTTAATTCTCTCTAGTGAGCACCAAGAAGCAAGTATTATGAATGTGATTTCTTTTTCACTTTACCTGGACAAATCACCTGCTAAAGCCAGCACTTTCATTCTGAACTGGAGGTTAAATGAGATATTGAGTTAAAATTTAGTTTCTATAGAGGAGATCCATACATTTGTTTCAAATTAAAATTTTGAATCTAAACATCTCAGTTTTACTCAGGCTCCCTTGCCATATTATTCTTTTGATAGTCAAATATTTAGCTGGTAGGCATGTTTGGAACACTAATAATATTAAGGTGGCAATCAGAATACACTTCAGCAATAAATCTTGTTTTGAGAGTCATTCTAATTCACCACACATAGATGAGGTGAAACTTCTGGAAATGTTTCTCTAAGTTACAAAAATAGTTCAGCTTTGTGCCCAAAGAAAATTTTTACAAGTGTTATGATTTTACTACCCACCATTAAGAGGAAGTAAACTGGACAGCCTAATCACCTAGCAGCTTCCACTAAATTCTTTAATCTGTCTTTGAAAATCTTTTCTTTCATGTAGAAAAACCAATGTGTAAGGAAAATTTTTCCCCAGATGCTGCCTTTTTTGTGGGCAGCCAACTCACAGAATCTTCTAAACTTCCAGGGTATATAGTATATTTATTGAATGAACAATGCTATCTTTGGACCAACTGCCTTTGCTGTTTTCATTCGAATATCACTTTGGTGGCTTTAGGTTTGCTGTTGCAAGTTTGTTTGCAATGCTTTCATTTCTTACTGAAAAGTTTGGATGTGGGAATAGAAATTCTTCTTACTGGAATCTAGGGAAAGAGAGTAGCTGTTTTTCTCCCTCTCACCTTTCTTCAAATTTCAAGTTCACAAAGTATTTTGCAGATTATTGTGCTCCGTATGTTCTCTTCCAGTACTGGCCTAAGAGGGATGACCATCCACTTAGTGCATTTTTGTGCATCAAATCTTTCTTGAAAGAACTAAATAAGGCTGATTCAATCTTCATAATTCTGCTACAGGAGCTAGCCCTGTAGCCCTGGTACACCTTTCAGTAATGCATTGCTACCGTGCCTCTCACTAATTCTCTTCCCACGCTTCCTCTTTCAATTCCTAACTTTTTAGGCTTAAGCACGTGGCATTTTATGAAGCCCTCAGAGTCAATATAATTCTTAAATAAAATCTTTGGTTTATCTTATCAAAGAAAGCTAGCAAGCTGACTAGCATGGTCTAATTTGATAAATCTGTCATATTCGATCCAAGTTGTATTTCCATGGTTTGTTTGGAAGACTGTCTGCTATTGAGTCTAGTTTAATAAGTTTGTAATTGCACAAAGAATTTTTACTTTCCATCCCTCACAAAATATTTATACTCCCAATTGCACAATATGCCAGGTGACCTGATAAAATTATTCAGACACCTTACAGATGGACTTATAATTTTGTAAGTAATTTTTAGGCGCTTGGATGAAGATTACCTTCTGTCTTGATGCAGATGCATTGCTTAGTTTCTGTCTTGTTAGACAGTTGCTATCTATCATTCCATTAGCTTTTAACTCTTTCTGTTCAAGAAGCATGGCTCATCTTACAAAAAACAGAGATAGAATATTATTGACATAGGAAAATGTATCTGTATCAATCTTGACTCTGCATTTATTGCATTTTTATTTACATGGTTAAAGAACATTTTCACTATTTCCTTTCCAAGGTCAAGTGCAGCCTTGGCAGCCTTCTTTTTGTCTCAGAAATTCATGAACTTAGTTCCTTTTCTGTCCTGAGTATCAGAACCTCTATGAATTTAATGTTGTCTGGAGAGAACCTGAATTACTGTTTCACTGTTTGAGTTCACTGGTTTCTGTCTACTAATTTGGTTTTTTGTTTAGGGAGCTAAGAAGGCAAAATAATGGGGATGCCTAAGAGGCCTAAATTGTTTGTGTCTTTGGTTGGTTTCTGTTCTTTTGTTTTGTGATACAGTCACTGCAAAATAAGTCAAAATAATAATAATGTGGTATATAATAAGGCCAATAATTATTTGTGGAAAGAGGATCTATCAGAAATTACACCCCTGGGTTTTGTTCCCCTTGGTGTCATTATCAGTACTTATTCAGTAATCTCCAAATTTTATGTAAATTTCACAATTCTAATTTTTGTGAGAGTTCCTGCCTGACAAATCTTTGAAGAACTATACTTGTATCCAAATCTGAGATGCCTTTCACTTTTTCCTTAATGTTGCCAACTTTTTGCTGTTTATGTCACAGTTCCTTTTTGCATGGTCATCCTGAACTTAGCTCTATCAGTTCCAGATATACTATTTCCAGGTATACCGTTTCCAAATATACTTTACACTTGCTTTATAATATACTCTTGTATGTATAAACCTTCAGGAGAATAACAGGGAGGAAAAGTCATGGGAGAAAATTACGTCATGTGCTTCATAACAGTTGCACCTAGGACTTCTCTGTTAGTATTTTTTCCCCCACATTTTCCCTTCTTCTCTTCTTGTGACCTTTCCCACCTGTTTTGTCACCATATAAAAATGTAAAGGCTATAATTATTACAGTTACCAATTTTCTGGTTTTATTTATTTTTCTTTATTTTTTCATATGCTGGCCATCTCAGATTTCAAATCCAAGCTATTTTTCCCCATCATATTAGTTCAGGAACAAGCACCAGGCAGCTTCAATGAATGGCAGGACCTTCTCCACACCCAGACATAGTTCAAGTACTGAAAATAGTGACCAAAGGAAGAACTTACGAGACTGTTATCAAGAATGGGTCAAGCATACAGTTCTCCACCTTCCTTCCTTCTCTAATTCCTGTGCTTACTGTCCCTTTTATTTTACCTCTGTCATGAAAATTTACTTTGTTTCATTCATTTAGATGTGGCATTTGTAACTAGCAGGCAGTTGTCTTCAATCTCTGACCCTCAAGACTTGTGCCCTCCTCAAAGCATGAGTGTATGCTCTTACTTTAAGGACTGAACAGCTTTAATGATTAACATCCTCTTCTCAAAATCTGATTTCGCCTTGATATTTTCCTTCTCCTGTCAAGCTTCTGTATGGTTTTTTCATCCATTGAAGTAAAAGCACTTTAGAAAGAAAACTCTATTTTTTCTCAGATTATAAATGAGTCAAATGAGTCATAGATGTAAAAATGTGCAAGCTAAGAACATTCATCAGGTCAGTAACAGCTAAGAATAAAATCCAGGTCTCTCGACCCCAATCCAAAGTATGTTGGATCACCCTACTTTAATCCATTGAAATCAGTAAAGTGGATGACTTCTTAAGTTGCTAGTCAGTACAAGAAAGAATGGCAGGCAAAGGCATTTAAGTTGGAACACAAGCTGCTGCTTGCATATGTGAAATCCTTAGTGGCTAGACGGTAAATAAAAACAAAAGCACAACAAAAATTTACTGTTTCTAATTGACTGTGCCATGGGTACTAGAGGTTGAAATTTTCTTTCTCAGTATCAGTAATGTGTGTAAAATTTTGTTGCTGTCCATAACTCATGCTTGGTAAAGTGGTTTGCAATGGTAAGCCATCTTCCACTTGCCTAGCCAAGAGTCCTTGTCTCCCTGTTTGCATCATTCTCAATGTATGTCCTTGCAACTGAGTGCATGTGCCTTGAGCACACCTGGAACCCACTGAAACCCCTGAGGTTAGCATGGTATGTGGCCCTTACTTCCACCTAGTAACTTAGTATCTAGGAGAGCTGCCTCAGACTGAAGGAGCTCAGTCCAAGTCACTTGCCATTGCTGTGAAGTTGGGCTTAGACAGAAAGAGAGACAAAGGACATCTTGATGTAACATTCAGTTAAAGTTGAGTGCATGGTGTAGGATTCAATAGCCTGAAACCAGGAACATCCCTGTTGTCAGCTAATGACCGCTAAATTAGATTCAATAATATATCACAGGAAGACAATTTGATGATTTATTGATACCTGGTTAGGATGAGAGAGAGGAGGTGAGGCTTGAAGCCAGATTCCTCAAGCCCTACCTCAGGCTGTAAAGGCAGGTGTCAGTTTGTGGCTCTGCTTTTGGCTTATGTTGAATTAATTCAACAACCGCTGCTTAAGGCTATTTTCCCAAGTCTCTTCTACAGCCTAATGCCTAGGGCTTTCTCTCAAAGTACAAGAGTGGGTTTAAATTCCAGCATGAGACGACTGAAGCAAAGTCTCTCATTGCTGGGGAGAATGCACTGCAATGGGGATAGTGGGACAGAGGAAGGGAGTGAGAGTGTCAAAAATAGAAATAAAAATTACACAAAGGCTGCTGCCAGCTGTCCCTTCAACTGGATGCGCTTCCAGGCAGCTGTGTTTGAACACCTGTTTGAAGTTTCCAAATACTGGAGTGGCTTTGATGATGAATCTCTTTTCACAGATCCACTTAAAAGCAGCAGTTGGTTCATAACTATATTTTGTGAATAAAGTTGCATTTCAAATATAGTCTTCCGCTCAGAATTCCATTGTCACTTACTGTCTGGCATGATGACTATTTTGAAACATATTATACTCATCTAGCCAAGGTGTTTACCTGTATTTCGTATTCTCCTTCTGTCCTGTTCTAGACTTGACCTTTTCACAAAAGTACCTCATAAAAGAATTCTGGGTATAAAGGTTAGATGAAATCAGATGACACTGGCCATTGGCAAGTTCCCAGATTTTACAGAAGTAGGCGTGGGAAAGGCTTGCAGGTGACCCTTGAAAGATTCTGTTATAATCAACATAGAATTAGCATTGCAAAGTGGTTTTATTGATGCCTAGGTGATGAAAGTGGAAGTGAAACCTTAAGGAAACATATTGAGATAGCTGAGAGTTTATGCTCTTTATTTTAAAGCAGGTGGATGACCACCATTTATGAAATAAAGCAAAAAGATCCCCAGTTTCAGTTAGATGCAAAAAAGTGCCATCTCTTCAAACAACAGACTGGCTTGGTGCTGGTATGCCATCATAATCATCTGAGTAGTGCTGATACTGGTCAGTAAGGAGAGGCTGATGCAACTCATCCTTATTTTTCTTGGCACGTACGATACATGCAGCAGTAGCAAAGATAATTGCAACAAGAACCAGTGCAGTCACTATTGCAATAGTTATCATCTCTGTGACACGGAGAGCCCGACCTAAAAGAAGGAAAACAAAGATATTAAAAGCAAAGTCAAGTCATATGGATAAATATCTGAAGTTCAGACTGAAACTCAGCATTTGTCATTATTCACTGAGCTGGGGAATAGAAATAATTCAAATTTTTTTTGATAATTCTTGTTCATAAATGTGAGAAGATTTAGTCTATCTTCACTATTCACTCTAAAATCTGTTCTGGACCTTTCTTCTGCCAGCTTATTTGTGAGGATTTGCATTCTCTTTAGTGAGTTAATGAATCTGTTTGACCTAGGAATGAGGACATTCTGGAAGGCTAAGATCCAAATGAGAACTTCTCCTAAAATTAGGGTGGGTACTGGGAACTTCATGGTGGAACAGTCTCTGGCCAATAGCTATACCAAATCCCAAACAAACATCTGGAAAGTGAGGCAGGAAAGGAGAAAAAGGCCTTTACAAAGACAGCAAATATTGCCGGTGAAATTTGAATAAATTTCAAGAGACAAAGATGTGAAGGAAAAAAAGGAGATTAAGTATCTAGTCTGCACAGTTTACCTGGCCACTCGACTTCATAGCTGTATCCCAGGTTTTCTGGTGCAGTAACAAACATTTCATTATTGGTTACTGGAGGCCAGAAAGGCACCATGTTGTACTGTCGGTTATGTCCAATAGGGGCATTCTCCAGTGGGTATGTTGAGATATCTAAATTTGAAAGTCAAATCACATTTCTGTAAATAAATTCAAAATAACTTGCAAAACTTCATTTTTTTTCTAACTCAGGTTTTTGAGTACCCCAGAACTCTTTTTCAGTTGTTCCAGAAGGATTTGTTTCCTGGTGTGGCAGATACAAAGCAGAGTCTCTATGCTGTCCAGAACCAAGGCCTGGTTTTGAACAGAAATCACCAGTAAATTTTTAAAAATTTTGCCTGTGTTGGGCTTTTTGTTTCTTCTCACTTGGAAAAGGAGAAATATGGCAAAGACTTTTTTCTACACTCTTGCTTTTCCTGATTGTAGCAGTGATGAACAGGAGGGCAGTTGATGTAAATTTCAGTGGAATGTCTTTGCAACATTATGCTAAATCAGAAGGAAGTCAGCTGAAATAAAAACCAAAACAAAACAGAAGATCCCCAAACCAAACCAAATCAAACCACCACCAACAACAACAAAACTCAAAACATAACAGAAAGAAAATACTTCATGGTAAGATGATGCCAAACCTTGTGATAGATCATGTAAGAACCACAAGGGGATACAATTGCTCTCTAAGAGCTGAAGTGGGAAAATTCAATGAGGCAGGTTGTGGAAGCTGCACAAAGAAGTCTCAGTTGTGCAGCAACAGCTGTCTTCTGTAGAAGAAGGAAGAAGAGTGTAGATTATCCTAAGAGAATACAGTTGCTGCATTGTATGGAGGAATACAATTGCTGCATGATGCATAGACATAAGGGTTAGACTGAATTCTCCCCCTAGTCCACTGATATGTCTCCTTCCTTCCTTATTTTTTTTCCTTCATTCCTTTCACATCCTTCCTTCTGTTGTTCATTTCTCCCTCATTTTCACTTTCTCCTGTATTACCTTTTTTTTGTTCTTTTTGGAATTAAAAAAGCATGGGCAGAAATGGTAACTATCCTTTAGAAGTATATGAAGATGGTTATTGAATGCTGGTAGTGTATAACAAAGGTGGTGAAAATGAATGTGTATAGCATCTGTTCTTCCTTTGACAAGAAGAAAATATTTATTTATTCCATACAACAATGGAATGTCCTTCCAGGGTTACCATGTCTTTGCTCTATGGAGACAGGGTACTCCCACATACTGTTTTCTTGAATTGTGCCTGCTGTCTCTGACCAGGTCCCTTCACAGAGAGTGATCTGCAGTTGGATGTCAATGGGGTGAGGAAAAGAGCTTGCTTGTTACTACTTTGTCTTTGTTAACTATATAAAGTCTTGAAATTCCAACACTCTCTCCTAAATTTAGGAGTATCTTGCTGTCCCACAAGAAGTAGTTGAGTTTTTGTGACTACAGAGACTGACAACCACCCATCCTGCCTCTGTCCATGAGAATACCTTACCTGCAGAATACCGTCTCAGCCACTCATCAAAAAGAGCATCTGTAAATGTGTGCAGGAGGACAAAAATGGGGTCATTTGGTGATAAATGAGTTTGCCCTCCTGTCCCATTCAAAAATAGATGAGCCAAGTTATGAAGACTTCGAACAGCTGGGTCATATTTTCCTGAAGGATCGCTGTACCCTGAATATGCAAACAAAGAAGAAAACAAAAATTCCAATGAAAATTTTTTTGGAAGCTGCAGTCTCAGATTAATACCTTTTTTTTTCCTCTGATATGCTTTCATGTTGTTATGTTGCTTTGCTTAAAACAAATGGGTAGCTAATTCTCTGCCTATTGACATTTGGGAAATGTTCCTGGAATGCATAATTTTTAGATTAAAATAGCCTTTATAAAAGAATGCTTGGAATTTAGACTGCAAAGCTGCTGGGTTCTACCATAAAAATGGTCAAAATGACATCATAACATGAAAATAGAGGTATATATTTAGGCCTTTGATATCTTTCACTGTATTAAAATAGTTGCATGAGTTTTCTAACTGCTTACTAAAGCAGGTGTATCTTGATCTTTATTCTAATGAGCTAGCTGTTAGGTTTCCATACATCACTTCCATGGATACTGGGAACACATATTGGAAAGCTTAACATACTCTGATACTGTTTATTTTTTCAGTGAAGATGGACTGTAGCTTTGCTTGTGCCCAAAATCTCATAACCCTCAAGTTGGATATTAGGATCTGAAGCATCATGAAAACTCCTCCTGTGTTCAAGCTTTGGCCAATTGTTCCAGGGCGGGATACATGCAGTTAATTTTCTAAAGCCATGTTTGGACACCTAGGCATTGATAGGCAGCAATTTGAACTGTCAGTTTTTAATCTTTTCCTGTTAAAAGCTCTGGATTATTAAGGTATAGAAGAAATTGTTAGGATGCTGTCTGAACTGTATAAATAAAATCTTTAGGCTTTTTTCTCTGTTGGGTGTGTGTGTGTCCTGGTGTTGGAGAGTTTAGTTTTAAATGTGCAGAGCTTATAGAAGAGCAGAGTTTTATGTCCCAGAGAGTAGGACTAGCATGTCTAGCAGTAAATCCTGTACCCAGACCTCAATTACTATTTCAATACAATTGCACTAAGTACAACAAAAGCTTTCAATTTATTTTGATTTCTTTTATTTGTTTTAATTCAGATACAAGAATAACTGCTGGAAGCCCTTGTTTGCTTCATTTACAGATGCAGCAGCATCAATCTACACGCAAGAACTGTTTGTGTTTTCAACAAAGGCAACTTAGCATGTGCCAAGGACCTGAAGTTAGTTTCTACTTAGTATACCAGCAGCAGACTCTTGAGACTTTTACACATTTTAGGAGACATCAGTTATAGCTATAAAGTAATTTACCTAGAGCTTATTTCCACTTAATACTGAGCTAATACTTAATGCTTAGAACAATGTGTTCTTCTTGTCCAATAGCCTGTCTTGAAACTCATACTTCCAACAGGAAAACTGTTGGAAGTCTGCTCTCTGACTTATTTGGAGTTGTTCCAGGTCTTTTTATTTGCCATGTTTACCTTCTACTGTGTTACGGAAACTGTCTGTTGAATTGGAATAGAAAGGAGGAGTGTCAAATACACCAACTTCCAAACACTGAGCAACATCCTCAGGCTCTGGGAGACGCTGTACCATAGGTCGAGCTACATTTCCAGCAGGATTTCTTCGGATGGGACCACCCTCAGTACCTGGAAATAGAGAGGAGAGAAAACTAGGTGTAGAACAGTAGGCCACAGAATGAATCACTCTCATGACTGAACCGTGGAGAAAAAAAATGCCTCACAAATAACATTTACACTGAATGAACAGGTCAGTCCCTTATGCTGGACAAAGAATCCTCATGGGGCTCTGTGTTCTGGATTCTCTGCTCCAGGATATAAAAAGCCATCTATAATCTTCTTACTGAAATTTGTTGTTCTCTAAGTGATTTAGGAAAATTTTCTACAGACTTTCAATGCATTTCCTGATGAGACCCATGCCAAGATTATTGAGGATATCCTGACAGAGTAGCTGGGGAAAAGATTATGTAAATGACTAACCTAATATTGGGGGATTCCTATTTTTTTGCATATTTCCCTGACAATGCTTATATTAAGAGACTTTACTGGTATTTTTAAAATTATTTTAATTTGGGTAGGTATGTTAGAATCTGGTATTACATTCAAAACATGGTGCACATAGTTACTATGGGGATTTGTTGGATGTTTTCATTTTAGGAGCAGAAAGGCATGAAGGTGATAAGTGGAGCAGTCAGAAGAAAAGTTAAGCTTCAGTTAAGAAATAACACTGCCAGATTTAATTATTTATGGTGCAAGAGATGAATTGGTACTGCATAAAAAGGGAAGGCAAAGCATTTAATCTTTCTTCTGCTACAAGCTCCTGATAGTATGTATTATCTCAACAGACTGATGAAACATGGATCAAAAATATTCAAAAACTACTTTAAGACCTTTTGGCTGGAAAAAGTCACTGCAATGTAAAGTGTTATATTTTTTTACTATTAAGAGAACTTTCTGGATGCCTTCCATTATTCATACTTACTGTTACAGATGGTTCCCAAGGTTTCATAATCTTCTACGTTTTCACATAGCACTCGCCACTGAGAGAAGATTGAATTCTGGCTTATAAGAGAGACATCAAAATTGCTTCTAGCTCCCATCAAGTCATCTGAGCAGATATCACATGTATTTTGTCCTGTTGCAAAGTTCCAGTAGGGCAGTCCAAATGACGGGTCCTGTAACATGTTCTAAACCACATAAATATGGTGTTACTATGTGTTTGACACAGGCAGCTATAATATTTACTGCTAGAAGAATGCTAAAAAACAGCTAAATACATCTTAGTAAAAGTCAGAATCCTGTCTTGTGGAAGACAAGAACTCTATGGAAAATTAATGTAGAAACTTTTGGTAGGTTTTCACATTGATACCTGTGTTCAACAGAACAGACAGCTGTTCTACTGAACCGAACCATGGATCTCCCTCACTAATAAGACAGTGCCTCTTCCATGAAACCATATTGTGAGCACTAAGAAACATAAATTAACACTGAGACCGCATTTTCCAAATATTTTTAATGGCCTGTCAGCAAGAACAGTCTTTGTAGTGCACATAATAACTAGGTTAACTGTGGAACTGAAGAAAATGTAAAGAATAGGGATATCGGGTTTTCCAATTGGCATTGTTTGGTTTTAGTATGGGTTAGAGTTGAATAGTTCTGGAGTTAGTGAGGCAAAATTACTTTGACTAATGATCAAGTCTACTGACATAAATAGGAGTATATATTAAATCACAGACAGATAGAACTTCTCAGGGATTCCACTTAGAGAAATGCCACTGATGACAAATGTGTGTCTTGGAAGGGAGTTTGTGCCTCAGCCTGACGTAAAGCAATTAAAGCTAGTGGAAGCACTGAAGTGATTTCAGACACTATTTAGTCCTGACCTTGAAAACTTAATTCTTGTTTTTTTAGGAAGGATGATGGTCCTTAAAATACTATACCTATATTATGAATAGATCCATGTAGGAGAAGGATAAAAAGAGAATCATTGATTTATGGAACAGGGTGTAACAAAACACTAATTTCTCTAACCAGTTACACAAATTAAATGTGATTCTGAATCCCTAAGCCATCTCTTTTATCACTTTCTTCAGAATTTCTGCTGCTTTGATTAATTATTAAGTTTTTCAAGAATAATGGCCTTGAGATTAAAAACACTACTGAAAATAACATTGTTGGTCCGATATATCTAGAATATATCTTTTTTCCAAGAGATTTTAATGGAAATCTTACATTTTCTATTGCTCTGATTAAAATATTATATTTAACATCTCTATAAAAGTGACAGTCTGAAGCCTAAATGCACTCTAATTAAATTTAGTATACCAAATGAGTTACTGAAATTGAAGCAGAATAATTTCAACATGTAGGAAAAGCTGCTATCATTTTTGCCTATTTTAATATGGAGTGAAGTTCTTTAACTGTACAAAACATAGCATGAATACCAGGAAACATTTACAGGAACTTCACCTGCATGTCTCTTTCAAGCTGCAATAGGTGGTATCTATGCCACGTGACAAAAGCTGGTCCCTCATGAGAGAAATCAACTCCTCCAAAACTCTGCTGCCCCGGACCAAGGAAAGTCTTCCTGACAGAGTAATAGTGAGACCACACAAAGTAGTTATAAATGGAGATATTCTCGAACTGAGGTGTGTTGCCATCTGGTCCAAAAATTTCTTCACGTCTTCGTGTAGCAATAACGATGTCAGGATGGACTGTCACCTTGGCTTGGTGTAAGGCATTCACAAAGCGACTCCGTTCTTCTGCACTTAGATCCAAAAGATTCCTTCTGACTGCAATAATACAGAAGAAACAAGTTACCAAAGTAATAGACACTGAAGTCTGATCTCAGAGAACTTATTTCTTGTGTTCCTAATAATTCCTAATAATTTCTTCAATTATTCAACCTTTTTAATTGGGGAAACTCACTGAGCATAAATAGATAATGTTTTGGGTTTTTTTGAGAAACTCTGAAACAAACTAAAATAAAGGTCCAATCCTTGCAATTTTAGTACTTTTAAGAGTACTGTTAGAGATTATCTTTCCATCCTGCTAGACAGAAGACAAAGACAGTTCTTTGTCATACAAACCTTTCAGAACTCCAACTGATATATTTAAGGTTTCCTGTGGTAGTACTCTACAAGTAATAAACACTATAAACCAATTTATAATAATCAGAAATTCTCTGTTTGGCAATTTAATGAAGAATTTTTTTTTCTTCTTGAACCTTTGTAGGAAAATGGCAGATTCACCCGTGAATTATTGTGAATTTCACACAATACAGTATCTCTTTAATCTGAGATTATCTCTTATTTTATCTCTGAAACCTGACATTATTAACAATTGCCACATATTAGTCCTTTTTAGCATTATATCTCAAAATAATGAAAAAGTGTCCACAAATAGAGTGAAGCAAAGAAGAAAACTGACTTGTTGAAATAGCAGTGTTTCAGCAAGAAGAACCGAGTTCAGACCACCTCAGTCCTTCTTTCACCTGTCTGAGAAAATCTCTGACTAAGTTTAGACTAAGATGAAGATAGAAGTCCTCACGATTGTTATTCAATATTTACTTATTTTCATTATTAAAAACACTGTAAAAATCCATTACTCATTGTCCAAATTAGTGATTGATTATGTCGCTACAAGAAGTATCAGATCTTCAACATGAATCTATATGAAGAATAAAAGTGAATTATATTTCACTAAAAAAAAAATTGATCCAGTGAGGGATATTTTAGCTTCTGGGAAATTTAAATAAAGTCTTTTCCTGAAACATGAATTTCATCCAAGGATGATGTATTTTGAAACACACTTTTTTGTTTTGCAGAACTGAACTGACATGCTAGCCCTAATCACTGAAGTGATGGGTTTTTGGTTTCATTGATTTTTTGGTTGGTTGGCTGTGGCTGGTTGGTTGGTTGGTTGATTTGTGGTGTTTTTTTGTAGTGTTTCAAGTAGACAACTATAATTGTCCATCTAGTTTTGATTTACATACGCATCTTAACATTTTTATTTTCAAAGTATATGCCTGAACCACAACAAAAAATTGTGACTATTACCGGGATTAGTAATGAACTGAGAAGATATGAAGACACCAAACTGCATTTTATGCAATTTAGTATGGCTGTACGAACATTAATCCAGTAATTATTTCTAAAATCTGAGCAGATGGGGGCTATGGGTCTATGAATGGGCAAAAGAGGTGAGCTCAATGTGGAAACTTAAAGCATAATAGGAAACTAATTTACACTTCTTAAACTCATGTTATCGTGCATGATGTATCTGATTTATTTGGCATTTTAATGCATTGTAAAAAATTGAATGAGAGAAAAGTAAAAAGTCCTTTTGCACATTCTAGAAAAAAAGCGGCCTAAACCTGCTGTTTGCCTGCCTCTAGTTTTACATTGTTAACTTTGTGTGTAAATATTCATCTCTTGATTATTCTTCAGAGTTGTTATCATTATAAAATAGAATAGGCCAGAGTATCAGAGAGTGTAATCTGGCTTAGGAGACCCAATTCACAACTAATACTTTCTGCTTTTTAGTTTAGTTCTTAAACTCAAAGAATTAAAAAAAAATTCTAAGATCTTTCCCATAGCCATCAATAAGTTACTATTAAGGAACGGTTCTTAAAATTTTGATTTGGGAAGCAGTCCTTTGTTACCCCTTGTTGGAACATGCTCTTACATCCATGGAATGTTCCCTTATCTGGTGAAAATATCAGTGCTGATTTCTGTTTCTGCAGAAAGAAACACTGCATATTTGTGCTAGAGACCTCTTGTTTAACATATCAGCAGAAACCATTGCTCATTTTGGGGGATTATGGATTTTACAGGATTTCAGTAATATCTTTGAAGTTAAAAGTGTTTAAGTTTAAAAATAAATATTGAAATCTTGTCCATTCAGATGGTTTTCAGATGAGAACAAGGATCTGTCCCCAGGCCTGTTTGTCTTTTTTAATTTACCTGTAATATTCAATATTTTTCCAGTCCTACAAGGATCTCCTATCCATTAAAAAAAAAAAAAATTAAAGATCTGTTTAGTGATATGCTAGACTTAACTGAAACTGGAGTACTGAAGAAGGGCTTACCACACCCTGGACTGATTAATTTGAACAGTCCACAGTCATGACTAATGTTTTTAAAGATATTGACAGCAGAAGGGACAGTAAAAATTTACCAGACCAGGTACATAGTTTAGAATTGTATTAAGGGACTTTGAATTAAAAGAACGGCTGTCACATTTGAAATAGTCAAAAGGTATTAAACATGTCAAGGTACATACTATTCCCAGACATACTCACAAACATATGTACATGCCTATATACATTGTTTTACTCTTAAATCCAAATAATACTGGTTTTTTTTCAATATAGATGCTCTGTTCTTTAATGGACTTTGGTGCATTGACTACAAATTTCTTTTCTTCCTTTTAATGGATAAAAAGTATAAGTAATTTATACACATGCTGAACAGCTCCTCTAGCACCTGCCTTAATAACCCCTTTAGCAACATACTAAAATGCTAAATAAATATAATGGACATTTTGTACCTTAAGGAGAACAAATCCACTAGGTACATTTAGAAGCAAGCACTGACAATGAGCAATTTTCATGCCATATTTCTGATGTTCTTACCTATATTGATCTGCTGGCTACAGGTAGGTCCAGTCCAGCCAGGCCGACAGGACCCGCAGTTGTAGCCAGAGAAGTTCCCGTTGCACCGGCAGGTTTGGTTGAAGAAGCGGATGGGCCATTGCTCACGGTCATCCCGCCCGTCGTGGATGTACTGGGGGCCGTGGGGCCGCCAGTCCACCGTCACCTGCACGCACCGGCCCCTTCCCGTGGACACACCACACCGGTCAGTGCCTGGCCCAAACACAGGGAAATAGTCTGGGCAGCACATGCCGCTCCTCAGGGCCTCAACAGTTGCGCACTGCCGAGGGAACTGAGCTCCAGCTTGGCCCAACGTGGTAAGAAGCAGTAGCAGGGAAAGGAAGAGCAGCGTGGGGATCCGCATGACAGCGGGCCAAGCAGAGCCGGCTTGTTCCCAGAGCTGGCTGTCCGCACGCTGATTTCCTCTCCTGTGATGGAACACCCAGCTCCCTCTATGGAAAGAGAGAGAGAAGGCAAGAGAGAAAGCAGAATAAAAACAAGTGATACAAATCTCTGGGCTACGCCTCTCACCCCAGAAAATTCCTTCTAACTCTATGCTTCAACACTCTATCTGAAAAGGCGAACAATTCTGACCACGGAGACTAAGGTTCTTCTTATTATCTGCATGAAAGATAGTAACTAAGTAGATCTATATTTGCTCGTTAACTTCTAAATTCTTCCAAAGTGTTCATTCACATTTTATACTTGCCAGACACGTTTGCTTTACTACCACAAAGTTCTAAAACCTGTCTAAGGCACCAGTTTTCTGAAACATTTTTTTCACCCCTCCTTCCCTCCCCCAGTTCATGCCTTTTTGGCATTTAACTAGTATATCTTGTTCTCCCCTCTGTTTTCTTGCTGTTCTCCAGTGCCAGCTCTAACATAAAGTGAAGCTGTACTTCTTCATGCATTGTACCTGTTTTCTCTTCCTGGTACCTCTCCACTGCTGAGATCTTGTTCTATCTCTGCACGTCCTATGACTGTCTAACCTGAAAAAGCACGGCTAATTTCTCTCCTGGTTCAGTCTGCTTGCTAATCCTTCTTGTACCAACACAGTATGGCTTGGCCTCACCCTCCTTCCTCTCTTAATCCCCTTTCTACTTCAGTGCATTTCTCTGGACTTTAAGTACTTGAACAGCACATGATTTCTTTCATGCTTATCTCCTTGTGATTTTACAAGTTTTAGCAAAGGTCAGAGACAAATACTTGAATTCAAAACAGAACAAATGTGAAGTTGGGTTTTTGTTTGTTTTTTTTTTTTTTTTTAATTACTTGCAAAGAAAGGCTCATTTGAAAACAGACAAAGAACAGTGGGGAAAATCACATTTAACAGACACTTAGAAAAAGTTCTTAAGATGGCATTTTCGAGATCAGGCTGAAGTAAATAAGCAATGTTATTTATAAAATGAAATACTCCAATTTTTAAACTTATAGCTTTCAGTTTAACAATTTATTTGATACTGAAATACAAAGACAATGATCATATTGGAATTTTGTGAAATACAAAGTTCTGAGCAGGTTCTATGAAGGGTAATGAAACAAAGAAATGGACAAATCTCTTAAAAAAAATGCTTCTTTAATCTTTGCAGAGATGATTTCTGCTGCACAAAAATGACCTTATTCAAGTTATTACTCTCTTTCTTAGCTCCCAATAAGGATGGATTTCAGTGAGGTGGAGATATGTCAAGTGAGGTGAAGATATGTCAAGAAACATCTTAACTGGCATCAAGACGAAACATTAACATGTTTTCTGGGAAAAGGTTCAATCACACTGTAACTGGCATCAAGCAGGAAATGGATTACCTACTCTTTCTGCCTCCCTATATGCAAGTCATAATGTGAGAGTGCACCCAATTCCAGCAGAAAAAAGAAAAAGGTTATTTTTGTGCGTTTATTCTTGCCAACTGGCCATGCACCAGAGCAGTGAACGTTGCCTTCTGTGCCTTGTATAACCCAACTTGCTTGCTTCAGGGTGGGACCTACACTTTTAGTACACTTCTCTGTGTCTTTAATTAATTCTTCACTTGCAGACAGGAGTATTTTCTAGTCCTCAAACGAACCTCTTTTCTGTTCTGACTTCCACTTCATTGTTCATTTTAGCCTATATTCTCTTTACTAGCTTATCCTGCTTCTTTCCAAGCTTAAACCTTTTCTCTTTGAACATGTCTATTGGGACACATGTGACACAAATTCACTGTTTTCACATCAGAAGGAAACCAGAGCTGGTAAAAAACATCTTCAGATTTTATCTGAAAAGAACTTAATGTTCAAAGAAGAAGCATACAGGTTTGAGCCATGAATATTTAGCAAATACAGCAAATTTGTAATAAGCTTAAAAGGGATAAATGCTGCTCTTTAGACAAAGCCCCAGTAAAACAGAGCAAACAGATGTACTGATTGGGGTTTCTTGGCATCATAAAATTTCCCCTTATAATGATCTACCTGATTTAGACCTTTTGTAAACCTCCTGCATAGAAAACACCTATGAATGTTTTACAGCACAGATGTACTGCTGAGGATCATATGTCTTCTTTGCCCCCAGATGTTCCCTTGGATTTCCTGTTGGAAATCTTGCTGAACCATTTGGTGGAATGCAATCGTTTTTATAATCTTTATTTCTATGTTCTTGCCATTAGAGATATTATTGTGTTTAAAGGCTCCTGCTCCCCTACTGTGCCTGGAATGATTTGATCTTGGAGGTTATCCAAATGCACATCTGTGTTTCTGTGGCTCAGTTCAGAAAGGGCTTGTCTACAAAAGCAAGGTAATGAGCAAGAAACCAATACGTGGACCCCTAGCTCACTAATTGCCTGTGTGGACTAAAAGACCTTAAAAGAGAGGTATTTAATATGCTATATATTTGCATATACCTTGCACTATTCTCTCTTTTTTTTAACACTAGTTCTTGATGCTGAGAACAGATCTCTATGGATGCACACAAGGTTTAGCTGTGGTGTATACACTAAACTACTGGAGAACATTATAAAAATCTAGCCAGTTCCATTTGTGCTTGATGAAACCTGAGGTACTGATTCTGTCTCACCCCATGCCACCAGCCCTACAGTCAAACATCAGTTCTCTGGGAGCTACCCAGTGGTCTTTACTAAGAGCTGGAATACAGGCATCTGTTTGTTTTAAGTATAAGAACACAGTATTCATTCAGAAGCTCCGTTCTTTAACACATGAAAAGACATGTGATTTTGGTGATACTGCTACATGCATTTTGCTTCCTCTGAAACAGTACCTTTAAGAAGCATTAAAGGTCAGTGCCAGGAAACAGATCATTATCAATGGCACTCATGGAGCATATACAGCAGAAGATGATTGCCTGTTTAGGTAGAGTCTCTCTTTGTAGTTCTTCAGTTGTCATAGGCTTATTCCGTTCTACACATTTGAATAAGTACATTACATTTTGAGTTTTGGTCTATTTCTTCTATTTTAGCAGGTACATTCTAACAGTACTATGCAAGATTAATGTAAAATAGAGCAAAAATTACCTAGGTTTTTTTTTTCTGAAGAGTAGAGAGAAAAAAGAAAATAAGAGCCAACCAGTTTAATGTTTTTCTAGCATCCTATAAGCAATAATCAGTTACAACTACTGTCTCAAGGCATCAGTAGACAGCTACAGACTTTGCAATGGGAATGGTGCTGGAGTTTCATTAACAGAACATGCGGATGCAAAAAAGTATTAATTTATAAATAAATTGTGAAATGAATGGACAACAAATAACAGTAATGTTTATTGATCTGCAGCCTTTAATTTTCTGCTTCTATTCAGAAAAACAACCCATGAAAAACATATTGCTGAAAATCTTTTACTTAGATTAACACTTGCAGTGAAATTGAGACAAGATTTTCTTAATGATAGTTGTCATGCAAACTGTAGAAGTACAAGGAGCACATAATTTCATTTTCCCCACAAACCTTGGGTTTTAGCAAATTACTTCAAGCTAGAATTAATGAGTGCAGCTACAGACATCTAAACCTCAGTGCTCTGTTAAATAACCAGTTTGTGTAGTAGGAGGACAGTGGACCAGCCTCAGATAATGAAAATCAACTCAGGCCCATTGGTTTTAATAAGACATAGAATTACAGTCAGCTGGAGGGAGCTTCACTCATTTGTGTAGGTTAACCTTCGGCAGGCTTATTTGCTGACAAGAACACTATAAAAATAATGCTGTTACAAGCAGTACTTCCCAGTTAATTCTACTATGTATTGTCCTAGTCTATATTATCTCCCTTTTTGTTAGACAATTGAAAGCCAAACCAGTAGTGGATATAAAACTGCATTTAGTGCAAGTTTACAAAATCAAAAATACCCTTCCAAAGAATGGAAATAAAAATATTTCTTTTTTACATTTGTTTGGAGTGAGCATAAGGTTTTTACACATTCATTAAATTTTTTCATCTCTTCCTAGTGTCCTAAGTTCTGTTAGATACGGGAAGTCCCATTGGATCTAAGACATATCTCAGACATGGAGCAATATTATTCATTTTTCTAGGAAATCATGCATATACTGTATTGTAGTCTACTTTAAGATTGAATTCTGGATTAATTTTAATTAAAGGAATATTAGTTTGTCACTTTTTATTGGCAAAAACTTTCTCATCTTCATCCAGCAGACTGCATGATTCTTACTAAATATTTAAGTCTCTCTCTGAGTAGGACTCTCATATTTTTATCAAGTACTTATTTTTTCTTGCAGATAAGGTAAATTCTACTTTCATTTTGAGAAAATATGTGTAACTTTCTTGAAAGCTGGACCAACTATAAATCCATGTATAGGGTAGACAAATAAAGCAAAGGACAAGATGTTTATCTGAAGTTTTGATAACCTGACTAAAGATAAAAAAATTAAGTCAAATATTTTAGACAAATTGATACTGTTTTTCTTTAAAGTATCAAATTTTCACAGTAAATCTTACAAATGCTATAATAATATAAAAATAAATAATTTTAGTCATACCTACTCCGTAATATGTTTTATTCGTCTAAAGTTTTAGCCATGTACTTGAATGTGTGTTATAATGCTAACAATTTCTGAACATTTCCTCCATGTTTTTGTTATTCTGGAATGGTATCGATGAGCTGAAGTGTGGCTGAGAAATGGAACTGGCCTGTAGTTGTTCTGCAAAGTAAAGTGCCAAAAATTTACTCTATCTTTGTAGTTCAAAAGTTCACCTTCAGCAGGGAAACATACAGGTAATTGGAGTCTTTATTGCTTTCACCAAACACAGTCCAGTGCCTAGAGAGATCTGCAGTTTCAAAATGATGCAATAGAGGTGACAAATGACTGCCTACAGAGAAATGAGTGAGACCTAAAAGAGTGTTGCAGATAGGCATAAAATGAAAATAAGTAACACTTGTCTAAGAGTTTGAAATAGCTGCAAAATAGCACACATCACTTTTGCCTCTTGAAAATGTATGTAAGGTTTGAAAGCAGTATTTCAGAGAAACAGGTGACTGGCAAAGGTACAAGATTGGGTAGAGCTTCCAGAAAGCAGAAAGCATGTTGTTGAGCCTGGAATCATTAGTTTTACTTATGAGTGACTGTTCATGAAATCTGACTTTCTTAGCAGCCTAAGGTGAAGGAGCTAAGGTGTGTGCTCTAATCCTGGGGACAACCATGGTATTAAAGACAGCTTTGTGTTGTGAGCAAATACAGTGAACACACCGCTTTGATTGCCACAGTGCAGTTGCAGCTGGGCCACATAAAACTCTGAACAGGAAATTGTCTAATTTAGTGTCACATGGTCATTGAACCCAGAATGGCTGTCAGTGAGGCCTGGAGGTGGAGGGTGTCTCTGCACAGGCAGAGTTTACAGAAGTTAAGGTGCCCATCACCAACAGTGCTGTGCACCTGCCATGCTACCCCATGCTCTCATCTATCCACCTGCCAATGCAACGTTAGGGAAATTTGTCCTCCTCTGACCACCCTCTAGGGAGATACTAACCCCTAAGAAGTGTTATCTGTTTTGTTCTTATTGTAGATGCACTTTGGGCAAGACTACGAGCTACCAAAGTAAATGAGAATTTTGCTACTGATTTTAAAGTTAGCAGTTTAAAAGCCATTACCCAAATAAGTCTGCAGTAAAAGAAACCCCAGATCAAGGTAGATGATTCTGTCAGTTTATATTTTCTACTCTCCTGCCCTTTCAGATCAAATCATCTTCAGGGGCGAAGATGGTGTTTGTCTAACACATTTTATCCGTTATGAAGCACCATGACATTGAAGGCATAAGAGGTCTGATCATTGTTTGGAGTAAACTGCCACAGCTCAGATAAATTATAGTGTTCAGGATGTGCCCATTGATGTCCAAGAAGTTACAGTAATTTACATTTAGTAAGAATCAACTCCTCTGTGTTTCAAGAAACTGAAGCTGTATTTTTCCCTTTGCTGAAGTGGTTTCCATGAAAAATTATCTTCCAGTATTATGAATGGAAAGAACTGCTGGATTATACATACTATCATGTGGCATTTTGTTGCAGGCTTAAAAAATGAAAAAAAAAATACTGGCACAAGATTAATTTTTTCCTTAAATTCATGTTATTCCATTGATAGACACAAAGCCTTTTGACTGAAGCAAATAAATTGTGCACTGGGTAATATAGATCAATAGCTTACATTTTGCAGGTGAAAATACTTTGTAGGGAGTTATCCTACCAAGCTAATATATGATGTTTTTGTAAATTATCTTTAAAGAGTAATCATTGACATATTTGCAAAGTAAATGGAAAAGAGTTCAGTGCTGGGAAAGCCTCTTAGCTATTTATTGACAAGAGAAAACAAACTAATAGCTAATGTCTCCAGTGTCAATGTTTTTCTCAGAGTCCACTGAAATGAACAATATTCTTTCTTTTGACTTTACTGTACTGTAGACCATGTCCATCACCATGACAGATTTCTAATATGCAATCACAAATGGCTTGCTCTAAGAAATAGAATGTTGAAGCCCCTCACAAACTTTCTGAGTTAGCTTAAAAGCTTTGATGAAAGTTATGTAACATTTATGGGTTAAATAGATGAAGACTTTTTGGTCCTATGGAAAATCTGTGACATTTTTGTCATGCCAATAGCTTGGGAGATGTTTTCATTTGCAGCAGTAGAAGTTGATGCTGGTGTATTGGATACCAAGACTAAAAGACACGGCTGAAATGCTTCTGACTAGGAAGAAAAAAGAAGATATTTTTATTATTTTTATTGCCCACATATAATGATACAAAGATCTATTTTACATTTTTATTTTACACCTTAGATGAGGTCTCACAACTGTCGAAAGGCATGAGGAAAAGCAAGGGAGGCTGCTGCAAGTGATGATGTTAATATCATAACTGAGGCATTCTGTCCTTTAAAGAGTATCCTTTTCCAAAGCACAGTGCTAACCTTTTACTTACTGGAAGGAATATCTGCAGATACATTTTGAAACTGAAGTTTGTATTTATTATTTATTAATATAAAGGTTCTAGTGATACTCTTTTTGCAAAAAAAATGATGGAGTCCTTTATCAACATTAGTCTGAACAAGTGCATTAAAGCCATTTAATGTGTCACAGTATTTTAAGTCAAATATGATAGCTCCATTAGTTTCATAATGCAGACTGTTTTATCACCCAGTTACGGAGCTATTTATTCTGAAAATGGAAGAGTGTTTTATTCCAGCTTTAACTGAAGTTGATATATGTATAAGAATTGATGTTAAGGAGTATTGAGTCCCATAAGTTGAACAGAACCCTTTTTGAGCAGGCCTGATAAATCTCATTAATACTTGATATCTTCAATGTCACAAATCAAATAAAATCCTTGATTTACCTGATAATGTGTAAAGGATATTTACATTATCCCTTACTGTATATTATGAGCTAGCTCATTAGCCTACAAAAAACTTTATTTCTCAAAAAAACCCCACAAACCCTATTGACCCTTGCAACATAGTAGAAAATCTGTACATTAAAATCTAACAAACAATGAATACAGTTACAATTTCTGCACCCACTTAATCTTTTAGTGTTGTCAAGATGGATTTAAGGTTCTGCTTTGGGTATATTTCAGAGGAAAACTTCTCTGAACAAACCAAAAAGAAATGCTGTCTAACCTTCCCTTCTGTGAGCAGTTAATAAAAGGCAACATGATGAAATTTTTTTTATGATGAAACTTCCGCCTCCTGCTCAGAAATCCTTAACTGAATGAATATTTGAATTGAATTAATATTTAAAAATGAGAGTAGATACACTAATGCAGAGCCCTAGGGGATCTCATATGACAATAAAAAAGGTGAGCTATGAAATCTGATTCCAATATTGTGGAAGCAATGGAAATCAAAACTGCATGTGTGCATTTCAGGCAAGGATCACAAATGCCATGAGCACTAATGGCTCCAATATGAAAGATTTACAGCTATGTCATAGGTATCCTTTAAGATCCTAATTTTTTCTATTGACTAGAAGGGCTTCCCAATGAAATTAATGAACAAAGAACTCAGGAGGATGTAACTCAAGAGGATCAAATAAGTACATAAGAGAAGTGTGTCTGAGGATGGCAGAGATACATAAGTATAGAAGATGTTGAGCTATTTGGTGAATGAAATGCTCATGAAAACAGGTGACTACTGTAAATGCAGCTTTTTCAGAGTAAGAGGATCTTTTTATATTTATATTTAAAAATATAAAAATATTTTTATATTNAATAATAATAATAAATAACAATTTGTTGTTGAATCTTACAAAGTTCTTACCATCAGCTACATCTTCTTTCGAAGAGTTGAGCTGCTTGCATGCCATCCACACACTTTTCAGGGTATGTAAATAATATTTCTTTTTCATCTAAGGATAGACTCAAATTCAGGGAAAACAAGGACCTAATCTCTAAAAAGTACTGTCAAATTTAAGAAATGTAAGATAGCTCTTGTGTAAATTTATATGGTAAACAAATAATTTCTACTTGAAAAATAGAAGAATAAAATTCCTTTTGAATGTTGCAGATTCTTTGCACTTTCCAAGGCTTTCTGAATGCATTGTAGCTCTTTGGAGGCAGCGTCCTTCATTTTCCAGATAAAGGAATGCTTCTTCCTCCCATAAGACTGCAAGTGCATCAATCACAATTCAAATTATATTTTTAAGGCAGAGTGTGGGTGGCACTGGGCTCATTAATAAAATGATCAATTAATTTTTATTGTTACTGCATTTAAAAGTCTTGTCAAGGAGTCAATGGTATCAAATATGGTAAAAAACACAGAGCAAAATTAAACCTGACATAAGACAAGAAACTACAGATGTTCAGATATAGAAAGAAAAGCCCACTCAGGATAATGCTTGCTGTATTAAAAGGGTATATTTCAGCAGAATACAGGATAGCTATTATTAGTCCTTTTAGTGGACATTAGAGATATGAAAATTTGTAGGAAATAGGTGAAAATGTATTATACATGTGTATAGGTGATGGTGTGAAGTCTGAATGGCAGCCTAAGAAAAAGCAGAATGTATTCAAAAAAGGAAAGATTATATCTGATCCTGTGGGAGATAAAAAATAGATGGCATGATTATTCATAGTGCTGAATGAAATATGGTCACTAGGGAGGGAAGTAGGCAGGGGAGCCTCTTTCAAGTGAGGAAAATCAGCTTCTGTTTGATAGAGAAGAGAAATCAATGCAAAGGATGAAAAATTATTGATGTGAAATTAGCAAAAACCATGTAGCATTTGAATATCATTTCAATTAAAGTCTTCATGTGTTCGTATTAAAAAGAAATATCTCCATAACCTTCACCCTGTGTAATAGTTGATTGTAAAGGAGGAAACAATAAAGGAGAAACAATATAGAGCATATCTATATGCAGAACAAGGGGGTTTGGTTTTCAACTGTAAGTGTGCTGTAAGTATTATTAGCTGTTGTTCCCAGAATACGTAGTATTCACTACTGAGTTAATTTAGATGAATATATTTCATTATGTTCTGCTCATAGAGAAATGCAATATTTATAAGGGAGTGTACCACTGGAAATAACATTATGCCAAATGTAGAGAAGGTAGTATTCATCTTAAAAATACCTGAATGTTTGAGAATATATGTCAGACTTCATATTCAAGTATATGAAATGTTGTTCAGTGATGTAAAACCTGTATTAGAGTTAAGCAAGACTCAGACCTGTCACTTATTATCTACTGCAGATATACTAAATATATAATTGATTTGCAGAAGGAAAATTAATTGTTTGTTGAGTTTGAGGAAGGCTAGATTTTTTTTCTCCTACAGAACAAATTGTACTGTCATACAAATTTATTGTCATACCAAATGTAATTCATTAGCTTTTTTAAAAATCTACTTAGTTCTGAATAATGAAGTGTAGGAATTATGACTATGCATCTTAAGGGAATTAAATATGTACACCTACCTGATTTTCACCTAAACCATGTTGTAATAGTAGAAAGATATAAATGAAAAAAAAAAAAACCTCAAGGTGTAGTATGTTTATATATATTCTTTAAAAATAGAAATGGTGATTGATGTCAAGTTATGTGCAAATGGAAAAAAAGTGCTGCTAAGGTAGCAGTATAAAGACATATAGCGACAAGACAAAGACTGTTTTAAGACTAAATATAGCACACAATTTTGTGTATATTTGCAATTAATTCTTGCTATGGCAAAACATGTCAAAGGAAAAATTAAGGTGGAATTTTTTGGAAGTAAAAAGTCACATCCTTTGTTGTTGTGCTCAATGAAAATTTCCAAGAGACAGAGTTGTCATGGGCTTTTGTGGGCTCAGAATGCTCTGATTGAAGTGATGCCATTTTGGCAGCAAAAGCCCGTACAATAGTCTGCTCACATGCAGGAATAATGTAACAAATCCAGGTGGTTAGTTCTACAAATAAAAGGACTGGATGATCAGATGGATTTCAGTGACGCTTTTTCACAATATTTCACCAAATACATTACATTGACATCTGCTTTTATAAGTAAGCATGGTTAGAAAAGGTGAAAATAAGCAAATATCGGTTACGTATTTACTGTTTTTACTGTTACTGGAGACAGAGCAAAAGGATTGATAACCACATTTTTTATCATCTTTTGGAAAATGTATTTACTGAAAGAACACGCAATGTTGTCACAAACAATTTAATCAATGAGATAGAGAATAGGGCCTGTTACCCACCTGTCTCAAGCCATGGCATTGAGTCTCTGGAGAGTGGGGTTGAGGGAAGTGAAGTATGTCAGATGTATGAATGGCATCGTCATCCACTACATGAAGACCTCTTCAGTAAAATGCACTGGAAATAGGATTGTTGAAGTGGTGCAAATTTCATTCAGAGAAGCTCTCCCTCATTGCCCTGATCCCTTCAAATTGCAATGAACTCTCATAGCTGTATTTCAACACTAGTCTGGAAGCTCAGCAATTGTAGCTGTGTATCAGTGATCAGCAATTTCTGCGAGAAGGTTCTGAAAATTGAGAGTTACTAGCATACCTGAATTTTGAGTCACTGGATGATAAGTCAGAAAGGAAATTTTCCATTTGAAAGCATCCAAGTTTTTTGATTTTGTGTGCTTTTCCAAGGTTGTCTATTTCTTCAGACTCTTTTTGCCTTTTAAGTGTTGAATTGAGTGAAAATGATACACTTATACATAAGAGAACAGAAATAATGGTTAAGGCTCAACATGATGGCCAATTTAGATCAGGCACCAGGGGCAGGATTTACAATGTCTACCTGTGGAAATAAGCATGTGAACTAGTCATGGCTAGTTCATTTTACAGTCTATAGAAAGAGACAGGTACTTTCAGAATGCAATTTGTCTCATTCCAAAATAAAAATATTAAACACAGAGGATGATTCTATATTCTAACAGCACCTATTTCCTGCCATTTGCTGCAATGACAGTCATGCACAGCTAATTCAGGTGTAAAGGATAAAAGTTGGCTGACATGAACTGAACATTGAGCTTCTGACTAAAAAGTTTACTCAAAAAATCTTACTGATATTTACACTGTAAATTTGACAACTATTTGCATGTGTATATTTTTTAAATTTCAATTAAACCCTACAATCATCACATGAAGTGATTTTTAAAGACATTTAAAATGTTTTTCTTCTATCAAATTCTGTCTATAATGTTAGATATAATAAATTTCTCTCTGATGAAAGCAATTATTAACGAAGATCAATTTGTCTTTTACTTTTAGTTAAGCCATACCACACTTACAATGTACTTTATCAGACTGCAAACCTAGATGTAGTCTCAGCATTTTTGCAGAAGTTAAAATACATGCTCCCTTTATTTACCGTCAGTATTGTGGTACATCCAAGATTTAGTTCATAACCACAGTGTGATAGTCTGTGCTGTCATTGGCAAATCAATGATTGAACTATGTTCCCTGGTAAATGTGACAATGAGCTGGAAAGCAGGTTGTCTTGATGGACACTAAGTTGAATGTAATCCAGAAACATCCCCTTGCCGTAAGGAAGGTAAATGGTATTCTAGGATTGACACAGACTGAGAAAGGTGATCCCACCCTCTTACTCATCACTGGTGGGGCCACACATGGAGTACTGTGTCCAGTTTTGGGCTCCTCAATACCAGATAGGCATGGACACAGTGGAGAGAGTCCAATGAAAAGCCTGAAGATGTAGAAGGGACTGAAGCATGTCTTCTAAAGCAAAAGGCTAAGAGATCTGGGGTAATTCACCCTGAAGACATGAAGGACTCAGTGGTGCCTTATCAATGTATATGCACAGCTTAGGAATAGAAGACAGTGAGTAAAGAAGACAGAGTCAGGCTGTTTTCAGTGTGGCCAGTGTCACAGCAAGAGGCAATGGGCACAAGCATCAATGCAGGAGGTTCCCTCTGGGTATCACTTTGCCACAGTGAGGGTAACAGAGCACTAGATTAGATTGCCCAGAGGCATTGTGGACTCTCAATTTTTGGAGATGTTCAAAATCCACCTGAACATGGTCTTGGAAATTGACTCCACGTGACTCTGTTTGAGCAGAGGGTTGGATCAGAAAACTGCAAAGTCCCTTCCAATCTCAGTCTTTCTGAAATTCTGTGAAATATATTTTAAAAGGTCCTGAAAAAGTGTTTTTTAACAATTAACAATATCAATAAAAATTAAAAATAAAATTAACAATAGCAATAGATGACAACAAATTACTTTTATTATTTTTACTTATTTATTGCAATGATAATGTCCAGTAATACCACCATTTAAATTAAATACCACGACTTAAATTAAAAAGACAGGCTTTGAAACATCAAATACATAGAAGGAAATGATCCTGAGGTTTGTACTGCCTTATTTTTGACACATGGAACAGTCTTCAGCTAGAAAAGACACTGATATTTCAATTCATTAATTGATTAAAATAGATTAATAATTATAGAGTTTTTTCTAAGCTTTTCCAACCATTACTGAATAGCAAAAACCATGAGTTGTAGGTCCCAGAAATGTTCTCTGTCTTGAGTGCTAGAGGATGACTGTCCTCTTTTCTTTTTTTTGGTTTGGAAGTGATCTTAAAGACCATCCAGACTCAACCCACCTTGCCATGGACAGGGACACTTGTTACTCAAAACTAATCCAGCCTGGCTTTGAATACTGCCAGGGATGGGACATCCACAACTTGTCTGGACAAGCTGTTCAGTTACTCACCACCTTCACTGAAAATAATTTCTTTGCTATAGCTAATCTAAACCTACTCCCTTTCAGTTTAAAGCCATTCCAACTTGTCTGATCACTACAGCTCCTGATGAAGAGTCCCTCTCCAGCATCCCTGTAAGCTCCTGTTAGATACTAGAAGGTTGCTCTGAGGTCTCCATGCAACCCTCTCTTCTCCAGGCTGAACAGCCCCAGATTTCTCAGCCTGTCTTCATTGGGGAGGTTCTTCAGTCGCCTTATGAGCCTCATGGCCTCCTCTCAGTTTACTCTGATGGTTCCCTGTCCTTCTGATGTTGGGAGCACCAGAGCTGGATGCAGCACTGCAGGTGGGGTCTCACCAGAGCAGAGCAGAGGAGCAGAGGGGCAGAATCCCCTTCCTGGCCCTGCTGCCCACGCTGCTTTGGATGCAGCCCAGGACACGTTTCTGGGCTGTGAGTGCTCATTGCCAACTCACGTTGAGCATTTTGTCAACCCTCAAAGCCCAGTCCTCTGCAGGATTTTTCTCAATCACTTCTTGGCCCAAGCTGCATGAGTTACTCATGGAGAAAGTGGTACTACAGTTTTCAAAAAGCAGATGAGTGTCAGGCTTGTAGGATGAGTCCCCACTGCCACGATTGCTCAGCCAGTACACCAAGGACTGCTCTCTTCTGTGTCTGTCTCTCCGCAAGCAATGGGACAAGTTTTTATCTGGGAACAGGCACTCTGAAAGAGGCTTCCTTGTTGGGGAAGAGACACAATTTTCTATAATGAATTTCTGTATTGACTTAGAAATGTTAATAAAGGTAGAGTTGCTTTACTTAAAACAAGATCATATACATACTTCTAGTCTTAAGGAAATCATTTGAATCCTTTGATTTATCAGTTTTATTCAAAGTCACATGAAACATATTGAAAGTTAGGAATGTTTGAGTTAAAAGGAAAAGGAAGACTACTGTGGTATTTTTCCCACACTTTTTTTGATGTAAACAACACTATTCTATTCATAATACAAAAGCAATGACTAGGAAAAAAGCAGTGTCATTCATTGGACCTAAATAATTAAAGAATTCCTCAGACTGTTCCTTTCAGCATGTCTGAGTTCTTTTGGGCAGCAATGATATTACAAATTCATATTTTACACAGCAATAAAATTCTAGGAAAGTTATGTCTGTTTTATTATAGGTCCAGTAAGATTAGATTAATGTTTCTGATCAAATTATTTGTAATTTAACAAATAGTTCCAGAAAGGATTTTCTTTACCAAATGTAATTCATTATAATTTTTTAAAATTAAGTGTAGGAATTAAAACTAAGGGAGTGGAATATGTACAACTACCTTATTTTCACCTAAACCATGGTGTAAAAGTAGAAAGATTAAAATGAAAACTATAAACTCAAGAAGCAGTCTGAATATATATATTCTTTTAAAAAAAGGGTAATTGATGTCAAGCTATATGTGCAAATGAAAAAAAGTGCTGTTAAGGTAGCAAAGTCTTACAAGAATATTAAAATAAGCGTAAAGAATGTCATTGGGTAATAGGTATTTTATCAAAGCATCACAATAAAGTCAACACTGAGAGGTTAGTAATGGTGTGGTCTGGATCCTTCAGGCAAATCTAATTTGAGTGAGAGACCAAACTGGTCCTCTGGAGGTCCAAACATGAGCAAGAAGAGAAAAATAACTGTTTCTATTCAGTCCCCCCTATAAAGTTCTGGGTTTTTTTTCTCCAACAGGCATGTTGGTCAAGGCCTGTGTAGCAGGAGCCCAAATCTGAGTAACAAATTAATGTGTGCAAACCCTCTTTCACAAACAGTTCATGATACAAATGATCGGGAAACCGAGAAGGAAGACAGTGAAGCCCTATTTTATTTTCAAATCCAAAGGTTAGCAAAAACTCAGGGATGTTACTTATTACAAGAGTGTCAATTTAGCACAGTTATCAGCACAGTCTTCCTTGCCTTCAGCTGTTCCACCCACTTTGCATGTGATGTCTTCTCCTAGACACTCCCATCTCTCAGAGATGAGACCTGAAAACCAGGGAATTTATTACAGGGAATAGGGAACAGGGAATTTATAAACATTGAAATGCCCAACTAGCAAATTGCAAATGATAAGGATATAAAGGGTAAAACAAATTGTGAAGAATGAAGTTTGAAACTAAGTAGAAATATTCCCTGATGTAAACTAGGACAGGAAAAAAGAGGGTTTTTTTCTCTAACATTTTGAGATTTTTGTATAAGTGATTCATGTTAAGCTAAAGAGAGGCAGAAGCCATGGCTAGATAAACCACCAGTAAATACACATCATTTTGGTTTAAAGCTTTTAGAACATATCTGATTTAGAGAAAAGATATTGGAACTTGTTTAAGCTGTCTCATTTTCCATCACAAAGTATTTGAAAGAGTCTTAAAATTAAAACTGCTGATTAAAACTTCTGATTGCCCAACTACTTTTTTTATTACAGTATTTTGTGTAAGTGTTGCGTTAGGTCTAAAACTCCTGAACACTGGCAGAAATTATACATGTTCACTGCAGATATTAAACATTAAGAGTTTTTTTGGGGTCATGTGATGGCTGGAGTAGGAGATTGGAATTCTTGCAGGTATTAAGACAGATATGGGCAGGCATTGACACCAGTCATGAGTTTATCTCATGGAAAAGGTTTATTGCAGAGTACTGAAAAAAAATATGTGAAGTAGTTTTTCATTGAAAAGCAAGTTAAGCATTGTAATTTTTTTGTTTATTTTTATGAAAGGGTATTTGTAACAAAGATCTTTGTTTTATGCCTGTGATAATATCTGACTTATTTTCTAAAAAAGAGGTCTCTGCAGTAATGATTATCCACACTGAAGTCATCTCCAGCACTGGAAGATGAGCACTGTTTCCTGAGTGATAGAACTGAGCCTGGCTAATCCACGATTGCTTTTTATCTGAGTCTGCTTTAATTTCGTTCCGTATGTTGTTCTACTCATTTCCCTGAACAACAGCGAAGTTCTGATCTTTAGAGATACTGAGCATTCAGACCTCAAACTTTTTTTTTCAATTAGCAGCTTGTTTTTTGCATTCCAAAATTGTCATTCCAAAGCAGCATTTAATTAAAGATGCAATGTATAATAAAATATATTACAGAAAAAGGAGCTGTGTATATTTTAGACAAGAATTAAAGTAATAATTCTTGTCTAAATAATAATAAATAACTATATTAAGCTAACCATTAAGCAAAAATGCTCAGATTCTGCTTCTTTGTGAAATGGAGGTGCTTGGGGCTATTTTTATAATGTATTAAGATCTCATATGTTAGCCTTAGAAGATGTCAAATATATGAATGCCATAAAGAGAATTTCAAACACACTCTACCCAAAGAAGTAAGACAAATGAAGACAAAAATTCCATTGTTGTTTCCAGTGTAGTAATCATATTGGAAAAATACCTGGAATAGTATAATAATTCTAATAATAATACAACAAGAAAAAAATCAAAACAACAGAAAACCACGTTGTTTTTCAGTGGAGGTGTAATTAGATTAGTCTTCATCAAGACTGAATACCTACAATGGATTGCTATCAATATAAATTACAATATATTATCTTCTAATCTAACTATGTGGGATTTGTCATTGTGCCCAAGAATACTTCAAGATCATGAGTTCAATGGGGAGCAGAATGATGAACTGTGCTCATTCCATTCAAGGACATCATCTCTCATAAAAGCAAGCAAATGGATTTCTTGTCAAGAATACCAAAAGGAAAAAGTGCATTTAATTTCTTTCTTTCTTTCTTTCTTTCTTTCTTTCTTTCTTTCTTTCTTTCTTTCTTTCTTTCTTTCTTTCTTTCTTTCTTTCTTTCTTTCTTTCTTTCTTTCTTTCTTTCTTTCTTTCTTTCTTTCTTTCTTTCTTTCTTTCTTTCTTTCTTTCTTTCTTTCTTTCTTTCTTTCTTTCTTTCTTTCTTTCTTTCTTTCTTTCTTTCTTTCTTTCTTTCTTTCTTTCTTTCTTTCTTTCTTTCTTTCTTTCTTTCTTTCTTTCTTTTCTTTATTTCTTTATTTCTTTATTTCCTTCTTACTATGAATAAGAAAGAAGGGGTTTGATAATTATTTGATAATAAGAAAAAGACATCAGAAGAGACCTAAACTGTTTATGCAAATCAACAATTCTTGCATGATAAATAACTCCATATATTTCTTGTATCAATAAATATTACTTACTACATATATAATATATATAATAATATGTATATAATACTTACTATATATAGTCTATAATAATGGAGAGTCAGAACAAAAAGACTCTGAGTGTTTTGTTAACAGAAATAAATATAACTGAAATACATCCTCCAAATTTTCAGATGAAAATGTCTTTTGAAGTTATAATTGCAGCTAAAGTTTATAGATATTGTGAAATACTCTGTGGATTTTATTCTTTTGTTAGTAGGGATGCTCACAAAATCAAAACCATATTTTTGCAGTCTTGAGTCTCATTTAGTTGAATTCATTGTAGAGGAAGGAATTTGCCAAAATTGCTGTAGTTGAGTTATCAATGAGCATACCCTATTTTGTACTGACATTGCAACAGCTTCCTACTCAAACCTTCCTTGCACCTGAAGCTGTGCCAACCTTGTGAAGGTAAATGTACTCTCTTAGAGAATATGGAGAATAACGTTGTGTCCAACAGTTTAAATGTTATCTTGAAGTTCTGTTTGGATGTCAACATGAGTAAATATTTAGACTTTACTAATGAAATTAGTCTTCCTGCTCCTGCCTCACAGGAAAACAGGTGAAAATGACATGAAGAAGACTGAGTATTCCACAACTTTTTTTCCTCTGTTTTCATTGGTAATCACCTCTTCTTCAAGGCCCCAAACCTTAATCCAGGGACTGGGGGAAAGAAGATTGGAAGAGAAGATCAGTTTCAAGACCATGTGAGGAACATGAATATACCCAAGTCCAAGGGACCCAACACAGATAGCGGAAGTGAGTGCACCCTCAATGACTCTGCAGATCACCCCAAGCTGAGCGGTGCCATTGATGTGCTTAGGGGAGGAGATGCCACGCAGAGGGACTTTGACAGGCTTGGGAAATGGGCCCACAAGAACTTTATGAGGTTCAACAAGGCAAGGAGCAAGGTCCTGCTCCTGAAGGAGTCAATTCCCCTTATCAGTACAGGCAGAGGGATGCATTGCTTCAGAGCACCTCTGCAGAGGAGGTACAGGTGGATTAAAAACTGGACATGAGATGGCAACATCTGCAGCTCAGAAACCCAGCTGAATTCTGGGCTTCACCAAAAGCAGCATGGACAGCAGATTGAGGGAGGAGATTCTCTGCCTCTACTTTGCTCTTGTGAGACCCCACTTGGAGTGCTGCATCCAGCTCAATATAAGAATGACATGGACTTTTAGAGAAGGTCTAGAGGAGGATCACAAAAATTATAGGAGGGCTGGAACACCTCTGCATTGAAAACAGTCTAAGAGAGTTCAGACTGGAAAATAAAAGGCTCTAGGAAGATTCCCCATTCTAACTTTTCATTATTTAAAGAGGGATTTATAAGAAATATTGAGAGAGAATTTTTACTGGAGCTTGTAATGACAAGACAAGGGGTAATGGTTTTATACTCAGAGTGGATTTAGTTTGGATAAAAGGGAGAGATTTTTTATGATGAAGGTGTTGATACACTGGAACAGCTTACCCACAAAAGTGGATGTCCCATCAATGGAGGTGTTCAAAGTCTGATTAAACAGGGCTTTTAGCAACTTGTTTTAGTGAAAGATGTTGTTGCCTATGTCAGAGGGTTTGGACTGTATGATCATTAAAGATACCTTCGAAAACAAAGCATTCTACAATTCTTTAAATTTTTAACACTTTTGAGATTTTACCCTAAACAGTTAACCATTTAATATAGTGGTAAAATGTATTGGTACTTAAGCATAAATAATTGCATTTCCAAGTTTTTACTCTTTTGTATGTTTTTTGAATTGGTATTTTAACATTTCATATACAAATTACATATTTCATAATACAAAACCACTGTAGTTATATGTAGCCTTCCTTATTTAGTAACAGTATATCTACTGTACTTTCTCTATTGGCAAGCAGCTTGCTGAGTCAAATGAGGGATCAATAGTTTGCTTACTTGTTTTGATGCAGTTACCAAATGTTTTGGTTACTGACAATGAGTAACATTTTATGAGGTATATATATATATATATATGTGTGTGTGTGTGTGTGTTTAGGGTGTTTTTTTTATTTCATCCTCTATGTTATACCTCTCCCACTTCCACAGTCTCTGGCTCAAAATGAAATGTCCTATTTCTGTTGCAAAAAGTAAGATGGAAAATTTACATCTCACACATAGCAGTCAACACAGTTCATTTCACTTAGAAAACGGTTTAAATGCACTAAAAGAAAATGAAAATCTGTATCATGTGATTCTGATGTGATCTCAAGGGAATAATCCTTGCTGTTAAAATAACAGTTATTAAAAAATACAACACACACTGTGTGCACATGCAGAGCAGAAAACGAGACCTGCTATTTCAGTGCCTTATGGGTGTCAGAATTTTGATTTAATTGGTACATGAAAGAAATACTTCTTCCAAGATGAAATTTTATTTTATTTTATTTGCATATTTTCTTAATTATTTCATTTTTCTGAATCCTATGTGACTTCTAGGACATCTTGAAAACCGTGATCTCAGCACATCATTCTAATTATGGGATCATTTGGCAATTTTTCACAGTAAAAAGGTCAGCTGCCTTCACAGACTAACACATACCTTTGCACTATTTGTTCTGGCATTGCCATGATTTTCTGGAAGATTAAATTAGTTTAGATCATGTTTCATAACTTTTCTGCTATATCATGCTTACTACAGAGAAACCAGCTACTGATTATCACATCCACCACCTTGTCTTTGTCTCTCTGTTTACTGAGCAGTGGATTCAACTGCATGTCATTCCATACCATGATGAATGTGAATTCCAGAACCTCAACAGCTTCTGGAAATCTTGAGTGCTTGAAGCTCACTGCACTACATTGCCTGCAGATGTCAGGGAGAACTGAGATTTGTGACACAGATGCTTCCTGCTATGGTTTGAAGAAGCTTGTCCACCTCCACACCCTGTTTGAGTGGACACAATCCTACCATGGTGCCATCCCTACTGAGCTGACCATATGAGCTCTTACACTGCCTGTGGTGGATGTCAGAGAGAAGAGCCGGGCATTCAAGATGCTCCTTAACAGTAAGGCAGCTCCTTTCCTTATTTTGTTCTCTTGAAGAACTTGTACCTGTACATAACTCAGTGCAGTTGTGCTAGCTGTTTTACCATACCCTGGTTTTTCAAATCCTAGTTTTGTGGCTGGAGTTCTAGTCTCATCTGGTTTTTTTTTTTTCCCCAGGTTGCACATTTGGTGGGAATGTATTTGAAACTGGTATTTTCACTCTGTTTCATCATTCTGTAGGTCTTTCTTGTTACCACTGCTCTTCACCGTCTGTTTTCCATCCCTTTCTGCTGTTTACTTGTTTATTTGGCTGTGGTTTCCAATCTCATTTTGTGGTTTAAAATCCTCTATTTTCCTAGTGTAAAACTCTTCCAGCCAGGCTGGCCTGCCTATTGAGAAAAGTTCTCTTGCCTCACTTTGCCAGAGCTATTACATCTCTCTGTGACAGTGCATGAGTCTCAAAGGTGGTGTGATCATAAAAGCCAAAACCTTGCTGTTTACACCAGCTTGGATGACAACACAGGTTGATGACAATCATGTATTGATAAGAATTATGCATTCCCTTCAGCTGCTCTCAGGACACTGAGCCTAGTAGGAGCTGAGTGACAGAAGGCTTAGCCTGGAAGCACATCAGATGTAGCTGGCACCAAACCTTTTAACAGCACCTCTTGGTGCTATGTGATGGTACTGGGAGTCTTCACTTAGCTGGGGTAAAAGTACCTGGTTTTTTGATCTGAATTATTCACTAGGGAGTTATACCGCTTCCTGAGGATTTGGACCTGGGGTGTTTGTGATTCTGTTGATGTTTTGCTAGGCTGGCTTTATTCTTGTGGAAAAGTGGCATTAATTTTTAATATGTATTTGCTTTAAAAGAAGCAGAATCTCAAAATGGGTCAAACATACTTGTAGATGAGAATAAAGTCTACCAAAGCAGAGTGTTCTGACAATTATTTTTGAATTGCCTGAAAGAGTATTTCTGAGAATGTTTTACATTTTTTCCCTAGAAAATTCCCCTTTCAACATGAAACTGAAATGAGCTGAAATGAAAACCCATTTAAATTAGTATGAGAGTACTATAAGCAGAGAGAAACTCTGCTATAAGCAGACAGAAAGTCACCAAAGTGACACAAATATTCCTAAAAGCTCTACCTAGCTTGTCTACCGAGATTGAAAAATGTATTTGATTGAAAAAATATGTCTAATATTCTAATAGCTTGACAATTTTCACCCAGTGATGATGTAGACTCTATGAAGCATTACTACAGAGGAAAGCATCTTTATATCACACAGTCTTATTTTAAAAGATAAGGATAAAAGTTGAAGGTGAAATACCTTTCCTAGAAATCAACCAAATTATTAAATATTCTTTAGATATTAGATTAGATATTATATTAGATATTTTGTTCTTCACCGCCAAGTCTGTTATTTGAGTACATCTTCCAAGATGATAAACCTACATATCTGGAAGAAATTTAGTTACTCCGTGACAACAGGGATGATATAAAGATCAAGGAAATGCTCTTCAACAGAAGCAGATCAGTGATACATGGTTGATTATGAAGCTAGGAAAAATTGCATTTTAATGAAGTTGTTATCATCCAGATTATGTCATGGATGAAGGTAGCATTAAGGATATCTTAACTATGTAATGTCCTGGGAATATATCTTAGTCTCAAAAAATCCTGTTGGTGAATCACAGAAGAAAGGAGAGGAATTTAGGGAGTGTACAATATGGGCTGAAATCAGTATATTAAAAAAACACAAACCCTCTTCCTTTTTAACCTTTAACCTTTAACCTTTTAACCTTTAACCTTTAACCTTTTTAACCATATTTTCCTTAGTATTTCCAGATTTTATGAAGAAGCGGAAAAACCTGTAAGAACATACTGTTAAAGCAAGAATGTCTTGTAATTGTAAATTAAACAACTTTTATTTATAATTTTTTTCACAGGACTGTTTAGTTGTTAGTGTTAGTGGCTCCATGTAAAATTAGCTACAAAGGCTCCTTACTTTAGAACATGAAGATGTATCACAGTTCTATGGCTAAAATTTGAAGATTAAGCTTGAATGGGAGAAAAAGTTCAGGCAGCATCAATATTAACCCTCCAACACATCCTCTCTGAGGGACCATGTCCATGTGTCACCCATGCCAGGGCAAGATATCCCCAGTGTGCTTGTGAATGACCCATGCTGGGGGAAGGACACCCTGATGGACCAAAGGGGCATGAGACCCTGGCCGAGGGTAAAAGAAGCCTTTAGACACAAAGCCTCACTGCCTAGGCTGCCTGCCACCAAAGCTGCAGGCATAACCTGCAGACAGATTGCAGGAAGTTTTATAAATGGGGAGGAGACAAGCGTTTATGTAAGCATTCATACAAATGTTTATGATCATGGTTTACTTTCCATAGTTACTGAGTCAGTGAGTGGAGGTTTGCATTGGCTGTAAAATATATTCTCCAACTCAGCCTGCAACTGATGATAGAAGACACCCGTTTAAATCTGCAGCTTATTCTGAGATTGTTACCAGTAAGACTCTGTGAGGTACCAGAGTTATTAGCTGCTTTTGAGAACTTGGAAAATTTTAAAGTCTGTTATCATATTAAGCAGTCAATTTCAGGTCTCCCTTTGTCTCTTTCTGACTGGTCAGGAAAATATCCTTTCAAAAAACTCCATCAAAGTTGAAGTGTCTTGTATGAAGGACTTCCACCTCCACAAGACACTAATTTTCCAGTTCAAATATCTATTATGAAAGCATTCCAAAGTACATGTAACCACAGACACACATCTCTGGATAACAGGAATAAAGGCTCCTGTGGTGAAGCATGGGTTAAAGACAAAAAGAGGAGATTGATCTTAACTGATGCATGTCAAATAAAAAATATCTTGTAAAAGGCCATGGTGCTCAAAATCTGATGCCTTTAAACATGATTCTCACCAGCTTAGAGAAATCAATTTTCAGTTGTAGGAAAAAGGGAGTAGAAAAGAAAGGGGAAGGGAAAGGAGAAGGGAAAGGGAAAAGAGGGAAAAGAGAAAAAGAGAGAAAAGAGAAAAAGGAGAAAAAAGAGTAAAAGGAGATAAAGAGAAAGAAAAGTAAGAGAAAGAAAGAAAAGAGAGTTAGAAAAGAGAGAGAGAGAGAGGGAGAAAGAAAGNAAAACAGGTTGCAAAAAAATTAAATACAACCTGAAAGTATTTGGATTTTTAAAGTCAAATATTGACAACTAAATTTAAAAATAAGCAAAATATTGGATTATATGTATACCTATGTGTCTTTGAGTGCAAGGCCACAGGCAAAATACTTGCTAATAGGTCTTGGGGAATCATGTGAAATGTTATTCCATCACATTTTTCCTGAAGTTTTGCTTCAAGAGGTTCTTAGGTATCGGTTAGTGCTACTGAGTGAAATGTTGGGTTTGCTTTTTTCAGTTATATTTTTCTGTGCCGCTAATGTAGAGAAATGTATCATCTCTTGATTCTTGATATTCTAATCAGACAGGATTTGTTGGAAGCTGCTATACTGCAGGAAAGTGGGATGGGACAGGACGGGATGGGAAAGGGAAGAGGAAGGGAAGGGGAAAGGAAAGGGAAGGGAAGAGAAGGGAAAGGAAGGGGAAAGAGAAAGTAAAGGGAAAGGAACAATATTTTTTCAATTGTTCCAGCCCTCTTCTGATCTTCATCACAATTAAAATTTATTTCAAGGACCATGTATCACAAATACTGTTTCAGTATCTTGACCAATGCTTAATATTTGGGCTCTTTGTATGTTGTCTTTTTTGCTATTTTCTATTGTTTTTTTCTTTTTTTTTTTAATTGCTAACAGTGTTCCTATTCTAAGTGAGAACACATTGTATGCAAAGAAGTCTACAAGAGAGACTAAGCTCCTTATGGCTTTGCAAGTTTACAAGAGATTTACAGTTTGAATTGGTACTTTGTTTTCTGGNGTACATGTAACCACAGACACACATCTCTGGATAACAGGAATAAAGGCTCCTGTGGTGAAGCATGGGTTAAAGACAAAAAGAGGAGATTGATCTTAACTGATGCATGTCAAATAAAAAATATCTTGTAAAAGGCCATGGTGCTCAAAATCTGATGCCTTTAAACATGATTCTCACCAGCTTAGAGAAATCAATTTTCAGTTGTAGGAAAAAGGGAGTAGAAAAGAAAGGGGAAGGGAAAGGAGAAGGGAAAGGGAAAAGAGGGAAAAGAGAAAAAGAGAGAAAAGAGAAAAAGGAGAAAAAAGAGTAAAAGGAGATAAAGAGAAAGAAAAGTAAGAGAAAGAAAGAAAAGAGAGTTAGAAAAGAGAGAGAGAGAGAGGGAGAAAGAAAGAACTAATAATGAACCATGAAAAGAGATACTTAAGCTGAAGCTGGTAAACAGCAGCGAAAGGTCTCTGATGATGACATTAGCAGACCAGTTTGCTGAGTGACTGATCAAGTGACACAAAATAATCCAGAACCACACTGTGAAACTGTATCATGAGCTAGTATGCGAATAAAGAGCATACTGTGTTTATCTCAAATCATAAGGAGATCATCAGTTTAAGAAAATAAAGTTCTACTTTTATACAACTGCAAGTGAATAAAAGATAAAACTTCATGCAATAAAAATATTCTGTAGCAGAAAATAAAAACAATTATTTGAGAAAATTAAAAGGAGATCCAAATAGCCTTCTTTACTAGGTCTGCTATGGCATTACAAAGCTTAAAGTTTTATGAATGTTGCTTATGCATAAAGTATTTTAAAATATTTTTATATATGGTTTTATATAATGAAAATAATTTTTAATATTTTGAATTCTGACCTTGATATAATTNTTTCAATTGTTCCAGCCCTCTTCTGATCTTCATCACAATTAAAATTTATTTCAAGGACCATGTATCACAAATACTGTTTCAGTATCTTGACCAATGCTTAATATTTGGGCTCTTTGTATGTTGTCTTTTTTGCTATTTTCTATTGTTTTTTTCTTTTTTTTTTTAATTGCTAACAGTGTTCCTATTCTAAGTGAGAACACATTGTATGCAAAGAAGTCTACAAGAGAGACTAAGCTCCTTATGGCTTTGCAAGTTTACAAGAGATTTACAGTTTGAATTGGTACTTTGTTTTCTGGCATCTATAGATTGAAAGAATGTGAAAGAAAAAATCTTCAAATATGACCATTTAGTTTTCTCTGTTGGTAGTTCCTTTTTGTTTTACAAACAGAATAATAAAGACTAGGCACTTATACTCAGCTCTGAATATAGGTGATTAGGTAATCAATGTGTGGGATTGAGAAGGAGTGAGGTACTTTTGTCCAAGTCTCTCCAATTCTGGAGTAGAATTAGAGTGGGAAAATCCATGTAATAATAACCTATGCCTTGAGCTCCCTCCATATAGGAGTAATCTTTCAAGCCACTTACAAACCTGCAAGTCCCAGTTCTACAAGTCGTACTGAAGGTAAGTTGCATACATTAGTCATTCATAATTTAGTAAAGAGTATTCAGTGGACAAAAAGAGCAGTGAGGGTCTTACCTGATCATGGGAGCTTTTACGCACATCTGAAGTGCAAATCTGAAGCAGATAGCCACATCTGATAAGGTCCCCAGATTTTGCAGTTCATGCAGCACCAACATGACTGCAACTTGCATGGTCAAGGCAGTGGCCTTCTATGGGTTACTTAATAGGAAAACCATGGCACTCAGAAAATGGCTACTGCACGCAAAAACCTTTATAGATGATTCAGTCCAGTGGCTTTGAAATCCTACAGTGGGAAAAGGTCTCAGGAAGTTATGGATTGTCTCTGGACACAGCAGCAGTGACTGCCATGACTTCTACAGCCTTCTTGAAAGAGAAGCAGAAAATAATGCAGGAAATATCATCAATTATTTGTCCATCTTCCCATCTTCTTATTTTCTCTATACATATCTCTAAAGATCTTAATTTTTATTACATAAGGATATTTGAATTCCACTGAGCTAAAACACACAATCTCCTGTATGTGGTATTTGGAATGCCAGGCCTCTTTATTTCCATTATAAGATGACCAAACATGGAAATAAAAGCAAAGCAAACATTCTCCCCACCTCCTGCCCCTTGTGGAAAGGGGAGGATGAGGATAAGATGAAGATTCTGAATATGTGCTAAAACCTGGTGTGTGATGATTGTTTCTCTCTCTTTGCTCTTTTCATTACTGCCAACTCATAGATTGAGGGGATGTCATCTGGTCTCCAGCAGCTGCAGGGACAGGATGCTGGGGACAGCAAGTTTCAGGCAGTACAGAAAGAGGGTGACCTCTACTGGAGAAGTCACCACTGGCAGAATCCTGCTGCTCTGCTCCAGAACACAGTCAAATTGTCTGTCTAGATAGGGAGAAGTTCAAAACACAAGGAAGGAAAGGAGCAGCAGCCAAGTCAGGGAGTGATGAACAAGGTCAGGAAGCAAAGGTCCTGGGTTTGTGTGACAGAAGGGAATACATAGTCGGCAAAGCAGGGCTTAAGCAGAGTCATCTCAAGTATTTACATGTAAACAAGTGACTCATGGCATCATTACCAGGGAAACCCACAGAGCCCCTCTGTAAATCAGCATGTTGAGATGCCTTTTTGAAGTACCTGTACATGGTTGAAACATTGAGAATAAACATGAGGAGTTAGAGATCTGTGTGGAGTTGCGTACTTGGGATCACTTGCGTTGGGATCACAGAAATGTGATGGGATTACAACCATTACTGGAGTACTATAATGTATGGATACAGGGCTTTTAGAAAGAACTTACTAGAAACACAAAGATGGGCAATTTCCCTTTATGTGAGAGAGCGGCTGGAGTGCAAGGAGCACTGTCTGGGGATGGATGATGAATAAGTGAGAGTTTCTGGGTAAGGATAAAGGAGTTGAAGAGGATAGGGGACATAATAGTGGACATCGGTCATAGACAGCTCGGTCAGGAGCTCAAATAGATGAGACCTTCTGCAGGCAGCTGGAAGCAGTCTCACATTCACAGGCCCTGATCCTCTCTGGGGATTGAACCAGATCAATGGTTGGATGGACAGCACAGCAGACCAAAAGCAACCCAGGAGGCTTCTGGAGAGAACTGATGACATGAAGAATATGTAGTGATAGAGAATACGAAGAGAAGGGTTGTTCTTTAGGACTGCATAGTCACAAAAGAGGAGAGGCTTGTTAACCCTTTCACAAATACAGAAACCCATCTTCTATCTGTATCTCATAAAATATTTTGCATTTATCTCTGCCTTCTATTAAAGAATTAGCTAGTTTCCCTTTAGATGTAACCATATTTTTTCTGTTGAGTGTGCGGAATTTTGGAAACAAACCAGCATCTTATGCATGCTTTTCCATCCTCATGACAACTTCACTTGACAGGTAAAGACAAGTAAAAACAGACTAAGGACAACTAAAACCAGATTGTATATTGTCTAAATATTTCAGGGTCTGCTTTATTTTGTCACTGTATTTAGCATGCCCCTTTGTTTACACTTACAGAGAAACAGAATACATATTGTTGTGTCATGATATTTAAACAGAGAAAAAAATAGATGTAATTAATGTTGACACTGAAACGCACACATGATAATTTTGTCTCATAACTAATGTTTTTCTACTTGAATTCTTTCACCAGCCTCTTTGTGGTGCTACACATACAAAATTAATTTCCATCTGAAGTCCTGTTAGGAAAAGAAATTTATGTGTTCAGCTATACTCCAATTCAGTTCTACAAGAGATAAAAGTTATTTTGGGAATAATAAAATACCTAACAGGATAAAAACTGAAGAGTTCAACTAATTTACCATATCTAAATGAAAAACAGACAACCTTTCTTCACCCTGATAGCATCTAATTACTGAGTGCAGTTTCCAGGAAACAAACATACTGGATGTTGAGTAGCTCCTTCATTTAGTGGGTAAACAGATCAACAAATCAACCAGGAGAGGTGTTCCTGAAAATAAATTAACTCCTTTGCAAAGGACACTATCATCTTGGAAAATGCATTTGAGACAACGCAAAAGAAAGGGTTCAGTGTAGGCAAAAACCAATAAAATAAATAAAGGCTTTCATGGTCAAGGTGCAGGAATTTAACACAATACTGAAAATTGCCAAAGTTGTAAAATTCCCAAGTGAAATATAATAATTCAGGAAAGGGATACCCCCTTGCTTTCTGGGTTATCCACAATCTCCTAGGAGCTTTCTCTGCTCCAGGCTCTAGCTTTCTAGCTCTCTCAGCTTGTCTTCATAGGAGAGGGCTCCAGCCCTCTGATCATCTTCAGAGGGGCTCAACACAGGTACTTCCTGTGCTGGGACCCCAGAGCTGGATGCAGCACTGCAGGTGGGGTCTCAGCAGAGCAGAGCAGAGGGGCAGAATGCCCTCCCTCCCCTCTGCCCACGCTGCTTTGGGTGCACCCAGGATATGTTTGGCTTTCTTGGCTGTGAGTGCTCATTGCTGGGTCATGTCCAGCCTCTCATCCACCTGCACCCCCAAGTACTTTTGGGCTGGACTGCTCTGATCTGTTCATCCCACAACCTGTGTTGGTACTGGGGATTGCCCTGACCCAGGTCAGCACCTTACAATTGACTTTGCTTGGAGCCTCATAAAGGTCCCATGAGCCTGCTTCTGGAGCTTGTCAAGGTCCCTTTGCATGGCATCCTACCCTTGAGGTTTCTCAACTGCACCACTCAGCTTGGTGTCAACTGCAAACTTGCTGTGGGTGCATTCAATCCCTTTGTATTTGTCACTGGTGAAGAGATTAAATAATACAGGTTTCAATACAGACCTGTGAGGGACATCAGTTGTCACTGATCCACATCTGTACATTGAGCCATTGAGCCACTGTATGCAGCCACCCAACCAATCCCTCATCCACCTAACAGTCCACCCATCAAATACATACCTCTCTGATTTAGAGAGATACACTGGAGAAGGAAGACGATCTGTCAATAAAGAGACTATAAGAAACTTGTTAGACTGTCCCTTTAGTGCATGTCCTTCATGCCATGCAACCTCTTTTTTCTCCTCTTTTGTTCTGTGATCATCCTGGCTTACCTGTATTCCAGGTTCTTAGCCTTACTTTTATGTTGTTTGTGTCTTTTATTGTCTTGAAGGCTCTACCTTGTCATCAGAGAGAAACTGAGGACGGCTTGCTTTGTTGGTGGGACCACATCATCTATTAAAATGTGTAGCAAATAATTTGGCCTCTTGATGAGGCTCTACAAGTCCCTGCTTGTGTGGTTTTATCATACAGAATGTGAGGATGAAAAGCTTGCAACACAGTCTAGCCTAGACAGATCATGCTCTACAACTGGTTTTGCATGAGGTGTTTCATATCTTTGATAAATGTTTACATGGTGTTTGCATTTTCCAGTAAATACAGTTCTCCCTTTCCTCCTCCTGGCAAAAGGCAGGACCCCTCTGTTCCAGGTTAGAGCATTTATTACTTGAATTTTGTAACTGCAAGCCAGAAGTTCCTTCATCAGGGTCAACATTTTGATAAGTCCTTCTACCCTGCTCAACCAACACTGGAGCAGCAATTTTCCCGGATGGATGCCTCTTAGCTGTTTTTTAAACTTGCAGTTCCTGTATTCGAGCTTCTAGTGTCCAGCTAGGTTGAACACCCCACTTCTTCATATCATCCCCCAGTCACACAGGAGGAATCAGGGAGTTACACACAGTGTATGTCATGAGTAGCCCCTCCCTTGAGTAGAGAAAGGCTGACTCTCAATAGCTGACACCTTGGCTAGCGTGCATGAAGAACACCTCTCCTTGAACTGCTCAGACAACATTTGGATCATTTTCTCTACAGTCAAGGTGCAAGGTCATTGTAAGGAGGTGAGATTGTCCTCATATTCTTGGAGTTCTTTGACCAATCTATCCAGAGATTCTGTGTCTATCCAGCTCATTCTTAGCAGTCCGTTGGCATATGACACAACCGAAGCTCTTAAAAACTTCCGCCACATGGCCCAGGCTTCATCCAGGCTTTTGGATACCTGGTGGTCATTGAGAATGTTATAGAGCACCTCCATCTTCAGTAATTCCCTCAAGTACTGGATACCTTCCTCAATATTAGTTCATTTACGTTAGGAATTTGCAGGATCTTCCTTGAAGGGATATCTGTCCTTCCCACTTGACAAGTAGCTGAGAACCCATGCTCTTTTCCCAATCTCTTTGTCAGTGGCTTTATCCCTACCAAGGGATTCCAGCTGCCAGGCTTTTTTATCCTTTAATTCTTGACTTTGACCCCAGTATCACAGCTCTGGAATAGTTAGCTCAAAATTTGCTTGCCTAGTTCACAGCTGAAATATTTTCACATGTCTCAAAGCTCACCTAAGGATTGGGTGATTCCTCACTTAGAATTTCAGTTACTCCCTCCTCCTCTTCTTGTGATTTCTCTGCTGCAGAACTGACTGTCTCTTCTTGTTAAATCTCCAGCTCTCTCTTCAAAGCGTCTTCATCCTTTATTAAACCAGCTGACGTCACTTGTGTTGCTTCTTTTTAATTATAGGTTAACTGATATAGTGGAGGACTGGGTCTCTGGTTCAGCCATAGTGTCTGTTGAAATTTTTCAGATTCAAAGACCTTCATTCTTGAAGGTGCTGAACAGTATTGATCAATGTTTGGTAGGTGCTGATCAGGCCTCAGCACAGTGCAGTAAAATGTGCTTCTTTTTCAAAGAAGCACATTTTCAAACATATTGTATCAGGATTCTGCACTTGTTCAGGAATGAAGATCCAAATAACTGTGAGGGGGGAGCTTTCCAGACGTCTGTCCATATTCTCTGACACATCCTCCCATGCACACCCACCCTGGCAAGGGTTATATTCCTAATACTAGGAATAAATTGATGTAATAAATTAGGTCATATTCCTAAATAACGTGTTAACCTTTAAAAACCCAAGCCAATATTCCTAAGAAATGCCAATTAAACTATTTTTACTACCCAAAGATTGCCTGGATGCTGAGAATTTATTGTAATGAGGGAGAAAACATCACAAAGTGTGGCAAAGGTGCCGTTCTCTATTTCCTCAAAAGCCAAACAAAACCACCTCTCAGAGAAAAAATGATTATTAGCTAGTTGTTAATTGTATCCATCAGATGATCATTGAAATACAGTAATGACTTCAGTATAGAGCCAAAATATCAGGTAAACTCAAAACCAGTTTTAGCAATAAATCTCCCAGGCAAAGCATCACTAAGCTCCACAAAGCACAGGAAACTGAAAAAGACAATATTATATACAAAAAAAAAAAAAAAAGAGTACAACAAATCATATAAGCTAATATCAAGAACAGATGAATTAATATCATTACAAGCAACCATTTACAGATATAAATCCCCTCTCATTCACTCTAGTGAAATCTGTTATTATCTCAAACCCGCCATGCCCTATACAGGGCACCAAAATAAGTGCAGTTTAAACCTGGCTGACAGGTAAGCACCACAGAGCTGCTCACCCACTCCTCCCCTCCCCAGCAGGATAAGAGGAATAATTGGAAGGGTAAAAGTGAGAAATAAAGTCACAGGTTGAGGCAACTATACTTGATTACGAAATAAATTTTAAATGCACACATGGAATTTATGTCTCAGACCTACAATCTGAAAGGGCAAGTATGACAGAGTAGATGGATAGATAAACGGAATGAAGAGGACTTAGTATGAACATGAATTGAATACACCAAATACAGGATGACACATAAAACTCTCCTTAGGATTCTAAATGTCATAAATATTCATGTGCCATGCAAGTAAACAAAATAGGGTATGAAAATTAGTGTCATTGATACCAAGAAAAATATGTCTGACAGATTACTGAATGGCCTAGAATAGCCATTTAGAATGAAACATATTTGCTCTTTAAAAAAATGTGTAATAAAAGTTAAAAACTACACAAAACAAAAAATCAGATCTTGACACTGTGGTACATCACCCATCTTGAAATCTGTGCAGTACAGAATAAGTTATCTAGAATTATTTTAGCACTCTGTGGGTTGGTAGTCATCTAAGATGCATTATATTGTTCATGGGGATGTCACAATGTTTTATTATTTACTGCCTATAAATTTTATTACAGACTTGTACCAAGAAGATACCACAGAAATAAAAAGTACTATTTTAAGATGAGTTAGAATTTTGTGTACTGTGGAAGTTTACTCTGTAGAATTTTTATTATCTGTATGATTTCCTATTGCTGTGAAACCAGAATGTATTTTACAATTGACAAGCCCATCTACATCACAGTAATTAAATAAATGTGTTGTATTCAGTGTTGTATTGAATTACATTCGATTTCATACTATAGTATTTTCTTTGATTCTCTGGTTTTCAGTGAAGACAGCTCTAGCAGAAAAAAAAAAGAATCAAGATGTTCTTTTACTGCAGAATTTTTATTGGGCAGTTTAAGATAATATTGTTTTATAATACTCAGGAATTCTCTTTTGAAATATAACATTCAGCTAAGTGAACCACATTTTACAGCTAGCTGCGTTCTAAGAAAATGATTGCTCATTTCCAAAGTTCATTCTCTATTTTGCTAAATAAAACTGTCATATTGATTTGATTAAAAGGGTATAAAAATATTCTGTCCTAGGAGGGATTTTATGGTTTGAGTGAGATATTATGCAGTAAAACAATTACTTCCAAATAAAGAGTAAACTGTGCCTTTACTGTAAGCCACATAAGTAGAATAATGCAAGATTATTCTTGAATTATTGGATAGCTTATAGTAGTCTTGGATAGCTTTTGTTCCTGAAATAATCTGCATATTGGTTCCTGACCAGGTGTCAGAGAGAGGTTCTTGACTCAGGCCTCTCCTCAGCCCACCCAGCCTCTGTGATCTGCCTACTCTTCACACAGGAAGAAAACTCTGCCTCTGCAAGGGCGTCCTTTGTTATTAACCCAAACGCCTTACTGTTCAGATTAACAGCTTGTAGCAGAATGAGTGCCTGACCATATTCAAATAAGTATATCAGGACTGTACAATCCAGCACACTGGATGTGGGCTAAGAGTTTCAATACCTACCCAAAACTAGCTCAGATGTCTTTGTTTTTATTGTGATTTGTACTATCCAGAGCAAAAATTTTTTTTAAGGTTTTAGTCATGCTCTGTTGACATTTATAACTCAGTCAGGCTAATTCACAAGTAGCCATCACATTGATAACTCTAGTTAATATTGGGATGGGAGACAATAATTTTCAGATTCAGATTTTGATTTGAGATAATTAAGACATGGATTTCATCTACCACCAGATTCTACAAGATATTAAAATGTTTTCCTTGTATGTGAAGGTATAAGTACTTCGAACATTTTGTTCTTCTCTAATCTTATAATTAAGCATTTTCCTGAACTGAGGACGTAGAGTCTGCAGCAGAAAAAAAATTATTTATATGACTCTTGTTATTCACTATATGAAGGGATTTTAATATGGTTTGTGATTTATAAGGGCTACTTTGTGCACTCTTAAGGTACAATTATTACCAAAAGGCATAGAACTAATGAATTCAGAACAAATTAGTCTAAAAGAATTCAGACTAAATCTATTAAGTATGATATTTTAAGTAAATAAGATCAATAAAAAATGCCATCGAAGAAAACACAGCAATTAATCCAAGCCTTTAATTTGTATAGAAAACATCTGAAACTTCAGTATGTAAATGATCCTAGTGTATGTTGAACACATTCTCATTGAAATGATTCCACTATATATCCATATTCAGTACAAAGTGAAATACATCACCAATAAGAAAAGAATGCACCTTTGATTATATATCACTGTAGAGCTGCAACTGTGTCCTCGAATTAAAATATTTATATTTAATATTTATATTACAATTGTGCAGGAGTACCAGCAAATTGCTCCAACATAAAAAGGTATAAAAAATACAAATGTAATATTTAGTACGGATTTGTTGTGATCATTTAAGGTGAGCCAGACCATGAAATGTAAAAATGCTTAATATAACTTCAAATTTGTTTTAAAGTTTTTAGTAAAACATCTAAAGAAAGCTGTTAATGCCCATTTCTTGTCAAATGGAGCTTTCTGGAGTTTCACATAAGTATACACCTTACCGAGGCTATGCTTCATTTACAGTGAGCTAACATTTAAGAGGTGATGAATTCTAACCACATTTTCCTCATCACAAAGAATGTGATAATTGAGGAGTTTTGTAATTCCAAAGAGACAAACTGTTTTCAATGAAACTCTACTTCTAAAACAACCACTGGCAGATAGTGGAGAAAGAAATAAAATAAAGGGTATGCAAAATTTTTTTTCAAGTAGAAGATTTAAACTTTGCATGATTTTACTTTTATGAATTTTTTATACTTACGTATTCCACCCAACAACTTTCTGGCACCTACCAAAATTTCTTCCATATATATGATTTTCTTCCTGTTAACCAGGGATTTTTTTTGCATTAGTTTCAGTGTGCTCTGAATTCACAATTTCTGTTTGGGGGACTTTTTAAAGGTAAGACATCTTAGAAAAAAATAAAGATGAGACAAAAAATTACCCAACAAAAAGAAAAATAGATAGGCATTCTTAAAATAATTCTTTGCAAACTTCACTACTGAATATCACATCTAAAATCCTTCTCCAAAATAAATACAGAAAAGCTTTAAAACTAATTCTACATGAATTTTTCTGAGTCCATGCTCCTCTTCTCCTCAAAAAAAATTCTCAGAATACAATAAAAATTGGTATTGTAACATCAGCACTAAAATGGTACAGGCCATCTGAAATGAAAGAGTACAACTCCCAAAGAGAATGACCAACAATCTGTCAATCAATTAATAACTAATTTGCTCAAGCAACTAATTTTCATCAGTCACTGTCCTTGATTGTACATGATCTATTTACAATCAAGCAAATGGAAGAGGAGAGGACGTGGACTCCAGATACCTACTATCCATAGGGCAGTCCTTAACAAACTCCAGAAAACTAACAGAAAAGCTAAGGCTGTTAAGAAATTAGGCACTTTCACAGTGCTGCACAGACCAGCAGAAAATACCTCATGTGGAGAAAAAAATCCTCACTTCAACTTGAAAGACAGTAGAACATGATCTACAAAATTTAGGAGATTCACAAGGGAGCTCAATGATAGGCATTTAAGTTCAAAGTCTCTTCCCAGATTTGTCAGCTGGGCCTGAAGCTACACAGCCTAACACATCACTAGAGAGAGGCTGCAACACTCAGGTGAAAGCGGGCATCCCAGTGTACAAAAGCCTGATTATACAGCTAACTTGCCACCCAAACTGACATGATTGGGTGGGCAGGAAACTCCACAGTTAGAGACCTCTTCCTTCGTAACATAAGCCAGTACAACTAAACTGCAAAACCCCTGCAAGACTTGTAGGGCTTTGCTTGTAGGGCTGTCACACCTGCAAACATGGAGTCCCTTGTGACTCTGAAAAGCACAGAGGTGAATAAAATGCTGTGCCCCCTCACTCTGACCATAATAGCAGCACAAAGGATTTGCAACATCCAGAAAAGCCTGTCAAAGCCCATCTGTTTTACACAGACCTGGATCTGCCACAGTGACCTGAAATGGCCTAAGATATCAGCCCCACATTAGTATAAGGCTCTAGCGGACACTGCTCTGCAGTAAGAGCAGTGACATCCTGTAACAGGATAAGGTCGCAATAGGGGTAGATTCTTCCCTAGAATTTTTAGAGTGGTGGAAGATGCCAAAAATGGTCTGTGTTGAAGACGGAGGTATGCCTAACTGGGAATGAGTGGTAAAAGCATCCTATTGTGACTGGTCCCATATATCCTTGGCAGAGACTACCTCAGGAGACAGTTACTTAAGGGAATCAAGGTGTGCTTTGGGATGGTATAGTTGCCTTGAGAATGGATTAAATAGCTGTCTAGGTTGCTTGGTCTCTCAGAGTATTCTTCTGTTGTGGTAGATGTAGTCTTGATGTAGTCCAAAGAACAGCAGTTTTCTAATTGCTACCCTGACACTGCACAGGTAACAGTATCACATCAGCTAAGACTTCTTGGCTGTCATCCAAAAACTATTCTGGTGACTGGAGAGCCATCTTTTTTTTAATCCCATACAGCCACTGCAAAAATCCAACTGGTGTAGATTTACAATGAAGCATTGTAACCACTGAGTCACACCACCACAGAGTGCTGCCGTACCAGACAAACTAGACATGCTAGAGCTCAAGTATGAAGCTGAGCCAAAGGCTGCCAAATGCTATGCAACTATTAGTTGTAGGTAACTCTATCCCTTTGGCAGCAGAGTGCAGGTGACATCTTGATTCTATGTGGAGGAGTATCCTGGAGTACACCTGAAACTGACTGGCTCTCAGGTGGAAAAACAGTCCTACTGTTTGTCATGGATTGATACAGGCTATAGTGGAACAAGGTGGAGCTCCTGAGCACTTGCAGTATATTGATGACATCAGTTTGGGACACAGCACAGCAGAAGAAGTATGTGAGAAGGGGACAAAAGTAATCTAGATTCTTAGGCAAGCTGATTATTCTATAAAGCAAAGGAAGGTCAAAGGATGTGCCCAAGAGATTCAATTTTTAGGAATAAAATAGCAAGACAGACATTATGATATCCCAAAGGATTTTGACAGCTATGTCACCACTAACTAACAAAGCAGAAACACAATCTTTCTTAGGTGTTGTGGGCTTTTGAAGAATGCATATTCTGGGCTACATTATTATTTTTTTCTAATCATTCTGGGAGCCCTTTCTATTGAATGGCCTCGAAGGAGAATGATTTTGAGTGCGGCTTTGAGAAGCAGCAAGATTTTGAGCAAATTAAATGGGAGATAGTTTGTGCTGTAGCACTTGGGCCAGTCCAGAAATGACAAGATGTGAAAAATATGCATTATGCCTGAGCCAGGGATAATGTCCTACCTGGATCTTCTGGCAGAAAGCACCTGGAGAGAAAAAGATTAACATCTAAGGTTTTGGAGCCCAGAATATAATGGACGTGAAGACTATTGCACTCCAAAAGAAAAGGAAATATTAGCAGCATATGAAGCTGTTGGAACTTCTTCAGAAGTAGCTGATATAGAAGCACAGCTTCTTTTATTATCTTGGCTGCCTGTGCTGGGCTGGACGTGAAAATAGGAGGGTCCGTCCTACACATTGTGCCTGTGGTGCTACCTGAATAGTGGATTGCACTGACAATACAACACACTCAAAGGGGAAAATCTGACTGCACAGAAATCCTGGAAGCGATCACAGACTTTCCAGAGGACTGAAACTTTGGATAATTGGTAGAGGAGGTAACTAGTACTGAGGAGGCCAAACTCTGTAATAAATTACCAGAAACTGAAAAGTTTCAATATGTTCAAAGATGGATCCTGTTATATTGTGGTAAAACATCAAAAGTGGAAAGTTACTTTGTGGGGTCTCCCAAAATGTTGAAGAAACTTAAGAAGAAGTTGAATCTGGTCAGTGTGCAGATGTGAAAGCTATTCAACTGGCTCTAGGCACTGCTGAAAAATAGACAGCAATTTATCTCTGTGGTGGTTCATGGATTGTAGCAGATTATCTGATAAGGGTTTTTTTTAAAGCTTATTTTTTACTTATTTTTAATTATTAAAGTGTGGTTATCTCAATCTGTGAGCTAGTTTTTCACTTATACTCTTTCAGTTTTTCTTCTATCTCATCATGGAAGCCAGAGGTGGGGATAAGGGTTCTGTAGTGTTTAGTTGTGAGACAGGGTTAAACCACAGCAGAGAATAACAAGCCTCATGCATTCTCAAAGCATGTGTGAAGCAAAACACGTGAGCCCGATGAGAGAGCTGAAGAGGCATTAACTCTTGCCTGCCGCTGACAACTGTGGTAGTGAATGCTTGTAACTGCACTGGCTCTTCAGTATCTCCCAAGATACTATTTCTAAATTCACTTTCTTTGACTTTTTTGTTACACATCAATTTGTATATCCCATCATTGCAATATAACCAAGAAATAGTTCCCTTGACTATATATGTGGTCAAATGCCCGATGCTCTGTGTATGAATAACAGTTCCAGAGTTAAAATCATGTTCAGTATTAAAAATAAAAATGGTGTCATCTGAGGATCTGATTTTAGATAATAAAGGCTATAGATTAAATGCATCCTTTTGTCTGAGTATTTTTTTAAACCTCTGCACAGTTTTGATAAAATTAGGATTACTTTGTATCATATGAAATGTATTATGAATGTTCTTCAGGCCTGAGGGTACTTTCCCAGTAGAAATTGCTTTCTAGAGTAAGAAAAATTATTATTGCATTTGTTATCATTATACTGTTCTCTATCTAAAACACAGTACTTGAAAAACAATCTACTTCAGCTAAGCTGGGCATAAAGTAATTTGAAGACTTTAAGTAATAGTGATCTAAGAATTTTTTATCTTATGCGTTTGAAAGCTAGCATTACATTATCTTCCTCAGATACCTAAAGAGAATATTACTGTGTTTTCATGCTCACTGTCACAGCAGTAGGGCATGTTTAAACATTTTAAAACAGTATTTCTGTTGTGGAGACTCATTCCGGCTCTCTTATCATTTGTGCTGAGATGATTATTTGTGGGACTGAAGTCTGCAGCATATGACGAAATTGACCTCTCTAAAAAAACTCGAAAACCTAAACAAGTCACTTAATTTTTATCCCTCTCCATTCCCTGATACAATGCATGGAGCAGCAGTGGAAAGCGTTATCGCAGAATCACATAATATGCAGAGTTGGAAGGGACCCAAAAAGTTCGAGTATAACTCTTAGCCCTGCACAGGACAGCCTCAAGAATCACACCATGTGCCTGAGAGCACTATCCGACACTTGAACTGTCAGGCTGGTGCTGTGATCGCTTCCCTGGGGAGCTGTTCCAGTGCCCAGCCACTCTCTGGGTGAAGAACTTTTTCCTGATATCCAACCTCAACCTCCCCTGACACAATTTCAGGCCATTCCCTCAGTGTCCTGCCACTGTCACCACAAAGAAGAGATCAGAGTCTGCCCCTTCTCTCCCCATCACTGCAATGAGGACTGCCCTCAGTCTCCTCCAGGTTGAACAGACCAAGTGACCTCAGCCACTCCTCACATGGCTTACTCCAGACCCTTCACCGTCCTCATTGCCTGGCTTTGGACACTCTCTAATAGTTTAATGTGTTTCTTTTGTTGCAGTGACCAAAGCCGCAGACAGTATTCAAGGTGAGGCCACTCCACTGCAGAGCAGAGCAAAAATGTTTTGCACAGTAGCAATTATAACTATATTGCAACTATCAGACTTTAATTACAGATAAAAATGAAGAGAAAATTTAGGGGTCTACTGATGAATAAAGCCTGAATTCCACCTAAAATATTTTGCTTTGTGTCTGTTATTGGCTGCCTATCAAATCAGAGGCAATAAATTACAATATCAGATACAGGAAGTTTTGTCCTCTAGCTTCTTCAGGTGCTCTGCTTCTGCACAGTTGACGCAGCCCACCGGAGCCCGGGCTAGCTCTTGGCACTCGGGAGCTGCTCCGAGTGTGGGGAACGGCAGGGGCAGGGGTGATGCCCACTGCAGACCCTTTAGAGCCACTGCTCTATGGTGGAAGGATGTCGCCAGCTACATCTGGAATTGAGTAAAGGAATGGAGCAGACTCTTTGCAGTTGAGGTTCCAGCAAGAAGGGGTTTATTGGAGAGGATCAGGAACCAGGAACAACACCAAAAGGGATCAACAATGAAGAGCCCCGAACACTGCTGTGCTCGGTGTTAAATACCATAACAAATCAAGGGGTGGGGACAGGTCAGTAACCAGTCAGGAGTTGTAAGGGGTGGAGAGGGGGTGGATTACACAACTGACTTGGGACCAATGTGGACAGGTGGGAGGAGAGGGAAGGTCACATGGACCCATGGGGTGTTGTAATTTAGGAGATTTCCAAAGGGGTGTAACAATCAGTGATTGGCCCAAGCTGAGAGTGACAGGGAAGGTTCTGGAAGGAGAGACAGGGTTTTGGTGATGGACAAGGGAGGAGGGCAGGGTTACATTGATCGACATGGAAAGGACTGGAACAGAGGGAGGGGAATCACCATATAGGGCAAGCACAGGGGAGGATACAATTTAGGAATAAACCGACTCAGGGAAAACATGGGGGTACATAAGAACAAACCACTAACAATAAATTTAATGAAATTAAACCTGCACCACAACACACAGTGTGCCTTTTCCCCACCCAGTACTTTTTACCTGGGACTGTGTTTTTTGTAGGTCTTTTCTTCATATTTTTGTTAATTTTATTAGTAATTTTTCCCCCCTGGTTATTTTTCAAGCAAAAAATTTGCATCTAATCTTTCTTTAATATTTCTTTCCTAGTTTGCACTACCATAAATCCCTCAGAAAGACAGTAGGAAAACCACAACTATTTAATTGCTAAGGATTTCAATATTTTCCATGTCTTCTGCTTATACAAGGAAAGACAGAAACCGTAGCTAGGTATCTTCTCTTCAGAGTCAGTACTTTTTGTACTTTGTAGCAATTGTGCACAGCTGTGAGATATTAAAGAACTTTCTTTCATGACCCATTTTTGCCTGTGACCAATTCCTTCTAGCTGGTGTTGGAGAGGGCTTCTGGGAGGCTCTGTTTTTTCTGCGTTCACTTTCCTCGCTCCCTATAGACTCCTGTTTCCTCTTAGATGTGGATCTTTGTTATTTCTATGTTTTTATTGGAGCGACTTCTTTTCTCAAGGTCACAGCTATTCTTCTTTTGGCTGTGTTCTACTGTGTTACATACACTTTCTGCCTTCTTAATAAGATTTAGACCTTACACAAGGTAATTTTAGCTGAATTCATTTTGGCTTGTAGTGAAAAATAACAGTAGGAAAAAAAAAAACCTGAGCACACCCAAAAAGTAGAAGAGGCAGAAGAAGCTGTTTAAGGGATCGTTAAAACTTAGAATTGAAGTTGTCTATACCTTTTCTGCAAACTAGGCACAACAACATAAGCCCTTCTGGGCTTCAGTCACACTCCTCCCAAGTGGATAAGCATTTCCTCAGAAGTGCTATTGTTTCCAGATGAGAAATGCTCCTTTTCTTGCACATCTTACCCTTGCACTCTCTTTAGCCATGTGTCTCTAATAGAGTTTTCTCAACATATATTAAGAACTACAGCACTTCTTCATTTTGCTAATTTATTTCCTTCCACTTGACTATCCAACTGTGCAATAGGGTACAATTACTCTGGATTTAACTGTTGAATTAGTATTTGAATGCTCCTGTTATACGTGTGAAAATGGGAAAGGGAGTAGAATAAATGGGAACTTAACACCACATTTGCTGCTTTTACATAGTTTTACCAAGGCTTTTATTTTAGATTTATTTCAATATCACATTTTGTTGAAATGTATGCATTAGGAAATGGAGGTAAGTGGTTATATAGTTCAGCATATATACTTTGCAGTGGGCTGCACTTTCATATACTGTAAAGAAAGTTTCGTTTTGATGCACAGAACAGCTCTTGTCTCACATCCACAACACAATGACAAAATATAATTTTATGGGGATATATACCAAAGAGTTTAGCACAATGTGGGTGAACTAGATTCCATTTACTTACACTGGAATATAGATTGGTAAGGAAGAGGAATATTGGCTCCCAGGAGAGATGTTAGAAGATGAGAGACTGTCCTGCATTTTTGCACTGCGATGATTTTCCTGGTTTATTGATCTCGTATCTAGCCTAGACAAAACATTTATCAAACATTTATCACAGATTTGAAAATCCATAAATATAACTCAAAGGCATGGCAAAAAAAAAAAAAAAAAAGAAAAAAAGAAAATAATGTAGAAAACAGACAATAGAATGTAGAAAACAGAAAACAACATTCTGCTTCAAATTTCCATTGAAATTCTGCTTGTAGTGAATACCGGAATGCGTATTTTTTAGAAAGTCCAACAATGCTTTTGTTTTCATAAACAGATGACAGATAAGAGGTATACAGGGACTGATTATGACTTCTGTGTTGATTTGTTTTCTCTGCTGCACAGCTCTGAAGAGCTAAAAGTCAGATACAGAATAGTAACATGAATGTTTGACATGCAGCATGTTGAAGGCATGTTGGTAAGAAGACAACCCATTGGATTGTGAAATATGGTGATGCATACTGCAGCCCTCGAGAATGACAGCATGGCTGAACCTGGCTCACACCTTTGGACATTGCATGATTATGAAATCGTAGAATAAGATTGGGAAAGACATCTGAAATCATTGAGTCCAGCTGTTAACCCAGCAATTTTCACCAATAAACTGTGTCCCCAGGTGCCACCTGCCACTCATCAGGCAAGTCAGCTGCAGATGGTAGTTTGGGGCCATGCCCAGCTGAACATGGAATATTTCTGATGATGAAGGTCTCCACACCTTCTTTCTCTAAGCTGTCTTTGTCAGTATCAGACCATAGTCACAGTATAAATATTTTTGTCTCTTATAAGTATATTGTGGTTTAGGAATGGTATTCCTCGATGTAGTGACCCCACCGCAGCACTCCAGTGTGCTGCTCGAACCAACCGTGGTGGGCTGGAGAGGAGAACTGGAGGCAAAAAAGGTAAAGATCGTGGTTTGAGATAAGAAAAATTCACCAAAACCAAAAATGAAATAAGGAAACAAAGAGTAACAGCAAAAATGATAACAGGGTGTGCAAGGCAGGTGAACGATTCACCTCACGATTTGCTCACCACATGGAGCCTGGCAATTCCCGACCACCCACGCTGTGTGACCCCAAAGCGAGCCCTTGCCCCATCCCCAGAAAGTGACATGAGGTGGTATGAAATAATCTCTGCATCCTAGCCATGGCCACTATTGGCTGCTGGAAAAATTAATCCTGTCCTGACTGGAATCTGGAAAAAGGGTTTGGAAAAGACTTTGTCACTTGAGTCTCAAGTATGGCTGGGTTTCAGTGCTAACAATTTAAAAACAAGTATAATCCAGCGGTTGGTGTAATGTGTAAGGCATAGTATTATGTGTATATGTCAAAATTGTTATAATTATTTCCTTTGATTATTTCCCTTATTAGCTGTTACTTATTTAGCAAACACATCTAGTATTCTCACAGCATAGCATACAATGTAATGAAACCTAACAAGAAAATATTTTTATTCCCTTTGTCCTTCACTTACTTCTGTGTATGTCATGATTCTATTTGGTTTGTGCAGGAGGGTTTTATGAGTTCAATAAGCTGCCATGAAATGCCCCCTAATGACTTGAAAATTTAAGACAGAATCACTGTTAATTTTTGGAATATTCATTCGTGGTTCACTTTTGCCAAAGTAAAAGCATTTGACCTGCTGCTGAAGGGGAAGTTCACTTTTGGTTAAGACCTACTTTGGTGTATTATATTCTAAAATACCACATATCCAACAGTATGTAATTTTTAATAGAAAGTTACCAGCAAACATTTGCATAAAATTCAACTCTTTGATCACCTTCAGAGACTATAGATGACTGTTTTATTTCCATACACATATTCTGTGCTTCTACACCTAGACTGCTTGTCAAAATCTAGGGGAAAAGAGAGACAATTTATAACTGTTCAGAATTTATACAACATGTGCAATCTTCCTTGGGTGGGAAGATGTCAACTATCACACCTTAATAAAAACAGCCTGCTGTACTCGGCTGCTTAGGATGCTCTTCTCAGAGCTAACACATTTCTTAGTCTTTTTATTATGGTCACTGAAGCTAAATGCTGTGTATGAAGTTTTCACAGGAAGAGTGTGTTGTTGAATATGAGTTTCGGGTTCAGAAACTGCAGCAGGCAGGCACCTCTCACAGGAGACAATAGCATAAATGAAGCAGAACCATCAATGATCAGCACTTGCCTAATCTACCCCAGTTTACACAGTCCTAAACAACTTGCTAAAATAACTGAAGCTAGGCTGATTAACATGAGACGCTGATCCAGCCTGAAATCTCTGTTTTGGTAGCACTGGGATGACACTTTGCGATGCTGTTACAGGAACAGCACTATCTCAGGATATGTTTGTTGTATCTCATTACCTCTTTGTTTACTGTTTGAACTTGCTTTTCAGCTGCTGAGGAGGGCAAGAGAAGCCAGCGGTAAAAAAAAAAATGCTTTTATTTCTTTTTCTTGGAAAGGTTTACTTTTTGCATAGCACTCCTTAAAAAAAAAAAAAATGCAAAGCAGCACAGCAAAAATCTAGAAGGTATGCAAGTTAATATCCTACTGTTTTGTCAGCTCTTGTAAGTAGGACTCTATCATTTATTGCAGTCAGAGTGAGGTCACCTGCAATGGTTTGCAACAGTTATCTTTGACAAATTGCTTTATGGTTCCTTTCTATAGAAACTAAGCAACAAAATATCCTGTCTTAAAAAAAAATCCTGATAGTGTGTATTCCCAGCTGGAAAACATGCTGGGCCTGGTTCAGGTGTAAAAAGTTAGCAAAAATTACTGATGTCTTCTGTGGATCCAAGACATCATTTTCCCTTCAAAAGCCACAACTCACCTCTCCTCATTTGTCAAATCCTTTGCCACTGCCATACTACCTCTTTTAGTACTATCCTCCAGTTAGATTACATCCCCCAGATCCTACACTTTAGACTCATATCTGTGGCAGGAGGATTTTAGAAGCATCTCAGTCTCTCCAGTTGTGCTTTTGGAATCCATCGTATTTCTAGTCTATCAGCTGTGTGCTTTAGTCTTGGATTTCAATGAGGGTTGAACATGTGAGGGTGTTTATACATACATACATACATATATATATATATATATATAGTGTCATTCTTCACACATACT
>VXAX01005544.1:987128-1019676 GCA_013399835.1 Leptocoma aspasia
TCATTCTTCACACATACTAATTAAAGGAATGGTCGTCTGAATACATTATTGTCTGTGTTCCTTTCAGACCCACTGCTGAAGAATACGTTTGGTGAGGTAGCTCCATGTGCACACTGCAGAGCAAGCTGCAGGTTGAGCTCTGGGCTGGCAGGAGCCTAGGCTGAAGCAAGAGGCCATGACCTGCTGACCCTTTGCATAACAAATGCCTGGGGACCTGGGGCTGGCCAGGGATCAGGACATGCAGAGACAGCAGGAGCTGGTCACCCCAAAATTTCATGTTTCCTATGGAAAATTGAGAGTTTCCATGGTTTTGAGGGAGGGTTTTTTTTGTTTGTTTTATTTTATTTTTGGGGCATTTTTTGCTTGGTTTTTTTTTTGTTTGTTTTTGGGGTTTTTTTGTTTGTTTGTTTATTTGTTATTTTCCCCTTAGTTAAAGCATTTTATCCATTTTATTTAAGTTTTGTCTTAATGTGATTTTATGAAATATAAAATAATTTTCAATTGGATGCTGAAAAAATCAGGCCCATAGAATTTTAAATGTTACTTTTCACTGATGAAGACTCGGATTTTGACAAAATTTAGGTAAACTTATAGCTGATAGTTAAGAACAGGTGATAGTTTTGGTGAATTCAAATGATATCCTTAAATTCTGACCTTGCTAGGCAATGCATCTCCATGGAATGTTAAGCTACAGTTGTCTGACCAGTTCTGCTCTGTGTCCTCAAGCTCTTACCTAATGGGTTTGCATTACACCCAACCCTACAAACCAGAAAACTGCAAAATGTTAGACTTAGATTAACTGGGAAAAAACTTAATCCAATCATGGGATAACTGTCTATACCTAAGTTTTTAACTACTACGCTGCTTTATTTACTTCAGTCATGAGCCAGCTGCAGAACCGATGTCAAACTGTGATCTGAGTCAGCTCTGATCTTTGCTGCAGTGTGATTGTTCTGATCCTAATCTAAACCAATTCATTTTGATCTAGTGTCTAATCTTACCAAGCTCCTGCTAGAGAAATCAATTTAACTAAGTTTTTGATAGAATCTATTGCCCTTAATTTAATTCTAATATTGGTGGTATATCTAAGTTATAATTTATCTGACCTAGCTATGATGACCTGCTTTTTTTTTTTTTTATTTTTTTATTTTGGTAACATTACCAATATTCTAAAGATGAAGAAAATGCCTGACCTACCAATGTACCATGCAGAAAGTTAAATATGCCTTGTCTGAAAATGGTTTGTTGTTGCACTGGAACACTGAGAAACCATACAAATATAAACCAAAACTTATCCATAAACTGGAACTTGAAGGTAGGTAATTTGAAACAAAAATGGAAGGACTGGAAGCAGACAAGTCTCAATCACGTGAAAGAACAATGATGGAAGTATTGTATACTTTTGTGTACTTACTGTTGTACTGCTTCATGTTTTTATAGACACTGTGCAACAGATTTTACTTGATATAGTATTTACCAGCCCTCAGTAAGTGAAAGAGTATATATTCATTTTGTGAAATCTGTCTCGCATTTTCATAGTAAAAATATTCAATTTATTAAAATTAGTTTCCTTAAGGTGTGAGGGGTTTTTTTTTGTACTGGGGACATTGTTAAAGAAAACATAAATTTGCAAGTAATATTTTTAGTTTTTTATTGGTTGTTTCTATGTGTATTTACAGATGACCAGTGGTCAGCAGTAGGTTAGTCATTAATTTTTCTTGACAGAAAATTCAAACAGCAGGAGCTCTTTGTGGATCTTTGTAGTGTCATCACAGAGTAGTTCCTCCATCTTTTGCTGAGTTAAATATAATATTCTGAATTTCAGATTGATCCCTATCACAAAACCAAAACCAAAACAAATCCATAGATAAGGAAAATAAGGTATTTCATTCTGCAAATAGTTATGTTCTGTTTTAACCCACAATTTTTTTAAAGGAGATAGAAATGTGCTACTGCATTCTGTTATTTCAGTAGAAAATTAAAGACTTGTGGGTATTTTTTCTGGGATTTATTTATTTATTTGCTTATTATTTTGGTTGATTGCTTTTGGTTTTTGCATTTTTTTCCCAGAGTAACTGTGCTGCTATGAATGAAGAAACTAGCTGCCTGCATGGGAGACCTTGCTAAATGGAGAAGACAGAAGAATGCTTAAATACATTTCTTAGTGTCTTGTGTACAAGATATAAGCATTAAAGAAAACTTTGAAGCTTTCTAAAAAATCTGTCACTTTCTGAAAAATATAAGAAATTATGCTTTTTTCCACTGGAATTTCATCTAATATACTGTGTGGGCATGAGCTCAAAGACTAATACACTATATGGCTCTTTATTTGCTCTTTCACTTGAGGATGAACCTCTGTGTGATTCAGCATAATATTGCATATTGTAAAAACTAGTTATTATCATGTAGCTGGCACATATTTTTTAAGTACTATGTTTCTTAGGCAACTCCAGATATTAGTAATTTATTAACTGCAAGCAGATGTGGTGATACCAAAATAGAAAAATTATAGTCTTTCCAAACACCAAGAAAAACCCCTGAAATTAGTTAGATACATTACTCTGGGTAAGTCTTTGCACAGAAACAGCTCTGACTTACCCAAACACCTTCAATATGTATTTGTGGATGGGGAGCCAACATCTGTTTTACTGTGGGGTACCTTCATTTATCAGATTGAGATGGCATTTTTTCTTGCCTTCCAGACAAAAGACAATGATTAATTAATTTTTTTTTCATGTTGTCATCCCAACAATAAGCCATGAAATTCTACTATTCTACTGCTGGTGAGAGCCCGACTTTATCTGTCCTGATAAGAGGATAAAAAAAATTTCAAAATCCTTGTGGCAACCCATTAGAAACAATTTGACAATTCTAAACATCTTTGAAAAAATGTACTCTATTTTCTTCACTCACCTGCTCTGTTATCACTGTGGGAAAAGTACAGTATATTCTGCAATTTAATACTTGAAGAAAAGGCCCTAAAGTAACAGAACCCAGCATAACTAAGGAAAGACAGATTGTTTAAAATGATGGAGGAAGCACCACACCAAAAGCAGACAGAAAGATATGGGTGCTAACTATGTGTATAATGCAAGAAAGAGTATGTGCAGTAAATAAAAATTTATTCAGAGCCTGTGATATTAGGCTGTATCCCTCTGGATCCAGCCAAGAAAAGTCCAGGTCCTGTATGGTCAACTGATGGACTGATACTAATTTTATTTTTCTCTCTGTAACAGTAAAAAACAGTAAGCATGCTTTATTCTTATGTATTTTGTTCTTTATATTATTTGCACAGAAAAAAAGCAGAGTTCCAAGCTATAACCAAGCCAATTACATGCAGCTCTGCTTTTGGCTCATGTAGGAAGCAATGAAAACAGCCAGAAGGTGGCAGATTTGGACCATTTTGAAAAAGGGCTTCCAATGACTTTGAGCATAACTAGACTCCTACTGAATGCTTAGATTCAAACAAGAAACAATCTGAAAGATAGTTTTAAATTATTTATGTGATGATATATTCAAGAAATAAAAAGGAGCTTTCATCCCAGGAGTGGTAAATTCAGCCCCATTTAGCTTTAGTCTAAATACAAAGGCTACAACTGAGAAAACAACAGTTCCTTCAGGAGCTATAAAATTTACTATATAGACATTTAGAAACAAAACAACCATGCTTCCAGCTAAGACATTCCTATGCCTTTGGAATTCATCAGGACAAGAGCATCCTTAAATTTTAGTCTAGTTTTTGGTAGGCTCCAAGTTTGTTCAGATGAATTAACAGACGTGTGTTTGGCTTAGCTTTTTTTTTTTCTTTAAGGCAATACTCAAGAAAGTACATCCAAATACTCATCTAATTATAATAAGCAGAGACAACTAGCCAGAAAAGAAACAAACTTTCCCCTGAGAAGCCTGGCTTGCCAAAAGAGCTCTGAATTAGACCCTCAGAAAGCATTAGAAGGTAAAGGATAAAAGTATTTGGTTAAGTAAGCAGGCAATGATAAAATTTATTTTAGCAAGACAGATTGTTCCTTTAGAGATGCAACCACAGCAATCACTATTATATATTTAAGACCTGAAATACTGGTCAGTGAAAACAATTAAATCTCTAAATTAACAATGGAATAGCACATGTTTGCAGGATTATGTGATAGAGCATCTTCACTCTAGAGCTTCTTCTGCAGGTGAACACTTAGCACCATGCATGATGTGCCATATCAAAGGGACTGGTACACAAACTAAGCTTTGAAAATATATGTGAACAGAAAAAAATTAAAAATCCCTAGCACATTACAACAGAAAAAAAATCTGACTTTTGTATATCTTTAGTAAAAGGATTTCTGTCTTTGTAGATACCTGAAAAAGAACCCTTAAAATAGAACTCCCCTGTGCTCTCCTTGAAAACTTTTCAAAGGACAACTGACCTCTTTTCTCACTTTACATTACTGTCATTCATGAAGAAAATAAAACTTCAAGAAACTCAAGGACATAAAGCAAAAAGTTGGTAAAAAGTATAAGGAACAGAGAAAAGAGAACGGGGCATATTCAGCTGTGAGGTCAAATTTTACTATAGGGGAAGAAAGGAAGGAACTAAGAGTCTGGATTTTAAAATAGGAAAAACTTTGATGAACTAAAGGAATCATTAGTAAAGTCAATTGTATTGAAGAGCTTAGAGACTTGAATATGAGAAAGGTCTGGAATTTCTTCCAGCCAAATTGTTCATAGTATTAGGAATTATGTATTCCAAAAAATGGAAAAAATTACAGGAAGGGTGTAAACCCAACTGAGTGAATGAACAGTTCAAGAAAAGTGTTGTGGTTAAGAAGGCAGCAGAGAAGAAATGAAAAAAGAAGTAATTTTTCATAATTCCCTAAAAGGCAAGAGGTGAGAAATAAAGTAATGATTAATGGAAGTCTATTCAAGGGCCTACACTTTGCTGTAGCAAAGTTTGGGACAGAAAATCAAATGGGAAAAGGGACTCCAACTCTTCAAGTGAAATTAAAAGTGAAAAAAAAAAGACCTTGTGAGAGTATGAACAGGGAGTAGAAGATATACATAGCTCCCAAGAAAATCAATGATTTTCTTAAGGTTTTCAAAATGAAGATTCCACTAACCTCATACAAAAAAAACATATGCATGCTGGCAAATTTGAGTTTTGCAATGCCACAGGGACTGTGCAAAATTTTTCTCTTGTTTCCTAGGATTGTGTGTGCATAGTAGTCCAAACTAGCAGCATTAAATTGCATGCTGTCTTCTGGATCAGTTATTCTTAGAATGGGCAGAGGAAATACTGCCAAGTTTCTTTCTTCCTTTTGAATTTTGAGGAAGGCAAGAAACACGATCATCATTAAATTGCATCCTTGTTGCATACTTATATGTTTGCTTTGATTCACTGTCTGTCATGATGCTTCAGCCTAGCTACACTGTATTGTGTCTTCAGTATTACATCCTCCAACACCTCACCATTTCAAGACTGGCTATTCAGGTGCAAATATCTCAGATTTAGGATTAAAAAGACAAAAACCTCCAATTTTTATCTTTATAAAATTTCTTGAGCTCTTAAAAGAGATTAAGCTGTTAAGAGAAAAACAGAGGAAATGTCAGTAGTGGAATAAAGCAAATGAAGAACAAAAAATAAAATAAAACACAACCAACTCCCATCCCCCAGTCCAAACTGACTTAGAGAAAAGCAAGTATTTGAAAGGAAGGACAGTGAAGTAAACCATATATAAAAAAGCGATGCAGCAATTTGCATTTCAGAATAACACATAAATACATCATTCCCAATACTCCTTTCATATTAATACTGTTTCCTTTGAACCATACACTTCCTGAAGCAAAACTCAAGACATGGCAGCAAGACTAGCTAGTGCTTCCTATCCTCACATTCTGAGGAGCTTTAGAGAGGATATCAGAGATTCAGAAATAGAAGAAAAAAGAGAAATCATTCAGTAGTATCCACTCAAGGTAAAAGGAACAGAATGCTGTGACAGAGAATCACAGAGATTAAAAAATTTATTCTTCTGGGATTTAGTGGATTTTACAGCTTCTTAACATCTCCCTCATCACCTAGTCAATACGGTGCATATGACAATGATGTTTTTGGTTCCTCACAATATTTCCTGTGGCAGGATGCTCTCCCTGGAATGAGGTAAAACAACTTAAACAATGCCCTGTTTGCAAAGCTACCTGTGGAAAATGAAGAAGGGGTCATCATGCTACTTTTGATGTTGAATTATGCTAAAATCTGTCTGACTCATCAATCCCAAAGCTAAACATCCTGATAATGAGATGAAGATAAGGTAGACTGGTAAAATATCTAGCTAAAGAAACAAACAAATGATACTACAGATAACTTACCTAAAGCTGCTGAGGTGATGTAGCTGGCCAGGAGACTTATGACTGACTGTCAATCATTTTATTAAGACCAGTCCCAAACTTTAAAACCAGGGTCTTCTAACGCAGTCCTTCTTGGAGTGTGTGTGTGGAGGGTACCTCCTTGAGTGGGGATGCCCCTTAAGGTTACTCCTTGAGGCTGGGTGAAAGACATTTGCCCCTGACTGTTGGTATGGGTGAGTAACATCAATCTCTACTTAATAATTACTTTTGCTAGTTTTAATACAATTGATTTAATATAATTGGTCACAATTTTGCTTTATAGTGCACTGTACTGTAATAATTGTTAAAGCTCCTATACTGTGCAGTAATTCTGGTTAAGATATCTTTGTCTAAGCATAAATCATATCTATCTATCTATCATCTATCTATCTATATCTATATCTATATCATCTATATCTATCTAATCTGGCCTTTCCATGTTTAATCCTTCAGAAAACCTTATACAATTTATTCAGTTACACCTGTATAATATTTTACACATAAACTGTTGATGAAGTCTGGGGCTGATTGGATCCACATGCACCCAGACTCCTGTATGAAAAGGGGTTTAGAAAGCAAGAGGATCCTTTCTGCCTCATGTAGCTCAATGGGAGGACTTTTCTAATAAATTTTGCCTGAAGATCCCATTCTGCCTGAGACATTTCCTGAACTCAATTATGCAAATACCTAATTTTGTTCTAATTTTTCTTCTGTAGTGAAAAAACCCACAAAACAACTTCCATTTGTGGGCTTCAGTTTTGCATTTATAACTTGTGTTTATGGGTAAGAAGTCACTTGTCATTCAGAACCTGTGAAGATTAAACAAGTACAAGATAATCAATGCAGAAATTCAACCAGAAGCTCACATTCTCCCTTACGTGGTTGGAACAGAACTTCCTTTGTCTTCTTCAGTAGTTTTGCTTCTTGCTCTCTGTTTCAAACTTTGCTTTTTCTGCTCCAGTTTTCTATTGAAACCTCGGTAGGTTTCTACTTTTGTGTTGATCACTTATGATACTGATTCACTGAGGACTTATTTTTTAAGAATTGGTATTTTCAAAGTTCAAGTTGTCTGAAATATAGGTCATCTTTATAATAGCTCTCAAAGAATTGGAACTATGTCGTCATAACAATCTTCATCATAATTCCTGCTGGAAATACGCTTAGCACTTTCCCTTGAGTCAAACTCATTGACTTCAGTGTGAACTTGATCCATCAAATACATAATGTACTATGCAAACTTCAGAACAGAGCTCATTTTTAAGTACAGGAAATATAAGCCACAGTGAAAACTGGAAATGAAAGACGTTGGCCCAGATAAAAGATGCACATACAATTTAAATGAATTCATAGCTTTTAAAATGCTTACCACAATTTAAATAAATTCATAGCTCTTAAAAATTCATCACTTTAAACTCACTTGAGATTTCTTTGTTAAAAAAAATAAGGTTTTGAGAGCCTGTAAGGTTGCAGGAGACTGAACTTGCTAGGAAAGATGTTCACGCCACTGAGCAGCTCTTTACTGCCTTTATTCTGCTTCTCTGCACATGCTTGTTTAGATGAAAATCAGCTTAGTATAAAGTGCCAACACAAAGCTTGGTTTTGCATTCAGAAAATGCAAAAATGGCACAGAAAGAGTCAGAATAAAATTTTCCTTCCATGAAGCAAGGTTTCTAATTGCTCTCCTAGCTTTCAATCTAACATGATTAGCTTATGTTCTTCAACTCTTTTAGGCCTTTTCCACTAGAAAGATCAACAGGACTTTTGCATCAGCTACTGTTTGAAGACTGGAGTCTTGTTTTCTGCTCAGGAATGAAATTTAAGTGAAACTCTTTGTGTGGTCAGTCCAAATCCCAACCAAAGAGAAGTTTTTGATTTTAAAAATGCTACTGGGAAGGACCCTTGGATATTTAGGCTTTTTTGGAGTTTTTGATGGTAGGTAGTGGGCAAGAAATACCACCTTTCTTTAGCAACAGAAATCTACCAAAGCCCCTTTAAATTTCCAGTTAATCCTTATTCAGTTCTGCTTTTAGTCTTTGTGTCTCTCATTATACTTTTTCTGATTTAGCAATGATACGGATACATGCCACACATAAGACAGTGAACCTGTAACTGCTAAAGAAACTCTGACAATTGAATCTTATTTTAGAATTTTGCCTAGAATTAAACCTTCTGAATGCAAAGCTAGCTATCTCTGTACTTGCCCCTTGGGTGAATGCAGCTTCAGATTTTTTCGCTTATCTGTTTACATCCTCAGCATTTCTGAACTTTATCCAATTTATTTGAATTTCACCCACTTGGCCTGTTTGTGCAAGAAAACCTGTGAATTCTGGTAATTTTTATTTCTCATACACAACTGAAAGGCTGGGTTTGGTTTGGTTTTGGGGTTTTTTAAAATAGCTTGCATGCTAGTCCCTGTCTGCACTTGAGCTGCCAGTGTTAATTCTACTTTGTAACAAAATTTCAATAGGGGACCATTAACTCTGATTTTTCTGCATGACACTCACTGTGGCTATCCTCTCCTGTCAAGGAAATGATTTTTCTGACAATCAAAGGTGTTTCTGCCAGCTTGCTGTCAATAGTATCTCAAACACAAATTTTATAAAGTCTCACTACTTCTGCCTCTTTCTGGTGTTCTGTCTGGAATCTGGATCTTTATTGTTAGGGGGTTTTAAGCTTCAGGAAGCAATTTTGAATCTTAAAGAGGGAGAAGGGAAATAAACTTGATTAATTCCCTTTGGAAAAAACTGCCCAAAGTTTAATATCTTTTCATGCTGGATGGATTTAAAAATATGATTTGCCTTCCTGCTGAAAATCTCACTCTTTCCTGTGGAACTGAGCAGAAAAATGTTGTGGGTTAGACAGGAAATGTGTATTCCTTAAAGTTTTGTGAACAGGCAAAAGTTGTATACCAGTGATTCCAGTGGGAAAGAGAACACAATACAGAAAGCTTCTGTCATAAGTTTTCTCTCAAATCATTCAATTCTTTCTGCTTGACATTGAAGGTAAAAATATACCACACAGGCATTTCTTCTCCTGAAGGAGCTGATGGTATTGCTCTCTGTACTATTAGGTTTTTGCTGTTACTTTAAAACTGTTATTTTTGAGACAAAAAACCCCAAAACTTATTTGCACAACTCCATAGGTGTGTCTTTGTGAACCACAAAGAATTCTTGTATGCAGGTTTGTGCAAATAATGAATTTACCTACCTACTATTTTGTTTGAGTGGGGGAGGGATATTTGGTTTTTTCTGAGTTTGTTTGGGTCTTTTCAGTGTGAAGGGCAAAAACGCACAACATGTCCACTCCATATCACATAAGTCTGTCATTTCTTAACCTTGCCAAACGAAGAAGAATCCAACAGCCTCAGAATTTATGAGGTTCAGACATTGAGAGCTGGTCTAATTTAGTTGTAGATGTGCCTAAGACATTTGTTTTCTAGTTGAGGATAAAAGTGGTTTTTTTGTTGGTTTTTTTTTTTTTTTTGAGAATATGTGTAGGTCCTTCAAAATGCAAAATGCATGAAGTCCTTTTTATATTGATTAAAAAAAGATAGTCTTTCAGGAGTCCAGCACATCTGCCGTGGTTGGGGAGTAAATTCACACAACCAGGATAAAATGCAGTTTAATGCAGAAACTAGTTAAACAAGTTAATGTTCATAACCATTTAATTAGGAGTATTACCTAGGGAGGAATCATGTTAATATACTTTGCTGCATAGAGAGGGAGCATTGAGATTGAACACATATGTTTGTTTTGTTTGTTTCTTTAATTTAAAGAGGAAAAATAAAAAAGAAATAATTTCTGGAAATAGGAAATGTCAATGGATATGAAAGGAGCTACATGTAACCAACAAGAAAAGAAAACTTGAGGGACATAATCTCACACTGTAAACATTTTTAAGACAACATCTCAAATTAATAACAGGAATTCTTTATAATTTCTGGCAACAATAAGACAAATATAGCTCACAAAAGCCATAGGAAGGAGATGGTGTTTAGAATACATTAAAAAAATGGTATCAAATCTATTTTAAAAAAGCATTAGAAGTAGATGAAAGGAGGAGTGTAGTTTCTTCATGCAGAAGAGTAAGCAAGCGGATACAGCAGTGGGAGTGGCACAAGAAGAGTTGCTGCAGAAACAGAACATGAACTCTGTAATACTAACTTTAGTGTCTGAAAGAATAACATATTCAAGCTCAGCCCCATCTTTATGATTATCTGTTTCATACAAGAGACTTTTATTTGTGTACACCTATCTGCAAATCTTATCAACAAAACCTACCTTCAAGCCAAGAATATTGTATGTAATGGTGATAATAATAATAAATCAGTCAAAATTGTATTATCTGATCAAACACAGAGTTTGAAGAATTACATATCAGAATCACCTAAATGACTGGATTCACATTTAAATAATATTATTTCAGATGTAGATTATATTTGTTCAAACATGTGTTTCTGTGTCTCTGTTTTCCATCTCATTGCTGCCTATACATGAATGAAATGACAATTTACGTGTTAAACTCTTGCTCTAGTGAAAGAATTTTATTACCTAAATCTTTGGACTAGTTTTAATTTCTGTTCATTGTTACTTTATACCATGAAAATTCTAATATTTTACTAAAAATTATAAAAAATGTACATATGCCCTTTACCCTGCTGTCTCTTTTTGTCACTCCATCTTTCTTTCTGCATGAATTCCTGTACAGAGGCACTTGGCACCAGCCAACACTGCTTTATGTAGAAGAGATGTGATTCAATAATCCTATTATCCTATAGTCATGGAATGGTTTGTGTTGGAAGGGACCTTAAAGACCATGCAGTTCCTACCCCTCCCAGACATGAGCAGGGACACCTTCCACCAGCTGCTGAAAGCCTCATCTAACAAGGCCTTGAATGCTTCCAGGGATGGGGCATCCACAGCTTCTCTGGGCAACCTGTTCCAGTGCCTCACCACCCGCACATGTAAGAATTTCTTCCTAACATCTAATCTAAACCTACTCTCTTTCAATTTGAAGTCACTGTCACTTGCCCTATCACTACAGGCCTTTGTAGAAAGTTCCACTCACCTCTCTTGTAGGGCCCTTTAGGTGGTTGAAAGGCCACAATAAAGTCCCCCTGGAGCCTCCTCTAATTAAAGAAGCTAGTAATGAGATTAGTATTTCTCATACTAGAAAAGAAAGAAACTGAGAAGTAGAGGGACAGCAAATTTGTGTATAGCAGAGGAAGTGAAGGATGTTCATAGTGTGTTCAAATATGATAAAATGTGGACATCAGCTATAACTAGAGAATAGCAGGTTCAGAGTGAACACGAGAACATGCTTCTTTACACATTATTTTGAAAAGGTACTTCCTTGCCAATTGACAATTCAGATGCTAAAATTAATATGGTTATAGAAAGTTCAACAAAGCAAACTCATAATAACTAATGACAATAATTCACAGGCTGTTATACAAAATGAGAGCTGTATCTAGAACCTGAGGTGCAAGATTCTGGAGAAATGATACTAATTGTTTTGCGCTTTTACGGTGTTTTCCCAAGATGCCATAATTAGAGAAGATAACAGGCTAGAAAGATATTATGGTTGATGTTGTGGCCCCTCTTTCTGTGTTCATGATTTTGGTTTTTACAAAGTCTCATTTTGTTATAGCACTGTATGAAATAAACTGTTATGATTACAACATTTTATATCTAGAAATCCCAATCTAAATTATTTAATGTATTAATAAAATCTCTTGACATTCTAGTGGGCTAGAGAGACATTGGTTTTACCCAAAGGAGTCAGAAGCAAAATGAAAAAGAGAAAGAACATGTTAACTCATTTGGGAACAACAAAAAGTTTAGTCTGTCAACAAAAGGCAGTAAATCTGACTGAAACAGAGATTAAAAATAAGAAATAATGGAGAATTGAAAGAAAATGGGAAAACTCAAATATTATATTCAAAGAAATTTATATTACCTATGGGAAATTCATCTGTATAAATACAAATGAAGATTTCTGGGTTTGGGTAAGGTCTTAAGAATTTTCTCTCATTATTTCAATTGAAATACAATGAACTGCATGCTATTATTTCTTTTCATAACCTTAATTTTTAATTTTTAAATGGTTCTGATTGCCATTTTTTTGACTGATGTCAACCTTATGATATTAAGAGACTCTGTAGACTAGGAGAAATTAAGCAGTATATTTTTTTTTATATGGCATAAATAAATTTGTCTACTAAAGTCTATTGTTTGACTTCTTTGAACTGAGGCTTAACTCGCACACTGCTCTAACTCATTAATTCCTTTGTTGGATTTCCTGAAAGAGTTTACCTTATAGTATGCATGACTTGTTGGTATAAATAAGCAGTCTGTTAAAGGAAATATGAAGAAAAGTGCTCTATCATGTACCTTCAATTTTATTCACCAGCTAATTAATACTGCAAGTTATTCTAAGAAATTTCTAAGTGCTGACAGATAGGCATGGTATATGGGATTTTTTGTTTGCTTTTGGATTTTTTTAAACCTACTAAAAACCTGTAAACAAACAAACAAACAAATGCAAAACAAATTTGAGAGAACTAAATTTGAGTAACTATTTCCTGTTTGGATTTCTCCTTTGGTCTAATGCATTTAAACCCCATGCAGGGCTTTTATTTTCATAAATAGAAGTGTAATTTAAAATACGTAGGTAAAAACTGTACATCAGTTCTTTGTGTATATCTGTTCTATGTGAAATCTGACAGTTCCACATCCTTTCAGGGCCACACCTGAAAGAAAAATTGATTTCCACAGGATGCCTCAAATGACACTAGATGTTCACACATGTGCAACTGAATTCCTTCCAGAGTTTCCAAGTGTGGCTGTGAAATGTTAAAACTTATGACCCAGGATGGTGCCTAAAAACTGAGCTTATGACTCATATGACTTTTTTATGATTTCATTAGTCTTCTGGCTTTTAAAATTTCATTCTTTCTGTGTCAAGAGAGGAGATTCTGAATATATAAATTTTTCTTGTTGTTTAGTGGTGCACTGTTGAGTCAGAAGTCTCTTCTTGAGCCTTTCAAAAATCAATAATGTAGTTTTGAGACATATGTCTCAGTTCACTTGCTCTTATCAGACTTCATCTGAATTTTTACTGTCTAGCTAGGATATTTACTAGAATATTAGAAGTGACGGAAAGTTGTTTTTCAGATCTTTTTGTCTTGCAAAACTTTGCAAGAGTAACAGAAAAAGTGATTTGGAAAGAGGATCTGTAAAATCTACAAAGGCAAGTAAGGTGAGCTTCAGCTAGAAGGGTCATTTTTGTCAATTGCTATTCACAAAATAATAACAATAAAATAATGAAATCTGTTTCTAGTCAGGGTTTGCACTGACCTGTAGAAGCTGGCTAGTGGTGAGCATAGCTTCAGTGTCAGTGTAAGGCTGAACCAAAACCAGTAAATCCCACTGAAGGTCAGTATTAACGTCAGCTTAGTTATGAACTAAATTTATAGGACAAGACCTGCTTGTTCTTCACTGTGGACAGAGACACACATGCAAGTAACGTAATTAATATGATTATGAAATTGTGGTTAAGCGTTCACACTAACCATACAGATGCTAGAAGTAGTCTCATTTTGCCTTCAGTGCAGCTGAGAGAAATTTTACTGTGGATTGCAGGGAGATTACACCTGGGATAAACTGCATGAGGCTGCAGAAATAAATTACAATAACAACTATAAGCAATGCTTACTCCTTCAAAAAAATCTGAAAACATTTTGTTAATGCTGCAGCACAGCAAAATTTTTATCACTATTAGAGAGAGTGGATGATTACATTAAAAGGAGTCCTGTAGATTGCATGAAGCAGAAACAGTTACACTAAACCAATAAGCTTAAGTAAGCTTAATTCTTTGGTTTTCTTTTGTTCTTAGGTGGTTTTGAAAACCCATGAGATGTGAATCCTACAAAAAAGTGGTTTGCTATTTTCAAAGCTTTTCTTTGTTGCCCTCTCTTCTCATCAAAATTGCTATGATTTTAACTACTTAGACACTTAAATTGGTGATTTAATTTCTGATTTCAGAATTTGAAACCTTGTTCATAAATCCTTAAAGGACTTTTTGAAATGAGAATTAAGATCTGATAGTTCTGATACCATTTAAAAAGAAATAAAATATTTCACAAATAATCTTCTATTCCAAAAATAGAAAAATATTTAAATAAATAGGGACAGAATAGGAAAGGAGTTAACTTTTTCTTTCTTCTTCTTTTTTTTTTTAAGTAAAAATGGAATGGGAAGATATAAAGGACTTTTATGATTCCATAATGGCCAAGATGTGTTACACTTTTGCTCATAAATCAAAGGGTTGAAAGCTGCAAAAGCTTCAATACCGAAGAGAGCTGCTCAAGGCCAGGATAATGTCAACCTTTCTTTAAAGGTTCAACAATATACTTCTGCTTCTCATCTCCCATGCAGGCATTATACTAGTCATTCAAATCCCTGGGATGTCTAGGATACTGACTCTTGTAGAGCATCAAAAATACTGGGTCAACTGTGAATAAATGTAACAAAAAAAGAAAGCAAAAGAAGGGCTAGAGAAAAAAACGAATAAAGTCTGTAGTTGGATGAGTGTCATGCAGGTTTCTTTGGTGTCACAAGAATACCCCCCACTGAATATTAACATGTGTGTTCACTTCAGGTGGAATGACCCAGCTTAAACAAAGGACTGTGGTCAAGGACCAATGTAGCTTTACTTATAACATAACCAAATATTTTAAAAAATTAAAAAAATCTGTGGAATGAAACCTTGACCTTGTTATGATCAGAAACTTGCAAATTAAGAAATAATCAAGAATGTAGCTAAAATCCCTCATTAGTCAAAATAAACCTCACTTTATCTCAATATCCATGTTTCTATCCAATTTTGCTAGATGTTTTTTTGTTTTAGGATGGAACTTAAGATCATGGTGACTTTCCATAATCTAAAATCTGGCTGCAAGTTGAAAATCAAGACAGAATAAATTTTCTTCATTTGTTAAAAATGAAAGAGCTCTGCCATTTGTTTTAGATTAAATACAGGACAAATTTTGCAGAGATGGTTTAATGCAGATCTTAGAAAAAATATATCATAACAGCTAAATTTGTTTTCATTTGAATTTTCCTTCAGAAGTTCTTTTTGATTATGCTGTATGGATTTCATAGACTTATCCACACTTCCCTATGATCTACATTTTTCACTGTCTCTCAGAGAAACATGCATAGCTTTCACTCAGGTTTCAAGGATTCTTTAGGATGTTCAAAGGAATAATCATAAAAAAATATTGATAAATTTTGAAAACAGGAATATACAAAGAAATATGCCCTTCATAGTTCTATAATTTGTTGTATATTTTTAGGAAACACAATGGTTACAGGCTAATAAGTGTGCTTCACTTGTTTGTTGCTTGACCAAACTGGACACATGGTAGAAGTCAGGCAGGAAAATCCAGTTTTATTCCAAGTTGTCCATGCCTCAAAGTCACCATGTGCATGAAAATAAAAATGACAAGATGAATGATAATGGAATTATTTTTCATATATGATCTACAGACCACTGAAGTAAACTATTTTGAATTTACAATGAAAGTGTAAAACACTAATAGTCATCTGTCACTAGGCTCTCAGCAAAAGTCTTGTTAAACTAAGTTTTCAAATTCTTTTAAACTAGCATACAAATGAGATTTTATTTTCTTGTGAGTTTCCGTTGCCTTTGTGATGAGAGAAATACCAATAAACCTGACAAAACTTTCTTTTAATTATTTACCTATTTTTCTCCTCAATAAACAAATAAATAAATAATAATTTCATGTGCCTAAATCATCTTGAGAAAAATATCAGGTTGATTTTTTTTGCCATCTTAAATAATAATCTTGAGTAATCTCACTGAACACTGTAGATCTTCCTGATCTACAGATATACTTTAATGTTTTGTGTCCATTCCAATAGAAAATGATGGATTTATGCAAATCTTTTTGCTTGTGATCAGTGTATGTTGAAGCAAGTAATATTACAGATAGTAAAGGAATGAAGGCATTTAAAACTGTTTCTCTCTCTGAAGATTGCATTTTTCTTCTGTAGAAAAAAAAAAATCTTAAATTATTTCTGAAACAATAATAATAGAAACTCTGGTTTGTACTTAATTTGAAGGTGAATGAGAAGTTTTCTTGGTTTGTAAGCATCAGTTCAGTCTCTGAGAATGTTGTTCAGTGATCTAAGTTTCACTGAATATCAACTAAATCTTACATTTTATTTTTCTTCCCCCCCTCCCCCTGCCTCTGCCCCCACCACAAATTAGGCAAGTGGCCATGAATACTTCTGGAAAAAAAGAAGTTATTAACAGCAAAAAAAGGGACCCTAAGATAAGATATCTTTCCATCTTAAAAGCAAGAGAGAAAAAGAATTTGTGCAGCCAATACTGATGCCTGATTAATGATTTTGATTTACAGGCAGTTCAGTTTGAGCAAATGAGTGTCAAAGAAGACCGTGTTTGTACAACAGTTTCTGTGGAAACACATTTCTCAGCACTTCCCTTTTCTTGTACTAGGTCATAGCACACTGGGATTACTTGTATCATAAAAGGTCTCACATATTCCTTGTTTAAACTATTCCATAAACTGTCACACAATAAAGATTATAAAAGAATGTCTAGACAACTATTGTGTGAGAATTCTGCCATGGAATATATTGCATTAATATTTGTGGATATATGCATGCATATATTCATATGTGGGTATGTAGAGAGGGCAAAAGATACACTGATGTGCAAGCTGAAACAATATGTCAAAAAGGGATTTCTTATACTCCTCAACTCTAATTAAATCAGTGTACTATTTCTATAGAACATAGAACATTTTTTTCTGCCTTATAAAGCAAATTAGCTATCTGACTGTACATTTAATTATGTAAGTGACCAGTGACAATAACATCATAAACTCTTGTGAAATAAAAATCAACTTGTCAAGATTAGTTTTATTTTAACGGAAAAGGAATAGAACTTCATTAGGTGGTGTCCTGGGTTGACTTTATGATGCTCGCTATTCCCATTTGTCTCTGTAGCTCAGATAATGAGTTTTTGCACCTTTAAGATTGGTTCTGAGAGCAAAGAGTTTGTTTTCAGAAAAAATTGTGCTCTCACCTCCTCCGCGCGCCTTCGGCGGGACGGTGTGTCTGCAGCACAAAGAGAACAGCAGGACACAGCTCTCCTTTGCCTTTTAGTTAGTTTTAGCTAGCTGAGGCAGAGAAGTTCACTGGACTGTGGTTCTTTCTTTTTCTTTGGACCTGTTTAGACCTGCTCTGGACTGAAACACCCAGAAGAGGACCGGGAGCTCACACGCCTGTGGCCCGCTGGGCCGAGCCTGGGCCACAGCATTTCCCAGTGCCAGAGGAACAGATAACAGCCTGGGAGAGACGAGCTACAGCCCACCAAGACTTTCCGAGTTTGTCATCTCTTTTGGAGTGGCAAGAGATTTTATTGTTTAACACTGTTCATTTTCTTGTGCTGGTGAATGCTTTTGCCTGTTAAATAAACAGGTTTTTTCCACTTTTCTCCAAGGAAACTTTTTTCCCCCTGAACCAGCTGGGGGAAGGGCTACTTGAATTTGCTTTCTAGAGGATTTTTCTCCCAAAATTTGCCCTAAACCAGGACAGGTGGTAATAAAAATCCAGCCCATTTGATTTGTTGTAGGTTGATGACTAAAAGCTTACTAACTATGCTGGAAGGGATCACATACACCTGATGCATGTGTGACACTTAAAGGTGACTATTTCCCACTTATTTTGCTACTAGAAAAATCCTTCAGAAAACAGAGCTCTTCCCTCAAATGAAATAATTTATTTATAATGCTTTTAGTATGTCAGTTAATTGAAGAAATGAAAGCTATAAAACTGGAGTTCCTAAACAGACTGTTTAAAACAAGGTCTAGCAAGAGATAATTTGCTCCAGTATTTTTTGATTCAAGAATAATTTACACAGTGGTTTAGCAGCTGACCTGTAGCCCAAGCAAAGGTCATAGGAGACTGATTAAATTCAAACCTTACTTAATCTAGAAAACAAGCTGTCTTGTCTGACTTGAAACTCGGTATAGAAATAGGAACAAGGACCTTTACAACTCAAATGAAGTTGCAGTGAGAGAATTTTAGAATGATGACAGAAGGATAAAGTCATAGAATAGTTTGAGTTGGAAGGGACTTTTGAAGTTCATCTAATCCAGCAAACCTTGCTATGAGGAGGGACATCTTCAAATAGATCAGGTTGCTCAGAGCCGTGTTCAGCTGCTTGACCAGTAACTTAGTAGAGAACCTGAAAACTTTCTCAGTTTCTTGAATTTGTTAGTATCCATGCAGGTTAAGTTTTTGTCTTTTGCTTGATAAGAACTAGCATGCTGAATAAATCCTGCCATTTTAATTGTATAGATTCTTGTATGGATTCTGTGTATTAACACTCTTTTTACTAGTTAAACATACACACTAAACATACACCCTGAATAGGTAGTCCACGATGCTTTGCCGCTGGCTGTGTAGAGATCAAAAGCTGTATCACTGTAGTGTCTAACAAGCTGCCTGCAGGGCTGAAAAAGACTAGCACATGTGTGGGTTGCTCACTCTTCTTTCTTATTCTGGTGGATGTGAGAGAGGACAACATGAGTTTCCAGCTCCCTAAGCTGCAGAGGCTCAGGATCTCTCCCCAGGACTCTCATTCTCTATTGCCTTGAAATTCTGTCTGCACCATATCTTGGAACACTGTGTCCTAGAAAAAAAGTTTTGTTCTGGGGGTCATCCACTCAGCAGTCACCCGTGCATGTTCGAGGTTTACATCAGTCTGTTTACATGACAGACACTAAATAATTAATGTGAAAACAATATTTGATCCATACCATTACAACAGATCTTCCAGTCCTTAGATGTCACTGCAGCAGCAGCAGCTCTACAGTTCTCTCCCATTTTAAAAGTCATACTAAAACTCATCCACAGATGTAAAGATTTCCCAAAGTCTGAAATACTGATTTTTGCTTCACTGTCAACTTTTTTCCTAAAGGAGGTTTTTCTGCACTCAACTATTTAGAAAGACTAATTTGTCTGATCTTCCTGTAGAGAGGCATAATTTGATCAGTCATGTCAGATAAATGCTCATTAGTTCAACACTAATATTTATACACATTCAAAATGAAAACAGTGGTGATGAGGTATCTGTGGGGGTAAAAAAATTTTTGGGAAACTGCTATGATGCACACAGCTTTGTATATCTCTAATGTGAAAATAATACCTTGCACTTTTCATAGTGAAAAATAAATGCCTGCATTTGAAGAAAATTTTCAACAATTATTTTTAACTAAGTGATGTCACAAAATACACTAGGATGACAATAAGAAGATCTCTGATGACAGGACATAGACTTAATATAGATTAAGAAAACATTTTTTAGAAAATAAGATACCCAACAACATCAGACTCTCTATTCCACCCCATGGGAATTCAATCCCCTCCTACAAATGGAAGTTTTTTTTAATCCCAAAAAAATATTAATGGTTTGGGACTGTTACACTAACCTTACTCGCAAGCACTTTTCCCAGGCTTTCATTTTTTAGAATTCTTTAGTTAAAGGGTTTTTTGAGGTAGAGGAGCAAATAAATTAGACTGCTGTTTCCATCCTTTGTTAAGTGAACCTACAAGTTTTGAGATCTGATAGGTAGCTTTTTAAAAATTGCAGCCAAAACTGTTGCACAATAAACAGTTTAATCTGATGGGCTTAATAAAGACATCAGATGGCTGGAGCTGCATTCCAGTGTGAGTCTGTTCCATGCTTTTTCCCCTCTTCATCTCTGATTACCTCAGCTACTGTAAGCTGTATTTTGCTAAAGAAAAAACCCTGCCCATAACAGTGTACCTTTGTGCTTTGCAATGCACACACACACAAGAGAGCATGCCCACTCAGACAAAAGAGTAAGAAGGAGAAACTCTGCCCTGCTTCAGCTGCAATGAAAACCTACCTGAAATAATTGTCGCTGAAACTGAAAATCTGCTAAGAATTTTGTCAAGGCAGAGTGTAGTTGTGAGCTGAAGAAAAACAACTGACCATGAGAATTAAAGATGACAAAATCTTAACACACAGAAATGAAGCAATTTGTTTTAGGTGTTGAAAAGTGCTTTCATCTGAATAGTTTCCCTTTGATGTGTTTCAAATTTTGATGGCAAATTTATCAGGGACTCAGAATTGAACTGTTAATTATTTCTTGATTTTACATTACCAAACAATGCTTTTATTATAAGGCTGAGTGAAGAGAAATAAAAAAAAAATTATCGATTAAAGTTCTCTTTTCACATAAAGGGACACACTGAAAGGAAGTTAAAGAGGTGGATAGGGAATTTAAACCAGTTACTTCAAATGTCACTATTGTCCCACCACAGACAAGGCAAAAATATATACATGGTGTACACTGGTTTGCTTCCAGACTGAGGAGTCTTCACAACAACGAGTTAAAAATCAAATTCAACCCCAAACCCATAATGCACAAACCTGCCAAGAGCTTGCTATTGGTATTACATGCTATATAATACCATGCTATTTGGTATTACAGTAATGACACATTGGATAGTATTTCTTCCTTTCACCTTTCCACATTCTGACCCTTGCTGCCCATCACAAAAGAAAACTATGTTAACAGAACTTTAGAAATTCCAAATTTAACGCTTCCAGGAACAACTGAGGCTTCTGATGTGCATGTGAATTATATGATCACATCCTACTGCTATGGAGGCCGTCTTCCACCTGGCACAGATTTATTCCCCAAAGAGACAAGTATTTTTGTATATTTTAACAGCTGTGTATCATCCGGTATTGTGCCCAACAACCAGTGAAAGTGGTAGGTGTATGCTTTTCTTCCCTCCAAAGGAAATTCAGCAGGGGCAATTCTGTATGGCTCTTGAATAGGTCTAGATATATAGGTTTAATAATAATTTTTCCTAGGGGATGAAACAGCCCTGACGAAAGAACCTCAGAGTCAAATCATTTGGATGTCCAGGGAAAGCGTGAATAGACTGTATGACTCCAGCCCAAGTGTCATATCTTTTGAGCTCTTCCTGGTATTAATAACAATAACAGACAGCTTTGCTCTTAATATAATTCTGCTGTGCTGTTGCAGCACAAAAACAGAACCAGACAGTTTTCCCTTCATCCAAAGTACATCAGAGGCTGTGTTTTCTACAGATACTGGAAACATTTCTTTCTTCTTCAAGACACCAGTGAAAGTGTGAGATATATATATCTAGATATATATGTGTATATATATAGATATGTATATACATATTTGTGTATATAAGTACATATTTGTGTATGTGTATATGGTAAGCAATTTTTCTCAAACAAACTGAAATTTTTGGGGTAGCAAATGTGTCTAAGAACAAAAATATAGTTGTTACTTTCTCATAGTTTAAATCCTAGACTAATCATAAGAAATATACCGTGTCTATTAAAAAGAAAAAAGTACAAAGAAAAAATTAGTCTCTGTAACTGTAATTTGTTTACATTGGTTTTTTATGTTTTTTATTCATTTTAAGGAACAAATATTAGCTTGATCAGAAGAATACTGTGAAAGACTATATTTCTATCAGATTAATTAGATTTTGTTTTTTCTTAATACTGTATTTTTGTTGTAACCTTTTAATCACTGGAAATCTGCAACTGCACGAGTTGCATTTCTACTGAAAGACAGTTTGGAACTGTACCAGATGTAAATGGTGAACATAGAAATCATAAAGCTGTTAAGTGTGTCAGATGAACACAAAAACTTTTATCATTTAACCTAAACCTAAGCACTCTAAACTCTAAATTTTATTTCATCTTGTCTTTGAAAATGAAGTTGTAATGGACAGCAGTTAGAATACTGCTAAGCACATTTAAAAATAGAATTTAAAGTATGATATGACAGTCTGTTTTCCTAGAGAAAAATGTACACCTCACACAAGCTTTTATACCTCACAGCTTTAGTGATCTATCGTTAATTTGCAATGTTGTGGGGGGAGACACAGGGTCTGAAATAGGTAGGAATTAGGACAACAACAATTTTTCAACATTTGTAGCACATTGCATTGTTTTTTGCTAAGTGGAAAAGTCTTGGGGTGAACAACTTATTCTGCCCATAGAGTCCATGAGGGTCCTGGGGTCATAGAACAGATCTCAAAAAAGTAAATATGCCGATCAGGTCAAAAACAATGAGAAGCCCAGAAGAAAACAAATATGCTCAGCTCTGCTTCTGTCAAAAACCTAGGCAACCAACTCTAAGATTCCAGACAGCATTTCCACTCATACCATTGTCATACCTGTGATGCTCCCCACCTGCTCTATTTCTTTTCCACAGAAACCAACAACAAAAGGCAGCAGTAGAAGTTGACCTACTAGCAAAAAGCTAATTACAAAAGAGAGTGATTGTTGTCTGGTATTGTCTCTACTACCTTCAAATCATGGAAGACAATGTTCTAACTCAGTAGGTATTTAATACATAGAATAAAAATGGTCCCCCTAAGAAGGGAAGATATTCAAAGTATACAAAGGATATGGTAGAAATTATAAAAGTAATTGTTCTAAGAGAATTGACATTTTCTTTGGAAAACATTCCATGAAAAATTTTGAATCTAAAATGTCTCTTAAAATACAGTGGTAATAACTAATTTTCTTGGGCACTGAAGACTGCTGATCTGTACTAAGTTATTATACAGCCTAGCAATTCTAATATGTCTACTACTGACTCAGAAGAAACACACAAGTTGATCAATTCCATTTGTAATTGCATTTGGGAAAAGGGATTATGGAGACAAATATACTCAGCTGTTTTGTTCCCATGTGTTTAACATGAGATTAATCACTGAATCAATCTTTCCCATGGTCTTACAGTATTGATGAATTCTAATCCTTTTCTAAGTCTTGAGAAACCTAGTCCCAACATCAGAGTCCTTAAGAACACAAAATGAAAGCATTAACTTCACGAAACAATTTGTTCTCACACCCTTGAATTATAGTCAGCCTGCTACTGGATAAATATGAGTGTCATTAATTATGTAAATGGATATTTCATATTTCTCATTCACTTTGTTACATTACATTTTATTTAAAATGAAGCACTGAAGACTTCCTTTTAAATTCTAAAATATGTAAATTGTCAGTTCTTCTGACCCAGACACTATATTCTGTCCTGATGTGCCTATGACCTTAATATGTTCTTTTCAAGAAGAAAGGAAAGGGATCCTTTCATTTAAGAAGACACCTTCAACTGTCACATAACATCCAATAATTTTACATAAAGCGGACAAAAAAGCTAAGTTCATGTCCATCTACAGTAAATGGTACATACATGAGAACAAAGACTTCTATTATTTTAGGGTCAATATACTTTTAATTCTGTTCTTCTGCTCTTATTTTCCATCCATTCACAATCCTATTTCATTAAATTAATGGGACTTATTTATATATGTTACGTTATTACATATCATGGGACTCCTGATTTTTGCCTTGATAAGAGATACATCATCATCATTGTCCAGATGCCACGATATTTTTAGAAGTTGTAGGATTTGCATCCAACAAACAAAGGAATTAGAAAGCTCGGGGTGTAAAACAGTATCGTTCTAGTCCATTCTTCAAGAGTGCCTTTCTCATGATAGCACCCCTGAACATACCTAGGATTGATGTGTACAGTTTGACTCTTGTTATGGTAAATAGACCAGACAATTTCTACATAGTAAAATATCTGTGCTCTGGCTCATCTGCTCTTATACGACACTTGGAGTCATGAATTAAGTTCCAAAGAGGTAATATGTGGACACTGACAGAAAGACCATACATACATACAGTGCAGTTATTTTTTTTTGTTGTTGCAAGGTAGATTTAATCAGATTACAAAGAATTTTAATTGCATATGGTACCCTGCAGGATTTTCAGCAATATTTTGAAGGAGTAATAGGGCATATATTTTAAATAAATTTTCAAGTAAAATGTATTCAAATGTATTTTCAGCATTTTCCAGAACGGCGCCAACTGTCAAAGTAAACATATAAATTAGAGAAATATTTTCTTAAAATGTAACAATTTAACTTTCACCTGTGGAAAAGTTATAAGAGGAAAGAATTACCATTTCTTATTTGCAATTTTGTAAACTTTCTGAACAGGAAAACAAATCAGAAAAAAACAAAAGAAGAAAAGAAGTCCTTGTAAACAGCTGCATTTATTAGAGAAAGAAAAGAAAAAAAATAAAATACTTCAAATTAAATTTGCAAAATAACAGTCAGGCTGGAGAGAAGAATTGGAGTCACAAAAGATAAAGACCATGGGTTAAGATAAGAACAATTAACTGGAAATGGCAATGAGATAAGGAAACAAACAGCAACAATATTAACAACAAAACTGTACAAGAGAGCACATGTAAAATGCTCACCACTGGACTTGACTGGACTGCTCCATGCTCCTCTGACCCAGAAGCAAGCTCTTCCCCTGTACCTGGAAAATGACATGAGGTGGTACAGGGTAACCCCTGGGTCTTGCCATCCCCTTTGCAGGCTATTGCAGAAATTAACCCTTTGGTTAATTTGGTGTCCTGGCTGGACCCAGGACACCAGGGAATGAATTTGACATTTGTCCTTGCTAATTTCGTGCAGTCTACAAAGGTCTCTCTAACAAGGTCTTTCTCTAAATTTCTATGAGGCCTTTTCTACATTCAAGAGAATCAACAGGTTCTCATAATTTAGTGTCATTGGCAAACTCAGTGTGCCCTCAACTGTGATGTCTAGTCAATGACAAAAATATTGCTGAGAATTAGAACTGAAATTGAACCCTGAGGAAAACCTCCGATGACTGGCCTCAGACACTTATTATCTTATTTACCATGACTCTTAGAGCCTGACTCTCTAGATGATTGTTCACTCATTTTATTGTGTACATGCCTAGCTGTATGTTGGACATTTGATCCAGAAAGATACTCTGAAAGATGCACTAAAATTTTGCTAAAATAAAAAAAGTCCAAACAAATGCAGTGCTTTGCCTTCAACCACTTGGCAGGTAACCTTGTCATGAAGGGATATGGAATTAACAACACCTATGGCCTGCCCAAGGTGGTAGCATTCTAGTCCCTGACATATAAAAATTACTTGTTTCTTCCCAAAACACAGCCTCTTTTTAAAGAGGTCTGCTAGACAGACTGCAACCCTACAGGAGATCCCTGGGTGACTCCAGATTCTGTGGCAGGATCCTCTTCAAAGTGAGGATTTGTTCATCAAACCAAACTGTTTCTTAGAGCAGTTTGGTGAGCATTGTACAACTACTACTTTAAACAATAAATATATTGGTACACATGTAAGTAATTAGGTGTATTTTATACTTTCCTGTTGGCTATTTTCATAGTAACCTTAATAATGAAATTTATGCTTGCTGCTACTATTGAAATACACATACTTTCCTTTCTGGTAGTAATTTTGTATTAACTTAGATCTATTCTATTTATTAATCATAAGCTTACCCAGTTTTTATTAGTAATTTACAACAATCTGTATTAAAGAAATTTAGGAAATAAAATCTCCGTGTTGTTCTGCATTATGGAATCATACAAACCCATCTTTATTTATCCATAAACTCAGCAGCCCTTTTGTTTTTTGAACAACTTCCAATCCTGGAAGTTGGTCAAAAAGCATGTCGATACAGCATTTGAAGACATGGTTTAGTAGTGAACATGGTACAGGTCTAGGATGATGTTTGGTCTTGATAATTTTAAAGATATTTTCCCACCTTAATTATTCTATGTTTTTATCTTCAGTAATTAAAATTACTATATAGAGGTTAAATATTTTGCTCAAATCATTAGATTAAGTTCAAATGTATAGTTTTAATTTGCTAGAATTTATTGGAGACATTTTATTGGTGAAAGTTTATTTTCTCCAGTACGTGCACCTACTCACTGAATTTACAATTTTTTAGGCACAATCTCCACCCCTGAATTTAGTTAGTTGGATGGAAAATTGTAAAAGCTGAGATTAAAATGAAATCAATAAATAGTTTCAAGGGATAAAAACATAACTATAGAAGTAAAAATAAAAAAAAAGTTTAATTCAATGTTTAAAATTTAGGCAATTATTTTAATTTTCATAATGTGTGAACTCAGTAAGAATAATGGATTGAAAAAAGTAGTCACAATGTCAGCCACTATAGTGGTTTAGCCTATATATTATAAATTTAGATCCAAATCTTTAACAGATCCAAAGAAAATTTTTGTGTGACATAAAAATTATGTTGCAGATGTTGAAGATTTTCAATCAGATGACAAAACGCAACATTATTCCATATTAATTCTTCCCCATTGTTTGGCTTACCCAGGTGTTAAGGGTAAGAAGACAGACTCTATTTCTTGGATGATTTCTTCTTAATATCTGTACATGTACTCTAGTTTATCCCCATAGTTTTTGCATAATTATGTGTAATTAGAGATAGGTATGGAATTAAAAAGTATAAAAGAAAAAACATCTAATTTATTTTTGGGAAAAGAAAATTTATTTTAATTTGTTTATCTAATTTTCAGAATATACAGGCATATCAAAAAAGTTCATGATTGCTGTATCTGTTAAAAGAACATTCTGACAAATCTGAAAGAATAATGCTTTTTCCAAATATCCCAGTGAGAGACAATTATGCAGAAGACAAGTAACTAATTTTCTCTTTTAAAGTAGTTTAAAATATTTTCATATTTGATATCCCTAACAGAAGACCCTGTTGGATTATATCACAGTGGTCTTCACTACAACTCGAAATGCATAACCCTAATTTTACACAGTAAGTTTCAGTTTGATTAAAACCCAAGGATATACCTTCTTTACATCTAATGTATTTGATGTCTGACTAATTATTCAGTGTTCTTCTGCAGATTGCAACCCACTAAACTCCACAAAAGCTCATTAAAATACCCTCAATTTCTGTTGCAACAAGATGCACACAACTGATTTTTTCAACTGATAGTAAACCTTTCCCAAGCCCAGAGGAAGAGTTGTTTTTTTATTCTCTTACTAAAGAGAAAATAGTCAAAGCACCAATTTCTATTTGAAGTCTACAACCTCTTCTGTTCATAAAAGGCTGATATTATTCCTTTTCCTTTTGAATGGCAGTTTAGTGTGCTTGGAATTGTGAGAATAATTTTGCTACATTTCTTCAATTTGACTGAGTGGCTTCAAAAGCTGTATGTATACTTTTAAAACCAGAAATACTATTTTTTTTTCCTAAAGCAACCAGTTCATGTATTTACCCTGCCTAGGAAGATCTACCATCATTTTCAGAATTGCTTTCACCATCACGCTTAGCGGCTTAAAATGCTGTCCTGTAGCCGTCCTATAATTTCATCTGTGTGTGGTAGAAACCACTGGCTGTGTTTGCTTTTCATATTGACAGACGTCTTTTCAAAGGAAAAAAAAAACATTTTTTCAAAAGAAAGCCTGGAAACACTGAGTCTATTTATACTCTCACTTTTAGAAGCTTGTTTCCTTCATGCCCCAAGCACTATTTTTCCTTGCAGGTAATAAAGTTAGTTCCTTTGTAATTTTGGCTGTACTGTAAACTATGAAGCTTCAGTAAGAAAGAAAGAGATACTCTCCTGTATTAAGGCAAAAGCCAACTTTTCTTCCTAGAAAGGAAATAAACCCCTTGAAAAATATCTATAATTAGTAATTCTTATACATAGGAGATTCATTGAAGTTCAAAACCAGTGATTAGTCAGGAAGAATAAACTATATTATTTAACACAAAAACATTCTATAGAATCAGTAAAAGCAATTACCAATTATGAACTGAAGTATCTAAGGGAAACTTGGGCTTGTTCTTGTCTTATAAGTATTTATTATAAGGATATGTAACTAAAAGGAATGGTACCTAGAAACATCACAAGCTAAACTTTTTGGCTGAGTTAGTTGGAGGTTATTATGCAGAAACACTTGCATTTTGAGAGGGTTAAGTATGCTAATATAATGATTTCTTTGCAGAAGAAACTTAATAGACCTTGAATCCCAGCTACAGTGCTTAGTACTGAAAATATAACATCAGTTACATTCATCTACAAAACAGTATCAGGAGTCTCCCTCCATGATATTCTAGTCTTTAGAGAACTTTCTGGAAGAGAAAAGAAATTTTGCATTCCTCTTTCTTCTGTAGCTTGAAATACTGGGTGTCCTAGACCCCATGTTATGGTTTTTATTGGCAAGATAAAATACATGAGTTCTTTCCCTATGTAAAGTCCCAGAGAGCAAACGGATAGCAGGGCCCATAGCACCCAAAACTGACACTTAAGGTCAGGATTACTCCATTACTGCATTTCTGCTCCATCATATCCAGTTACAATATAAAAAGGCCTTTGAGCAATATTGTTCAAGATCTGCTGTAAACAAAAATGACTCCCTTTTGACCTGTACTGGGGACACCAGAAGAGGAGAAGATGACTGGGGTCTGTAGCATGAATGGACAATTTTCTGTTCTCCTGGTAACTGCCATGAATCTGGGATATTCTCCCCATCATGTGTGACCCATGTTAGCACCCAGGCAATATCCCTTTGGGTTTTTGAGTCTCAGGAAAGCTCTGTTTTGTATTATGTCTTTTAGCAAAGTTGTTCTAAATGAACTATTTGGTTTTTGAACAGTACTTCCATTCCTTCAATTTAATAAATTCTTTGTCACATTAAATGGTTATTTTATTTATATATATATTAAAAATATATTCCTTTCAGATTTTGAAAAAGCATAAGCATGAATAGGCAAAATGAATTATTATGAGACTATAGAAACACTAATTATAAAAATATCTCAAATGAGAACAACACAAATGAGTTTAATTACAGGGTAAAAGAGATTAGGAATGCTGGTTCTTTGAAAAGTTGGTTCTTATGGTGCTCATTTTTCAATTTCTATGTTTTGTAGAATGCCAATGTGTAATTAAAGATAGTTGCAAAGAGGTATTATAATACACTGAACCACAGTCATGGGCATTCTTGAAAACTACTAGTAGCTGAAGGACATATTTTATCTAAATCCTTAAAGAACAGCTTTGGAATGAAGTCCCACAAGGCACCATTCACGGTCAAATGTGTTTTCTGTCTCTGCAGTAAATACTGCAGACAACGCAGACGTGAGTTGGCACAAGTTTTTGGCAGACATTTGCTGATGCTTCAAAATCCATTTTAATTTTGGATTCTGTTTTAACTGAGTGTGTAGATATACTTCAATGTGGTATCTTTTCTTTCTCTAGAGTCTTACAAATGACAATGACTACTATTTAATGTCATGTTTACTTGGAAGAAGCTTAAAGAAAATACGATAAAGACTGGGACATCTGTGAAATCTATCCTTTACAAAGCTATCTTTTCTTGTGTAAGTTCATGTATAAAATGTTGAGGTCACATTTGTAGTTGAGCTCAAAATTTGCATATGTCAGTATAACTTCACTTATATTAACAGACTCTATTAGATCACATCTGTGGATCATGTCAGTCAGATTCTTTTTATACACACGTTCTTTAGTTTATTGCATTTTGTATAGACAATCTTCATCATGTTAAGAAACAAAGATAATGGATGAAATTCTTTCTGGTGTAGAGTGGAAAGATATACTTATCTCTCTACATGGAGCTGAAAAGCTCATGACTGTTCTGCTGGCTTTGGCTTTATCTTCTCTACAGGGTTACATTCTAATTCTTCTGAACAAAAAATCTCTTAAAACTGGCTACAAATAAGGTGGTTCTTAAAGTGAATGATATATTTGCTGATTGAAGTCATTAATATTTTGATAGCACATTGTTAAGCCAGGTCTGATATCACGTTCCTTGCTTTCCTTGATGAAGAAAGTTCACTCAGGTCCTTATTTTCACCTTACTCAACCAAGGAGTTTGGTTGAGTTTATGATTTATGGTGAACCCTTCTAGAAATATAAACCCGGCACAGGAATAAAACAGGTTTTTCTACAGACTGTAGTTAAGGAACATTACCTAATGAAAAGATAGTCTTTTTTTAACAGGACTAGTACCATTGATTCCTATTAATATCTCCACAAAAAAACTACAAATAGTAAAGGCATTTCTCCCTCTCAAAAATGCATGGATTACCTAATTTTAGGCTATGATAGATAAAGGCAGACACAGATAAAGAATCCTGATATCATGTATTTTATTTGAAGACAGAAGCAACAAGATGACCTGTGATAGTTCTCTAATGGGACTAATTAATTGACAGAGAAGTGTTTGGAAGGTGAAGCAGGGAAGGGTTATGAATTTGTGCTTAGGAATGACACTTTTAGGAATGAAGAAGATGGAGAAATATCTGCATGTAATATATTTTCACAGAAGAATATTAGCAATGCCATCATGAAGATACTAGACTTCATTTTGACAGTAATATCATGGAATTTTCAATAGGTAACACTAATGTAAGAAAAAACAATCATCAGCCTATTAAACCTGGTTTAGAATTACACATCTTCCTCCTGTATTAGAATACAAACTCCTAAGTTTCTCCCCAACTTTTCAACAATGTTTGTGGGAAATGTGTCTATGTCTCCGTTTTGATTTGTGCACTGCTTTTCATGTTCCAAGATATTGCCCTTTAGGAATATTTCCTCTTCCCCTTTTCATTTAAAGCTTCCGTTTCTAAACATACCAGTGTGAAGATTATATATTTACTAATGTTGACACTATTCACTCACATTGCAATGAACATGGCATTCATGTGTGATTAGGCTTTCTGACAATGTATAAAAAATTATTGAGACGGCTTAAGAAGGGGATGCTCTACAACACAAATGAAAGGTAGCTGATTCTAATCAGATGTATGCAAAACCTGAAATTAAGATATTACTTTCTCTTTAATAATTTCAGGTGTACACTGTTGTAAACATATACATGCACTTGGTTTTTCCTCATGTTCTCCTGTTTGCTTATATGTAGCATTCCAGAAATCACTTGGTCAATAATCCCTGTATGTCTTTCTAATTTGTCTCAATGTTCCTGGATAAATGCTTGTACTGGGTCTGACAGAGAGAGTGTTAATTTTTCCTTAGCAGCCCTCACAGTGTAGTGCTTCACATTTATGGCTGGAAGGGTGTTGATAACACACCAGTGTTTTGGCTAGTGCTGAGCAGCGCTGTCCTTCTAACATTCTACTGCCCCCATCTAGGGGCTGGGAGTAGACAAAATCCTGGGAAGGAACGCAAACAGCTGACCTGAACTTACCCAAGGGATATCGCATACTATATTACATCAGCTCAGATACAAAATCTAAGGGAGAGAGGAGGAATGGGGGCGGCATTTGTTATTCTATGTTTGCTTTTTGGAGCAACCATTACGGGTGCTGAAGCCCTGAAGTCCCAGGAAGTGTCTGAACATTGCTTGCTGATGAGAAATAGAGATTTATTTTTCCCTTTGTTTATGTGTATGCAATATTTTGCTTGTCTTTTTTTCTGCTTTAGTAAAATGACTTAACTAGAAGTTGTTTTCCATCTTATTTTCTCCTCTGTCCCACTGGGAAGGAAAGTGATAGAGTGGCTTAGAGGGCACCAGGCACCCAGCCAAGGTCAAACCACTGTGGTCCTTTTTGGCACCCATAAAAGGTGAGCTGAGATAAAGGCAATTATATATATATATATACATATATATACATATACACACACACACATATATATATATATATATGTGTGTGTGTATATATATATAAAATGCTATAGTAAATTAGTAAATAGTAAATACTAGTAGCAAGTTCCTGTGTGGCACATGGCATCTGTTAGCTACACCGCTAATCAGTTTATTTTGCTGAGTTTGGGAACATATTAACACAAATNTGAAGTCCCAGGAAGTGTCTGAACATTGCTTGCTGATGAGAAATAGAGATTTATTTTTCCCTTTGTTTATGTGTATGCAATATTTTGCTTGTCTTTTTTTCTGCTTTAGTAAAATGACTTAACTAGAAGTTGTTTTCCATCTTATTTTCTCCTCTGTCCCACTGGGAAGGAAAGTGATAGAGTGGCTTAGAGGGCACCAGGCACCCAGCCAAGGTCAAACCACTGTGGTCCTTTTTGGCACCCATAAAAGGTGAGCTGAGATAAAGGCAATTATATATATATATATACATATATATACATATACACACACACACATATATATATATATATATGTGTGTGTGT
>VXAX01005544.1:1019867-1064901 GCA_013399835.1 Leptocoma aspasia
TCCCTGCAGACTTCCATGGTCGTTGCTCATCCTTATGTTAGTTGTTTAATATTATTGATACTATTAGCTAATCCTGTTGGGACACTATGGAATTCATGGATTCTGTCATCATCATCTCGGTATAAGAGAAAATAACCTTTAGCGAGGAGCTATTGAAATCTGCCCTGAGGCATTGAACTCTTGGATGGCAGGGTGCATGGAAGGATTTGGGCAGGTTCCTAGGGTGGTTATTGCCTCCCTTTGCCTGAGACTTTACACCTGAACAGGTAAACAACCCTAAAAAACTGCCACTTTGATGAATAGACGGGTGCCCTGTTTACCCCCATGAAAACCAGCAGCTCCTGGCCCTGTGCTGGTGCCTGGCCTGTGCCTGCCAAGCCACTATTCAGTATTCTCAGAGGACTGTAGTTGAGGCAGGAACCCAAACTGCATTTGAGGACACTATGGCTAAGACAGGGACTCAAACCACAATAACTACAGTAATTGTCCATGTAGTGAAAACAAAAAATGAACAAGGCAAGTTACAGCTTCATACCACTGATTAGTAAGGGAGGAAGAAGAAAAGGAAGAAGAAGAGGAAAATGAAGAAGAAGGAGAGGAAATAAAAGTAGGAAAGGAGAGGTTAGATTAAGAAGCAGGTCCTTCAACAAAGAAGTCAAAAGGAGCAAGGCAAATCAAGCAGGAAACAACCTCTCAACATATCACACATTACACAACATACCAGCATTACACAGTGTAAATGGGCAGCATTAATTACACAATGAACCCAAATAGGAAAACCCCATTTGTCAGGAATCCTAGAACAGCTTATGGCCTGCCCAGAAGCCAGATATTTTCAGTATTGCCTGAGAAGGCGACATGCCCAAGAAGCACCACCATATATCAGGAAAATGGAAAAGGCTGTGCTGTATTTACCTGGTGGATTCTGCCATGTGATAGGAAACCACTGGAGGTGAAAAGCTGCTGTGTGGAGTCCCACACAATGAGTCATTGAGGCTGCTGAAGGGAAAGGTGTCAAGCCAGTTTGCAGAAATGAAAGCCATTCAACCAGCCCTAGAAATTGCGGAATGAGAAAAGAGGCCTGAACTCTGCATTGATTCCTGGATAGTGGCTAATGCCCTATGGGGGTGGCTGCAGCAGTGGAAGAAAACCAACTGGGAACGCAGGGCTAAACCTATCTGGGCTGCTGCATTGTGGCAGGACATCACTGCATGTGTAGCAAACGGGATTCTGAAGGTACCTCATGTAGGTGCTTATGTGAGACAACAGTTGTTTGTTTAGTTTTTTCTATGCGTGCAGTTTGCAGACAGGATATTTCTTTTTGCAGCTATTAAGAGGATCTGAGAGGCTGACAGACAGAAAAACCTAAATGTCATGAACTACATTATGCTGAAAATATGTATAGAGACACTGCTCTTCTTTTCTGGGTCTTTTATGGACTTTTTTGTCTAGCTGGAATCTATAAAATTGGCCAGCTATACAATACTTCACCAAAAATAATTGCAGGTGGTTTTTTTACCAAATCTTTATAAAATGGCTGTGTGAGAAGACATTTTTAGGACAGTCTTAAGGCATAAGAACATGGCAAGCTATTAATATTTCCTCTTCCCTCAAAACCACCAATTTAAAAATCAGCAATGCAGATAGATACATTTCAAATCAAGATTTCATCAAGCAGATGACAAAAAGCCTACTGCAATCATTGGAATGATTCCCACTGACCTCAGTGGGGACCCAGATGTGTGCAATTCTATTGTGCTTAGCAAAACCAATTCACTCAAATAGCAAACCATTTAACTCAATTGTCCTCTGTGGAAGACTTAGGCTTTACCAGGAAAGCTGAAGAACTCAGCAGCAAATCATGTCACCAGGCGTGAGAGCTTAGATAGTTATTGAACATTGTGATTTTTTACACTGTTTGAACAGAAAGAAAGTGCTATCAATGGCTCTCAAACTCAGCTGTAGCACAACTTAGCATGATGCACCATCATTCTTGTGGGCATTGGCAAGCATTTCACCACAAGAGTTAATCATAAATCTGCACCTGTAAAGTGTGATGAGTTTTCTTTTAATACATGAGGGTGTCTGAGAAAATGCACAGGCTTCCAGCTTATAAAGGTTCAGCTTTATCTCTCTACTGGAGTTCACATAATGGCTGCTGCAGTGGTAGGTGAGGATTTGTATTTTACTTGGAAACATGCTTTCAGAAGAGGCAAAGATTGCCAGAAGTTTATGTCATCAGTCTGCCATTTGGCAGGCTCGTTCTTCTCTTTCAGCATCAATAAGTAACAAGCAGTTTCCTGCTGCATTTCTAAAGTGGCTTAGGAAAAAAAAAATGGACAAAACATTCCTTCCCTCCTTTCCCCAGCAGATTTTAAAGTCAAGTCATTCACTTCATCCATAGAGTGATTTGTGTTACCAGAGTGACTGATGACCTTGGGTTTGTGCTGAAATGCAAACATTTTCTGTCTTTTAGCACAGCAGAATATTCACTGTAGAATGCTTCAGTCAGGACTTCTCCACCACTAATCACCTGATTATACAGTCAGGGAACAGAAACTCTGCCACAGGACTTTGGTGGAGGAGAACATGTTCTAAATTTCAAATAACAAGTTAGTGAAGCCAGGGGCTCATCAGCAATTCCATAGCCTAATACTATTACCACTGGGTGTTTGCTGCTTGTTTAACAATTTGACAGCTATTGATGACTAATTAACAAGCCTGTTAACAGTACCCATGGGGAAAGAAGGTTGTGTTGCTACGCTTAGCAGAGATAAACTTTGGTGAAAGAATTAGAAGGAATCATATCCCCTTCCCAACTGTGGCAGCGCTGCACTCTAGCCTTACCTGCCTAAGAAGCATCATGCTAAGGATTGAAACTGGAGTTACATGCTAACAGTCAAATGTGGAAATTAGATTTGCAGAAATGGGTAAATCTTGGTTCTTTGCACCATTTCTCACATCAGCTTTTGTTTAAAGCTACATAAAGTCAGGGAACCATGTGATGTAGTTGGAAAACAGAAGGAACAGAATCAGCAATTGGAATTACCAAAACACTACTTCTCCTTTCCTAGAGAAAACTCAAGGTTTATTTCTACCCTTACGTGAAGAAAACCAGTTGAGGCGGACAGAAAAGACAGAAATCCAAAGATAGAGAAGCTGCTTTTTCTCACCAGAGCTCTTCATTTGTTGACAAATCTGTTTACTTTTTGCTTTCTGATTAATTTGGGTTGTGTAAAATAAATATTGAATATGATTATGAATATGAATATGATTGGGATTATAAGAGAAAATTAGTTATTTTGGGATCTTCTCTTCTTGATAAGACCTTTGGCATCAAAAGTTCAAGACATTACATTTGTGACAGAAGAGTCTGTGACTATCAATGTTGCTAAGGTAATAAAATATTTGTCAGTTTGATTATGGCAGAAATGGTGAGTCAGACCTTACTAGTCTCAAATTTTGCATAAATATGATTTTTTTTAAGTTAACATAAAGGAAAAGTCATCAAGGTAAACCACCTATTTTTTGACATTTCAAAAAAACCTAATTTTCTTTTTCAATTTTTTATTACTGTAAATGCAGTTAATTCCTTTTTTCATGTAAAGTACATAGAGTAACATTTTTCATTTCACACCTTTTAAACAATATTTTTAAACAATTAAAATATAGTTCCTGTAGTTTCTTTATATGGGGGGAGTAAATATATTCTTTAAACCACCTACTCCTGTAAATAATTTTAATAAAAATGTAAATTAAAAATAGTTTTAGGATATGCTCATCTAACAGTACTACTTTCGTTTTCTAATCTTTACCCTCTTTTGCTATTGTAGTAAGAAAAAGAGTTTAAGTTCTTACCAGCATATACAGGCAACATTTCTAGTAGCAGTCCTGTTTTCTTCAGCAAAAGTTAAGAAAATATCTTGTCTTGAATTGTACAGCTATAGCATCTGTCCAAACGCAGTAAAAACTACATTCAATAAAAAAGGATTATCTTTCATTTTTCTCAGTAGTGGTAGATAGCAGAGTACAAAATTGTAAGCTATGTTACTTGGGATGTGAAAATAAAGTTACAATTCCTCATTTAGCTACCATCATCAAATGAGTATCTTGAGATCATACCAGAGAAAGGACAAAATTTAAATCTGTGCAATGTGGCATTTTCAGATGTGTGTATTGAGTAATTTTTTTGCAGTATGTCAGCATAATTACTGTACCCTGGAGACAAAAATTAACTGGTGCTTTGTGATAAAGGTTGCTTTGAATGGAATTGACACTGTGTGTGCAACTCAGTAAGCTCATAAGAGTATTAAACACAGTGAAAGTGATAGCATGCCATTAAATCAACTCCAGAATCCTCTGTGCAGGATTATACTTTATTTAATTTGGTTCTTCTATTTTAGGTTTCATATGAGAGACGCTATAATCTTATCTTCATCAAGCCAGTTTGCTCTCCTCACTTTAACAATCAAGGGTCCTTGTTGGTTGGCTTTAGATGTCATCTCAGGGGAGCACACCAATGCCTCTGAAAAAGCTTATCTGGAAATGACAGCATTTGGTGTGCCTCTAGCCTACCTGATGTCAGAATTTTCCTTTTAATGGCTATCAACGAACATTAGAAAACTAGTTGACACTGAGCATTGTTTCATCAGTGCAACAAAAAATAATAATGAAAGAGTATTTTACTAGAAATCAAGCTAGCGAAAATCAAGCTGTTTATTGTTTTAAAGTAAACAAATAAAATACAATCTTTTGTTTGCCAGTTTTCCAAGAAAACCATCACAAGAGCACTGAAGCACAGAGGCTGGCAGTGAACAGTGCTTATTTATCCTGCCACAGGGGAGTAAGTACACAACGAACTAATTATGTGACACGGTTTGACTCCACGCAGATGAGATAAAACCATCAGTAGGGGCAAGATTACACATCAGGCCAGTTGGAAGATTGTCACTGACTTCTGCTGTCTCTACCTGTGACCACCTGAAGAGATAACACTGGTAGTGCAGAAACCAACAACAGAGAAAAAAAGCCTCCTGCTTCCCATGAAAATATATTTATAGTATGGTAGTGGGCATAAAGTGGATAGAACTAAATCATCAGAATCAAAGTAGTGATGGAAAATATGCAGTAGAAGTTAGCAAATATATTTTCTGATCCTTACAAATTGTGGTGGAGGGTGATATGTTCATAGGAAAAGGAAAAAAGGAATGAACAGAGATGTAGTAAAAGGCTTCTAAATTACCTACGGAACTAGCTAGTATGAGTAGCAGACCTAGCAAATGAGTAGAATATTACTGGGGAAAAAAAGAGAAGATGGAAAGAAAAAAGTAGTCCTTTGTTGGTAACCATTAAAATGTTAACATTAGAAAACAAACTATTATGGAAAGGGGAGATATGAGGTAGTATTTGACTGAAAATAATCTTTACTTCTTACTTTCCTTGGATTCCTTTTTTTTTTGTCCCTTTATCTACACTGAGCCACAAATGTCACACAGAACTTATGAAATCAGGGATGTTTGGGCATATTTGAAATCTTTGAAAAATTAAATAAGAGGTTTAAATGCTGACATCAGGCTCTTCTATTCCACAGGCTCAGTTCAATATTGGCTTTGGCTTTATATGTTGCATAACTTCAAAACTGAAAAAAGTTCCACAGTAACCAAAGAGAATACTGAATGCCTAATTTGCACATTTCTTTCACTCTTTTCCTGCTCAGAATCTGCATACAAGTGCACAGAATTGGAATCACAGTATGAACTCACATTTAAGTCCAGTAATTAGAAATTGAGAACCAAAGGAAAATAAAATATTCCAATGTGGATTTTAGTCACAGTTGATGATAGTGTACCTTAAAAGATAAATTTGAATATTTCCTGACTGAGAGACAGAAAAACAGCTTTTTGAGTCTACATCTTTGGATATTTACCTGGACAAGACAGACCTATACTTCAGTCCCCGGTCCAATTAATATTTTAGTATTATAATTTAAATTATTAAAATTTTAGGAAAATTTGTTCTTGAAGACCAGCTTATTATGCAGTAATGATTATTGTAAAAAGTTAATATTTTATTTTCTTTCTCTTGTCTAGCTAATATTAAATGTACCAAAAAAGACTTTAAGCAGACAGAAGTTTAAAAGCCTTAAGGCAGAACATTCTACTCTATGGTGTTGAGTTTTTATGTGGCTAAAATGAAATGGGAATTCACTTTTCCTCACAAAGAATGAGGTAAATACCTCATTTCTTTGGTAAATCCTATGGTCACTGGCCATTAGAAAGGAAGACGTTTGTATGTTCTAAGAAATATAAATTGTTTAAGTTTTACCCTTTTTTATAATAGAAAAATAAAGACTTCTTTATTTTCAAACTAGTGACAGCCACTCAATGTGAAAACAACTCGGTTTGATGCTTTTAGTTCCCAAACATGCATGAAAGACAAGACATCCTCTTGCATTGCTTTCCTGATGCTGTCTCTTTCTCAGCTCCCTGAAGGCTTTGAAATATTGCTAAGTTTTAGACAGAAATTTTGTCCAGGGGCATCAACATTCCCTAAACAAATATTGAAAATAAATTTTAATTTTCAGAAATTACATAAACTGTAAAAGTTTATTTTAAAATTAGCCTACAGATATTGAAGCATTGATTAATTGTTCTGATGTGAATAATATAGTAGAAATCCTGATTGTGTAGAGAAAACCAAAAGGAAATGACAAGGTTAGGAAGCCAAGGCCCACTTAGAATTGAGTCTGGCCATGGATATCAAGGGTTAACAGGAAGAGCTTCTATAGATAAGCTGTAAGCAAAAGAAAGTTTAGGAATAATGTGGGCCTTCCCTGCAAGGAAATGGGAGACCTGGCTACCCTGGACAAAGAGAAGGCTGAGGTTCTCAATGACTTCTGTGCCTCGGTCCTCAATGGCAAGTGCTCCAGCCATGCTGGCCAAGATGAGAAAAGCAAATGCGAGGATGGGGAGAACGAAGACCCTTCGTCCACTGTAGGAGAAGATCAGGTTCACGAAAATCTAAGGGACCTGAGTGTGCACAAGACTCAGGAGATCCTGAGCTAGCCTGCATATGAAGTTGCTAAACCACCATCCATCATTTTTGAAAAAACATGGCAGTCAGGTAAAGTCCCTGATAACTGGAAAAAGTAAAACGTAACCCCCATTTTTAAAAAGGAGAAAGACCTGGGCAAGTACAGACCAGTCAGTCTCACCTTTGTGCCAGGTGAGATGATGGAGCAAATTCTCCCAGAAGCTATGCTAAGGCACATGGAAATGAAGAGGTGATTGGTAACAGCCAATATGGCTTTACAAAGGGGAAGTCACCCTGAAAAATTTGGTGACTTTCTATGAAAAGGCCACAGCATTTAAGGATAAGGCCAGAACAACTGATATTTTCTACCTGGACTTTTGCAAAGTTTGACACTGTTCCATATGACATCCTTGTCTCTAAATGGGAGACGCATGGGTGTGATGGATGGATGACTCAGTGGATAAAGAACTGTCTGGAAGGCTATGCTCAGAGTTGTGGTCAATGGCTCACTGTCCACAGGGAGAGCAGTGATGGGTGGTGTCCCTGAGGGGTCAGTACCAGGGCTGAAACTGTTCAGCATCTTTGTAGGTGACATGGGCAGTGGGACTGAGTGCACCCGCAGCACGTTCACTGACCACAGCCTGTGTGGTGCACCCTGCAGGGAAGGGATGCCATCCTGAGGGACCTGGACAGGCTTGAGAGGTGGCCTTATGCAAACCTCATGACATTCAGCAAGGAGAAGCAAAAGGTTCTGCACACGTGTCATGGAAATCCTGGACATACCTGCAAGCTGGGAAGGGACGTGATTGAGAGCAGCCCTGTGGAGAAGGACTTGGGGGTGATAGTTGACAGAAAACTCAACATGACTCAGGAGTGTGCACTTGCAGCCTAGAAAGCCAAACGTGTCCTGGGCTGCACCCAAAGCAGCGTGGGCAGCAGGGCCAGGGAGGGGATTCTGCCCCTCTGCTCTGCTCAGACCCCACCTGCAATGCTGCGTACAAGTCTGGTGTCTCCAACATAAGAAGGACATAGAACAGTTGGAGCATGTTCAGAGGAGGTCATGAGGTTTATAAAAGGACTGCAGCTCCTCCCCTATGAAGACAGCTGAGAGAAGAGAAGGTTGTGTGGAGACCTCATTCATCAGGAATTGTAAGTGATAGGACAAGGGAGAATGGGTGCAAATTGAAAGAGAGTAGGTTTAGATTAAATATTAGGGAGAAATTAATTGCTATGAGGGTGATGAGTCACTGGAACAGAGTGTCCAGACAAGTTATGGATGCCCCATCCCTGTAAGTGTTCAAGGCCAGGTTGGATGAGGCTCTGAGCAACCTGGTCTGGTCAGAAGTGTTACTGTCCATGGCAGGGGAAGTTTAGTGTAGTTGATCTTTGATGACTATTCCAACCTCATCACTTTCTATGGTTCTATGTTTCTGTGATATACAAGGTAAAGTAAATTTAACTTATTTCCCTTACTGAAATTATGTCTGTTAATGAAATAATAATTAATTTTACTAAAAGAGGATTTTATCCTGTGCAGTAGTTGGACTTCAATGATAATTTACGATGCAATTGCTGGAGCAATGAAAAGAAATAGATCTTGATGTCATAAAAAGTTGATTCAGATAATACACCCACATGAAGAAATGCATGAATGAAAGGAATGAGATAAAATATAAGCAGTCAAGATATTGAAAAAACTATTGCATCCACTTTCAATCAAATTAAAACTTTCTAACTCAATCACATAGATCTTGTAAAAACAAAAATGTAGCAGTGGCCTTGAAAAGTAAAGATCTATCTAGTGTCACATTGAAGGAAGCTGTCAATACTGCAGACTCTGCAAATAATATTCTCTCTCAAATTATGCATAGCAATACTGCTAGAAAAAAGTGTTCAAATTGCAGCTACATTCCTTTTTGTGACCTGTATAATTCAAAAGAATTTGTATTTCTAATTCTTTTAGATTTTTTCAGAGAAATAAATTTATTTTCCCCTCTCCCCCCTGGTGATTGAAAAGTCAATCACCAACCAGTCATCCAAAAATGATGAAGATTAAAGGATATCAGTGGATCAATACTTACAGAGTATTTATTCTCTAAGACACTAATTAGGCCAAATACCTGTTTTCAAAATGTCTTCAATAAGCTGATACTTCCATCCACTTAATGACACCTGAAAATGTCAGTCACATGGGCAATGGAGTTAATGTATGTCAAAGGATCAAAGCAGCCCAAGAAAGTAGAAATTGACACTTTCTGAAACCCAGTCAGACAGACTCCCTAAGACTCTCTAAGACTCTAAGGTGGTGCATGAGGAAATGCACCACCACACAGGAATAGCCCTGCACTTCTTACTTTTTATTAAGTGTATCCTTAATTTTTGCATTGTGCTGTCAATTCCCCTTCATGCTGAGGTTGGATGTAAGTCTGAAAATAGTTGGAATTTAGGCTTTTTATTATTTCAGCTGCCACCACAGCAATGTCTGAGGGAATAATTCTAGGAGGAAAGAATAAGTGTGCCATGATACTGTCACAATTCTGTAGCATACTGGTTACCCTCTATCTACAAAGTGTGGGGGTGATTTACATGACAGGACAAAACAGGCTCAGGAGATGCAATCTTAAGAGAATTTGTCTCTGAAAAGGAATTGGCTTTTATGCAGGCATATGAGTTAAATTGCTTAAGGTCTTAAGGAAAGGTCTAGATGTTTAACCATCATGTCCCAAAGACACTTCCTGCCCACAAATAAATTGGTGGATGGTTTCTCTGTCGGATTAAATATTTTCAGTGTAAAGATAGCTTTTCTCTGTGAAATTAGCAATGAATTGTTTCAGTGTGAACGAGCCCATGTTTCATCTAACTGTTTTATTGGACATGACTGAGACTTTTTATATAAACTGTTATGTTATGAAAATCAAGAATAGCAGCAAATTCTGTAAAAAAATTCCAAACAAATAGTTTAAAACTGAGAAACTAAATAAAATATTCTAAAAGAAACATTGGCCTCTCTTAAATGATAACATATTTTATAAATATACACAGTCTAAAGACAAGGGCATAGAATGCAGAAATGTAAAATGGGAATCTCCTATTTTTTCACTGTTATAAGCAGCATCTGATTGTGTTTCAGAGCAAATAAACTCTCCTTTTTGAGACTTGCTGTGGTGTACAGAAAATAACCAATCAAATGACTAGGTGAAACAAGTACAAATAACATCTTTTAAAGTTTTATAAGATTTCTGACTTTATGACACATTTTTTCAAAGTATGACTAAAGAAATTCTTTCATATCGCCAGCTGCTTCTTATTACAGAGATGCTAATGTTGTCTTTTCTGCCTGTTTGCATCAAGCTGAATCCTCTCTACTCCATCATGAATGTGTTCTACCTTGATAAACTTCTAGGTCTTCTTTGGTTCTTTGCTGACTCTGAAAACCAGCTGCATGCAAGTCCTGATATTCTTTCACTGTTATGAAACAGATATATTAAAGTAGGTCTGCTACAAAAATAATTTCACATTAAATCTAGAAAAGCTTTTTAGTTTGCATTTTTTTTTTGTTGTTTGTTTTGGTTTAAGTTTTTATTTTGGTTTGGGTTTTTTGTTTGTCTTCTCTGCTGAACAAAGTCTTCCTCTTATAAAACACTGAATCTCTCTTTCTCGCAAGAAATAGAAGAACTTAAAAGTCATCAGCCGTAAAAGGTTTTGCTCTCCAATTATTATGTCCAAAACACATAATTTACTTCTCCTTCCACCCCTCTGTTCTTCCTCCCTTCTTTGACAGTGACAGTGATTATAGCTCTGTGTTTGTTTTCAGAAAGCTGCCCAGAGCCCAGAAGTTTAAAAAAAAAAATTGTTTGCAAATACAGAAGTTCCCTCTTTATGTACATTTGAGCATAGGCCAGGTCCTGATTCCATGCTAACTTGTAAAACTGTGACCCTTATAATACAGCACAGATGACAGTAAAACATACTTATAATTATGAATGACACCATGTGGATGATATGGCTTACCAGACACACATGGGTTTTTCAAAATAAAAAACAAAGCCTACCAAGTCCAAGAGTAGAAAATAAAGGTAGAAATCTATTTATGTTGGAGAAAAGACTTGCAAAAGATCTAAAAATCCTCTCTTACTTATTGTCTAGGCAGTTCTTCAGCCATCAGTTCATGTTTACTCGCACTGGCAAAAAAACCCAGATGAATGATCTCCCTTCTAGGTGGCCATAGTTTATTACATTTAGCAAGTTAATATAATAAAAAATGAGGACAGTATTAATGCATCACAGAGTTACAAGGCAAAACACGAAAAGATTGTTAGAAGAAACTATTCGTAGATTTTCCTAGAAAGCATAACTTCAATTTCAAACACCTAATTTATTTTGGATACACTTTCTTCTTTTAGTGCCCAAATTGAAACAATAAAAGCACAATTTTCTGAAAATTAAACAAAGTGCTTGCTGAAGTCAATAGTAGGTCATAATGGTTGAGGTCATCTTGGTAATAATCAGACAGACAAATCTAAATAAATTATCAGGGAAATGAGAAGTAATAAAAAAAATTAGGGTCTTTTTAGGTACCCTTAGGATCTCTTTAGATACCAATGCATATAAAACATATAGGGGAAAAGCGATATATTTTCTGTAACGATACGCCAGACTCAAGCTCTACAGAAGCCAGGTTATCCCTTTGGTTTACCAAGTTAATCTTGCATCTACACAGTGAATCTCTCTTGAAATACAGTACTGTCTTTCCTATTGTTTCATCTGTAGGTCTCTTTCCCAGTGATACATAGATCTTGAGAAATTTAAGGCATAGGAGATAAGGTGAAAGCCAGCAGTTGGTCTTTATAGCACAAAAAGTTTCTGATACAGAAATTGTTGAACTTGGGAAAACTTCTTTGTTTATATTTTTATTTTCTTATTTTCACACGGGATTTGGGGACCACTTGATTAAATTTCACTATGTTTGGAAGAAAGTAGATGGTCCTAGTGAGACACATCTCAAAGTAGAGTTAGTAGAGCATTTATCTTATGATCAGTGGCAGCATTTTACCTTGTATGCTTAAGAACTAGTTATCCTGCTTGACGAGTTTTACTAAATGATGTCTGATTAAGCATAATAATTTGCACAGTTAAAATTATGCATATGACAGAAATTATAATGATAAAGAACTATCAGCAATATTTGGCTTTGTTGTTATTCCTATGCTTTTCCTTTCCAACTTAGTGTCAGAATCTCTAGAACAGGAAGCTCAATCTAATGCCAATTTGAACAGCAACATTCATTTTACGGAACATTTCATTTTGTGTCGAAGTACATACATCTGGAAAGAAATGGAGACCACTTAAATCTGATTCAAATCACTGCAGCCATGGCTAGACTGCTTCCCTGGAACTTTGCAGTGTGCTCACGCAGCCTCTGCTTCTGCAGGTGGATTGCATCAGTGTGCTGCCACTAATGATGTAAATGCAGACAGGGGGAAATCTACGTTTGCATGGCACTGCATTTAACCATCACAGATAAAAAGGGCTTTCCTCGTGGTGTTATGATATTTTATGATTCTGATTTTCCTACTAACTGTTGCTAGCTTATTATTTACATTTGGTTTGGAGAAAGATCATGACTGAGATAGAATTTGGAACAATGCTCTGAATATCTTTGTGATGCAATATATTCCTTATTTGGTTTTGCAATAACGTCTCTTTTGAACAAAAATCTTGGTGAAAAAAGGCTTATAATTTATACAAAGATTTGCAAGGGAAATGTCAGCTCACTTTGTGCTTGTTAGGCCCACCCCTTTTCTGCATTCAGTTCTGAATGCTCCTGAATTATATGCTCTGCCAACTGTTTATATATTGACTACCATTGACTTATTCCCATTTTCTATTTTGAGAATTATTGTGCATAAATTCACATTCCCTAAGATACTTAATAGGTGTTTTTGAAAGACAGTGGTCCAGAAGAAATGACTAATGTAGTCATCTTGTACTAGTAATATTGATAAAAAATTGATTCAAAAAATTGATTTGAATATAAGTGGTTTATAATTCCTATGCATTAGCAACTGTCAGCATAGGTAAGGGAACACAAGATATTTAAAAATACCTTATACCAACAAAGCACATGATCAAAATTATAAGCAAAGTTAAAGAAAGGTAAAAACCTCTTTCACAGAAATAAAGTACTTCACTGAGAGTTATAGTAGAAGCATATTTTCATAAAGGAAAATGTTCTTTTCCCCAGTGTCTAAAAGAAGGTGTAGTATGAAAGGCATTCTAGCTACTGTAAATAGTTGAAAAGAGATGGAACTTTAGAGAACATAGACTAAAAATGATGAGAGGGATGGAAATTGGTTTACAACATCTTTAAGGCCTCTGCTTCTGGCTATCAGACCTTTAGATGGGAAAACCTCTGTCAGAAGATCAGTGAAAGAATAGCAGAGGAGGAAGCTCTCCCTTAAGCATACAAGGGTTATTGCATGCTCCCTTCTCTATTTGAGATTTCTCTTCCATGGTTGAAGAAAACACTGCTGAGATGAACTTCAAGACTGCTAAGAATAAGAGCTAAGACCTCTTTAAAAGAACAGTTTTTCATTAAGAATCTTAATATGGGAAGCCAAAACTACTTTTGCTCACTGGTGAGCAGAAAGGCTAAGGGATCCCAGTTGTAGACGGAAAAGAATTTGCAAAAAGGACATACTTCAGATATGCGTGGTGATAGAAATGGATTAAAAATACAAAAGTGCGGAACTGCACTGCCAGATTTAATACTTTCCTTGAACTGTTCTCCCACTGAAGATGAAAAAGCATCCATCCATAAATACAGATCAGATAACTCCTACCCTTTGACTTAACTGCCTGTTTTCTGCTAAAAATCTGACTGACAATGCCAAAGGAATCCTTTAAATTGCAACTGAAAAAATGTGATCAGAGGTTGAATTTACCTTCTTGTTCCAAAAGTTCACAATATCACATATTTATTTGGTTTTAGCTTACAGTGAAATTTAGATCTCCTCCTAAAAGTAGAAAGGAAATAAAATTGGAGGTACTTCTTCATCTGACTTAAAAACTCGTATTTGTTCTTTCACTGTTCTCTAACACCTGAAGTCTTAAAAGGCATCTGTCAAAAATTGACTACAGCTACTACATAGAGAGCTGTCATGCTGTTGACTTAGTAGCAATACTGATAATAGACTTGGCATTTTCTCTATTCTAGTCTGCAGTATTCTGAAACACTCTCTAGAAACACCTCTAGAAACACATGTCCATCGACATTAAAGAAAAACTAAAGCAAGCAGGTTCATGGCTTATTATTTAGCTAGATAAACTAGGTTGTTGAAATGAGGAACAGAATCTTAAGATCTTTAAAAGTGACAATAGAGCTTATATATTTCTATTCTTCTGTACCTATTTTGGACACCTAATAAGGGATTTGATTTTCCTAGGTGAGGTGTCAGCATTTTTTTAATTGTCTGAAGTAAAACATTCAATAAAAGCAGCACTGCCAAATGACTATTGTCTTTAAAACCAAAACCTTGGTCTATATCATCCTATTTGGGGCAGTAAAACTTTTTTTTTTTAAATTTGTAACTACAACTGCCTTTGAAATCCCCTTTCTCTTATATATTCAGGTTGGATTCAGGGGAATGCATATGTTTACACTGCCACTTTTGAACAAAGCACAATACAGCCATAATTTTTTTTTTTTAGGATTCATTGATAATCCCAAGCATTGCAACCGTGTTGAAAATGAGTGGCCATCCACTTTTCCTTGTACTGTCTGCCTCTGGAATGAGCTGTTTTTGATAGGCCATTGTCCAGTTAATTCACTTGGTGGTGAATCATGCTGTAAAAATTGGTATCATTCTCTTTGTTCCTCTTCAGTCTTCAGTTTTGGAGACATAGGGCAGTCTCATCTCCCCAGGCTTAATTTGGACAAGTCGGTCAGTACTTCCATGTGCTTTTGGCTTGAAGACACTCAAGGCTGTCGCAGAGCAGGCCAGAATGTAATCAGCCAAAGGATGGCTTCTGGGTGTAGAGATCCTGGACCATAGACTAATTTCTGTTGCCAACCAATCAGCTACTCACTTATTCTTGTTTCTACCTGCCAGCCTTTTGTAAGTCAGCTGGCAGCACTTCAATGTACTTAACATTTCAGAAATCTGGAAGTGCAGTTAAAAGAACAATACGGCCTTAGGGACAGGACCAAACTCAATTTAAACAACTACATGTTCACTCACTGTAACTTAGCTAGTCTGGCATGGAGTAACACTTAACAATATTTACGTATCGTCAGTTTTCATAATTGGCAACTCAGTTCTCAAATACTGCTGCAACTTTTTGGGAAGAGACAAAAGGCAGAGCTTCATGAGCACTAGACTTATTTTAAGTTTTCAATTCATACATACATACATGTGTGCCTGAGAATATATGTCTATGTTTTTGAAATCATACCAGGCACTGTTTCCAAGACAGGATGCCCTCACATATATTTTTGAAGTATTTATATTCTGTCAAAACCTCTTTTGCTTTCAGGTTGCTCCACAAATCCTCTCCCCTTCCATCTCCTTGCACAAAATGCCCTGTGCTTTAAATGTTTTTTTATTACAGAAGGCATGATGAATAGCTATGATTATGCAGCTGTTCTGTATTTGGCAGCAGAGTCATTGGAGTACCTATATTTATAGATACAATGTTAGATTTCCCTATTTTTCTCTTTTTTAAGAATAAAGAGTGTAGCTTTAATTAATTAAAAACAAATTTTAAAATGTGTGATCATTTATTTGGCATTAAATATGTAGGCTATAAGAAATTGGAGCCTTGTCATCACTTAAGTCACTAAGCAACAGAAAAGATTGCTTATTGATTGCCCCTGGACATAGGCTGTTTCCCCTCTTGCAGCATACCTACTGTCTTATTCCCAATAAAATATTTTATAGATGTTAAAGGTAAATATTTTATACCTACTTTTTCCTTCTTTTGACAATTTTGGTAATTTTGCTAGCCTTCTGAAGAAGAATGAAGGGTGAGTGAAGAAAGGAAAAATCTTACTTGAGAATATTGACTAGATTTTTTCCATGACAGGAAGCCTAAGCCATATGATGAACTAGTTTCATAGTTCTTTGCTTAAGAAAGGAATCAAGCGATAATATACTTCTGCTTCATAAAAGTTCTTAAATTATGTATTTCTTCATATTTTATGAAGAGATGCACAAATGTGGGAAATAGGTAGACATTTATATGATGGGGCAGGGTAAATATTCAATCCTACAGACTCAAAAATTTAAATTTTTTTAATGCAACCAAAGTTCTGTTTTGAGAACTGAATTTGGCATTTTTCTTCTTTTAGGGATTATTTGTTTATGTACAAAGCTATTCTAAAAGTGGCTGATTCTAATCCTATGTTACTGATATAAAGGCAATTATATATTCTTTCCAAATAAGGTTTCATTTGTCATGCTCTACTGTTAGCTAGAAATGTACAACTTCTTAATTGTATCATTATTGTTAAAGAGTGCTTTAGATTAAAATGAAAACTGTTTCCCAAAATGTATTTATCACATGAATCTCAATACCTGACAAAAGGTTGGCAATTTAATGAAAATCAAGATTCCTGTGGGATCTAACAAATTCCTGTTAGAGGTGCCTCTACTGAAAAAAAAGGACAACCTATGTGCGTGCTCTTTCATTACCAAAGTAACCAGTTAAAAACTTCTCTAGTTTTTAAGTTTATAGTGATTATGTACATTTTATTTTTCCTTGCTTTCAAGAATACCAATGATATAATGAGGTTTTGTGATAATGAGATTGTGTTGAAGGCTGCAGACAGACAAATGGGAATTTTCACTTTTCTTTGACAATATTTTAAGAAGTCCATTCACATATCAGTTTATTTATAAACAAAATTAAACAATTCTGAGTTAGATATAGTCATTAGTTTGTCATATTCTCCTTCAAAACTAAGAATTTACTGATTAAACTAATTTTAAAATAAGGCAGACTCCTCAACAGAGTAGTAATTAATTCCTGTCCTAAATACACTTCTTTCCTATGCACACACATGATCTTGAACTTCCTTGCTCCTTTGTTTGTGTTTGTTTGCTTTATTACAGGTTATGTAGGTACCTCTCTGTGTTCCAAAGAATAATGAAAGAATGCAGGCAATCGTGCACAGTTTTCTGTGGGAGGTAGGAGATGTATGAAGTAATGGAAATAACTAGGGCAGACAATACAGAACAGTAGCTTACTGTTAGATTGGCAATTGGAAATCAAGTTAATATTTACTTAATGGAGGGTATTATAGATTATGTAGACATGTGTTAACAATTAATAACTTCTATGTTAATTGTCTTATTTATTTTTGAACACAGAATTAACAAAGATATGAGGTGAAAATTATATAGAGAAAATGACAAAAATTGTTCTGTTGATGAATTTTGTGTACAAGTTACAGTGCACCATCAATGCTGAGAAATGGGTACTAGCAGTTCAGAGATTTAGTCATATTGCTAGTCTGAAAAGTTTTGGTGGTTTTTTTTTTTTTACTGTCAATTAGACATCTGATATTGCTCTGGTAGTATCATGCAGAAAACTGAACTACCAAAGCAAATCAAAACAAAACCTGAACAGCTATCCAAACAAATATTCCATACACATGTATGCTATATACACTTACTTAAGTCATTGCATATGATTTTATACTTACTTTATACTCTTTTATATCTCTAGCTTTTAAGGCTTGAGCCACATATCTTTGCTTCTAAGGACTTCACCCATAGTGTTTGTTGCTTTATCTCCAGATCATTAGTGTGCAAATGTGGGTAGCAGTCCAGACATGAATGACCTTATCAGGATTACTATAAAGCAAGATGTCTTTAAAAAATTTAAGCTGTGTTCTTTATTGGATACAAACTATTCTCCTGAGAAAGGCTCTTTGTGGCTGTAATCTCATTTCTACCCTCTGGTACAAATCTTCTCTGGAAGTGAGAAATAAAATTATACTCAGAGCATTACTTTTTTAAGAGTTTTCTTTCTCAAGTGTGATGTTCTGGGATTCCCTCTCCATTAGCTACCCAGCCTTTTTACAAGAACAGATAATCAGGTGTCACACGTACAAAGCGTAGACATCAGAACACTGTTAGTTTCTCAGTGGTCTAGTTTCTTCAGTGTGGTAGACCTAGTCTGCCTTACAGAGAAACCATAACCTGAAAACAGTGGCAAATTATAAGTCTATATAACTATATATATACATGTATTTGTACCTCGGTGTATTCTGGACAGATGTCTTTGAAGTGCATGTAACAACAGTGAATAACAAAATTGGCAGCATATTGGGAGAAAACCAGAAAGAAGCAAAAAAAACCTACAACACAAAGCTTAAACCACTGTAAATAATATTAGGGAAAATGGCACTGACAAATGGTAGTAGAAAAATAAAAATTGAATTAGTCTAAAACTGCATTTTAGCTACTGGCCGTGTAGATAAAAAAGATTGGAAATGCAAATGCATGTGGGTTTTGTTGTTCTTTTAAGCCTCAGATAAAGTTTTTCAATGTTTGAAATTAGAAAGGCAATTACTTGAACTATTGAACAATATTAAACACAACTACTTAGTAAGCAGACCGCACAATTTCAATGGCAGTTCTCCATAGAGGGGCTTATCCAAGTCTCTAAATACCAGCATCGTGGATTTTTTAAAATGTGTGATTGTTGCATATGAACATACTGAATAGTTGCTGTTTATATGCAGTCTGACATAGTTCAAGTAAGTGAATGGTACTTGTGCAATCTGCATGATGTCACAATCAAAAGTCTGAAGTTCTTGGAGTGCTGAAAACACAATCTAACTTCCTTGCCCTTAAAAACATGCTGCAAAGCACAAGCGAAAAGGTGTCATTGTGCTAAGGATTAAGTGGAGGATTTAAAGGATTACAAAGGATTAAATGTAATGCAATTAAATGCCCTCGGATATGATGAAAAAATATCTTGTGCCCTGACAAAATAGAAAACCAGCTGCACAAAATTATATCAGCCACTTGCATTTCATTCACGGCAATCTCAACAGGCTAAAAGAATAGGGAAAAAGAACTGATACACTCAGGCAAAAGTTTCCTATGCATTACTATGTCTATATCTGATTACATGACATTATATGATGTCAGGAAGTCTGTTTTATTTCTGTGCAGTACTCTACCATGAACTGATGGAAGAGATATACTTTAATTATTTTATTCCTGAAGTACTAAGATTAATGGTGATTGCATATAATTTATTCACTACCAAATGATCCAGAGAAAAAAAAAACTTTTCTAAATAAGATAACACATTTATCAAACATAAAAATTAAATTTAAGGTGATTCTAAATCATGAAAATAACTTCCTCTATAAATAGGACATTGAATGCTTAATAAATTTTTGTTTAAAGTGTTACATTGACTCTATCATGTAAAAAAAGTAAAGAAATAATTAAAATCCAATTTTTAGTGTTCCCTTGGGTATTCTTTTCAAATTTGGAAAAGTTCAACTTAGTATTCCTTAACAAATTTAAATCAAGTAAATGTGAAAAAACCATGTAAGACAAAAAAGTTTTGTGAAATACTACTTCTACTTCATAATGATGGTTTTATTTATTCATTTCTAAAGCAGTAATTTGATTGGGATTGATTGCTTGATTCTAGGAAATTATGTTAGTATAGTGAGAATCTGCAAAATTTTTGTTTACTCAAGCATATTGGCAGCAAATTGTGTCATCTAGGTAGTTTAGCAATATTTTGTATTCACAATTGAAAATTGAATTGTTTCCCTCAGTGTTCCTGTATTGTTTTGAGTCATTATTTTCATGCAATAGCCCACTGAAAAACATTCCAAACACAGTCAAGTTATTTGATAGATTTCCCAGTGAAGTCAATCAGACAGAACTAACCAGGCAGGCAGGTTTTTATTGTAACCCTACATATTTGTTCTTGTCTTTCATAATTTAACAATTTTACCACCAATGTACATGATTGATAATGCTCACAAAAGACTCAAGGATGGCCAGAGAAAAAGGGGAAAATTAAGAAGTCAAATCAATCTACAAACATGTCAAATTTGGCTAAATGCAAGAGCTACATGTAGGGCAGAAGGACATAAACCATTCTTTCAGAGTGGAAGATTCCAGCTTGGGAAGTAATAACTCTTAAATATTAGGAGGTAAGTAAATAAAACCTGACCATGAATGACCATTGTGCTCAGAAAAATATTGTAACCCTTGCTAGTGTGAGCAATAGTCTCAGTAAACAATGGCTGATTCTCTTATCCCTCTTTGTAGAACTGTTCTCAGTGCCAGAAGAGGCTGCCACGATCAGTGGAGAAAATGCATAGACTCCACTGTAAAATAAAATTTAAATGCCTAGAAAATGGATATGAATAGAGTCACTGAATGTATAAAGAACACAGAAAATGGCAATATGGGGGGTGAGAAGACTCTATAACTTACATGAACAGAAATATGACAAATTAGTCACCCTAGTATATTGAATTTAAGCTAACTTACAGAAAATTATTCCATAAGTGAAACAAATTTCAATTAGCATTGTTAACCAACTGAAAAAGTGGTATGATTTGCAATTAATTCTTCCTAAACAATTTTAAAATCAAGAGAAAATACAATACTTGTCTAAAAGCAAAACTCCCATTGGAATAAAAATTGATATAAAGCACACCTAAAGCAGGTGCTGCACAAAAGGTCAAGGTAGATGAAAGCAGTGTTCTGAGTTTATAACTTCTACAGCTGATTAATTACTTCAGGGAACTTCTTGTGTCTAATAGTATATTTTCCATCTATACATCAAAGGAAGAAAATTATACTACAACACATTGGCCATGGGATATTGACCAGCTTGAGAGTAAACCTGGCAAAGTTGATAAGTGGAATAATTTGAACTTCATGAAGTTCAACAAGTCCATGTTCAAGGACCCGTATCTGGGTCAGGAAAAGCATAGAATTATAGAATGGCATGAGTTGGGAGAGACCTTTAAACATCATCAGGTCCAAACCCACTTGCTATGGGCAGGGACATTTTACACTAGATTTGGTTCCTTACAGCCCCATGCAACTTGATCTTGAACACTTCAGGGGCTGGGGAATCTGTAACTTTGCTGGGCAACCTCTTGGGCACTACTGAATATCAGTAGAGTATGGATAATGAATTGCCTGAGAGCAGCCCTGCAGAGAAAGATTGGGAGATACTGGTGGATGAAAAATTGGATTTGAGCTGACAACTTGCACTTGCATCCCAGAAAATCAATTGTCTTTTGCACTGCACAAAAGAAGGGCAATCTGCAGGATGAGGGAGTTGATTCTGCTTCTCTGCTCGTCTTTGCTGAGACCCTAGCTGGAATACTTCATCCACTTCTGGGGTCTCCATTACAAGACACGGACCTCTCAGACCAGATCTCAAGGACGGCAACAAAATGATCAGAGGGATGTAACACCTCTCCTATGAAGAAACGCTGAGTGAGTCACAGTTATTTCAGCCTGGAGAGGAGAAGGTTCTAAGGAGACCATATTCCGGCCTTTCAATATATAACAGGGACTTACAGTAAAGATGGGGATTTTTTTTTTTACCAAGACTGGCAGTTGCAGAACAAGGAACAGCAGTGTTTAGCTGAAAGAGGGGAGATTTAGGCTGGATACATGGAAGGCATTTTTCATAGTGAGGGTAGTGAGATACGGGAATAGGTTGCCCAGAGTTGTGACTGTCCATTGGAGGTGTCCAGTGCCAGACTGGACAGGACTTTGAGTAAGCAGGTCAAATGAAAGATGTCCCTGACTGTGTCAGGTGGATTAGTCCTAATGATCTTTGAGGTCACTTACAACACAAACCATTCTGTGAATCTGTGATGTGCTGTGCTGTTGGATGTGATTCCTGTTCACATCAATAGAACAGATCATTGTTACAGACAAGAAATTTTCTTGCACTAATACCTACTTATTAATGCAAATATAGCCTTAATAAAAAAATAGAATTTAAAACATAAAAAGAAGTATTTGACTAGGTGACTATTTATGACATCTAAAACAAATATACATTTTCTACTGAAAAATTCACTACTTGTTGGACAGTTCTTCAGAATGCTGGGAAGGAGACTGATAATATGAGAAGGAAAAAAAATTACTTGGTATGATTACCTCTATATGCTTAAGCTTGTTTCTAGATAAATAGTAGATCTTCACTAAATGAAATAACAAGGATAAATAAAACCTTAAATTGAAATCAATACTATTGATTTGAAGGCTTATAGAGAGATTAATCTTTGCAATAATTTTAAACCGCACCTTGTTTTTTCAGCCGTGTGATTCTTAAAGGCCTTAGAAATGCATCCTGAGTTTGATAATGTGAATCAAATACTGGTCTAGGCTGATCATTCAAAGCTAAAAAGTAAACCAAACAAATTAAGATACTGATTTTGACTATAAAATAAATTACTGTTAAGGAAAGCAAACAAGGAAGAACTATAGACTAATTTGTAACTGTTATACATCAGGAGAAATTGCATTGCTCTGATTGACCAATATATACTCGAAAATATAATAAAATTACAATTATTGTCTAGATGGTAATAAACAGCTAATGAAACAGTCACTGGAATACTAAATCCATGTATCTTTCTGCACATTTTATGCATGTTTTATGTAGCTGTTATTTAGAGGTTTGTGTGAGATTGTTCCTAGAATTGCTTACATTTTATGTTATATTAATGGGAAGATAAAAATTTTCTAGGCTTATGCAGCAATCAGTTGAAAGTCAGCAAAAACCAGTAGTGAAATATAGGTATGGTGTTTTAGTTTTTTAGTGGTTTATCTCAGTAGTCTTAACTTTTCTCTCTGAAATTACAAAAAAAATATTTACCATTAGCCTGGCTCTCTAAAATGAGGAAGGCAGATTTTTAAATGTGTGAATTTTCTGTCCTTAAGTTTTGAGTGGACAGTTGGGTAGCAGGAAGGGGTGGGAAGTATTCGTTAGAATGTCTGAAGAATGGTATCCGAGATGAGATATTGTTCAAAACACTGTATTTTGCCATATTATTAGTCATGGTACTGTCAAGCCACAATACAAAAAGAAAAAAAAAATAGCAAGTCAAACTTAATCTGGGCAAGTATTTCTTTATGCTTATAAAGAAACCACCAGGATAACTTGAAAACTATGTGGAGTTCTGAAATGGGACTTGTAAAAAAAAATAAGTGCAGCCTCTTTAAAAAAGGAGAGTTAGGATGGTGAGCTACACCCAACACACTTAGTTTTAGCAATAGTTCAATTTTTTAGACAATCCTGGACTTCAGATTCTCTACACCAATACAATTCTTCTCAAGAAACTTACTTATTTTAAAAGTTGTTTTTAATCTGACACCCTGTCACTTTTAACCTTTCTGGGTACTACTTTTGTCCTGGTCTTCAAAGTCTCACAGACCTATTCTGATACCAAAAGTCTCTAGGACACCAGCAGTGACTATGTTGACTAGAAACAACTAAGTTCAGTTTCTCCCTTTTCATCCTACCACAGAAACTTCATCTTGACCAAGAAGGTGAAGCAAATATATAGCATTTTTATCCTCTCCAGGTGATAATGCTGTGACGTTTCTTTGCCTATTCCTTTCCTAGTGTACTGAATGGCCTTTGTCCATTCTACATTACCTGGCAGTAGTCCTTCAGATCTCTTAACAATGTTATTTCTGCAAAATAAGAGGTACAAATAAGAAGGTATATAGAAGAGAAACTGCCCTGCTCATTCCTTTGTTCATGTATTTTCCATTTATCACAGGTCTCAATTTTTATTAGAAACTCTCAGAAGTATTTTAAAAAGATGTTAATGAAGTGTTTTGGAAAGAGAGACTTCCCACAGTTAAGTTGGCAACAAATCCTTAATGTCTCAGATACAGAACAGCTTGGGCTGGAGGGTACCACCAGAATTCTCTAGTCTAGTCCACTGAGTAGGGCAAGGCCAACTAAATTAGGTTACTAGGACTGGGGCCAGTGGGGTTCTGCAGAGGGGCTGGGTGCCGTCTACAAAAGAGGTCTTTCCTGTGTTATCATGGACCAAAGAAAACCCACCAGTTTTGAACCTCCGTTTCCTCAGGTGTCTCCTAGCACCGGGTGTCTCAGCTCCAGTCCCTGCTCAGATGCCTTTATGCTATAGTCTGCTCCAGTATGTTTGGTACAGTCCTTCTCAGGAGCTTCTGCTGTAGTTCTTGTTTGAGCCTCTCTTTGCTCCTGACTGCTAGGGCTGCTCCTCCTCAGAAGACTGTTACTCTATTGTCTTACTTTTGTCTCATTGACATCTCTTTTTTTCTGCATCTCTCTCCTGATATGTTGTCCATTATACCCTGGCATCTCTTTCATTTCCCCCCTTGCCTCCACTCAGGTGTCACACCTTCCTTGGTGTTGGTCTGTTGCATCTTTTTGTTTTTAGATATTAATATCCTTCCTTAAATATACTTTTTGCAGAGGCACCATATGCTCCTCTGATGGGTACAGTTGTGTGTTCAGTGGGTTGGTTTTGTCCATAGCAGAGCTATCTACAACTGGCTATGACCAGCTCAGAGAAGTCCCAGATTACCTTTTCCACAGATCATCACTTCATGTCCTTGTCCACTACCAGAACCTGCTGGTTATCCCTGATACATGTTTAAATGGATTTTTTAAAATTTCAAGTCAGGCCCATTGACATTTTGTCATGTGCTTCCTCATCCTTGTAGGTCTAATTATTTGGGGCATCAGAAGTCTAAGTGCAATTTAGAGAAGTGCTAGACTACTGATAAAGTAGAAAGAACACATTGTTTCGAATAGATGATTAATGATTTACCTAATGTATCTTATGCAATATATGGATAATCAGTTATTCATTATCATAGGTCATGAAGCTTCTGTCAAGACATAAGAAGACATGTTTTTGACTTTATGAACTCCAGAAGATTTGAGGGCCTATCTTGTAAATTGAAACAGGCTTGTGTCTTGAGATAGAGGACATCCTTCTTACTCAATTTCAACTCTAGGGATCTTCCTGGTTTTACTTATATTCCTTGATCCAGGCTAATAATGTAACTTTGATTCCTAAAGTTCTCCATAAGAATTTGCTTCTTTAAACATTATTTTACAGACAATTGAAGTGTCACAAAATACATTTCTAAAAACTGGATAAATACACATTGCTCCTTTAGCTGAATTTTATAGCTATGCAAGAGCTACATCCCTTCCTCTTTTTTTCCCACCTAGTCATGTGGTGTTCTTGCCAGTGCATTGTTAACAAAATGCTTTTCTTACAATGCAGAAACTTTTGAATTAATTTCCAGCCTTGGAGGGCTTTTATTCTATAGGTGGCAGACGTAAAGGCTTTTTCCCCCTCCCTCTCCTTTCAGGGACATGAGATTGTCGTATGATTATATCAAATGAATGGGAAAAAAAAAAAGAATTAAAAAAATCTTCAACTTTTGAACTTTTGAGCATTTAAGTTAGAATTAAGTACTTCTGTGCAAATTAGCACTTAATGTGGTATAACTGCTATGCAATAGCAACAAAAATTTAACTCCTATGCTCATTATTTCTGGTGTTTCATATCCATGTCTCACTCTTCCAGCATTTGGGCTCCATGGAAACAGAACTGTGAACCCAGAAATGTTTTTGTTCGGAGACCTTATATCATATTTGCAGGCACTAAATATCCTAAAGGGAAAGCATCTGAGGTCCTTGTCATGTGATATTAGTTGTAGATTCCTTATAAACACAGGCACAAATTCAGACATCCTGGCTTTGCAAATTTCTCTGTCTACTGTTGTTAGAGTTCTGCATGTGTCTCCAAGGAAAAGGCAGAAGTCCTGAAAACCAAGTTACTCCTTTTCATTCAGATTATTTGCCCTTCCTTACTCTTCTTCACAACAACTGAGAGCTTCCAATCTTTATTACTGTATGTAACAAGGAATTTGTTCTCCTTGTGAATGTAAGGACACCGTGTTTTGACTTCATCTCTCAGCAAAAGGTTAAGAACCCCGGTGAAGTGAGGGCAAAGGGTTATACAAGACAAACAAGCAGCTAATGCTTATTGCCTTTGCATCTCCCTGATCTGTTCCCTCTTTCTTCCTTCATCTTCAATCTGACTGCATATCAAGTTCTTATATATGTGATCCTCACAGGCTTTTGAGGAGAAAAAAACCAAGCTAATCTCCAGCATGTACTGTAAATGTAGTCAAAAGTAAAAAAATAAAGGTAAGTAAAAATAAAAAGTAGTTAAAAAATTAGAAGATAAAGATACTAGTGGACCTCTGGATTGCTAATGAGTAAGCATTACAGGCTATAAAGAGGAATTAAGAGCCAGGATTTTTTGATTTTTATGAGGAGAAACTATACCTTGATTAGGGAAGGAAAAGAAGAGAATGTGCAGATTAAAACTGGATTATTTGTGGAGATCCCATATATGGAAGCAAAGAGATTAAGAATCATAGACCAAATTCATCCAGGACTAGAATAAGGTTTCATAGACTGAGAGAATTGGATGGTGTTTCTTTTTTGAAGCAAACTTAAAGCTCTACTACTAATCATGAATTAGCACATCTTATATACCACAAATATTTTTAAGTGAAATTTTAACTAATAACCCTAGATATAATCTAGATATAATAACCCTAGATATAAATAGAATACAAAATAAGCACTTGTGGCAATTCTTTCTGAGGTCATGAATATAATTCTGGGGAATTTTCATTGTAAAAAAAGCCACTTGGTTACCAAGAGTCTGAATAGGTTTTTGATTCATCTAACAAATATATGTATATTTTTAGCACTTTGAAGCTGTTACTGATTGCCAGTGAGCTGAGACTTTTCTTTTCACCAAAGGCATGTCACTGTTTTTAACGGGCAGTGAGTCAGTCTAGAGGTACATAGAGAAGAAAAATGGTACCATTAATGTCCAGGCTACCAAATTATGTTCAAGCTGTGAAGGACTCAATGGTACTGGAAAAAAAAAAAAAAAAGCACACTTTCTATCACAAAGCCTTCTTTTTTTGCATTTATAATTGCAACTTTGTGACTTGGTATGTACATGACTTAATTATTTCTTTAACTCTGAGCATTATAGAGTTGTAGATATAGCAAAGTATAAGCAGTAAAAATATCTCATAAATGACAAAATCAATAGATTTACCCTTGTATGTCACTTATGTCTTTCTTTTTTGCTTTCCACTCCTCCAATATGGAAGCTCTTAACAAAGCTGTTGCCATTAAAAATAATACATTTTAATTTGTTACCAATCAGGCTTTCAATGAGGTGCTTATTCTTGTGCCACTTATGGAGTTGTCCACGTTGACATGTAGAAGAGAATGGAAAAGGAACACAGAAAAGTTGTGATGGAAGAGATTTGAAGATCTCCTATGAGAAATCAGGCAATTAGAGAACAAAAATTCCTGTCTTATTCCTGATACAGAGTGGACTGTATTTGCTGCTTACCTTAAGTATAAACAACCTCTTGTAGCAGTCAAGCCTAGATTGATATATCACTCCTTTAAACTGGCAGAAAGCAGCAAGGACCTGAAAGTAGTACTGAGGGATCTCACTTGTCTATGCCAGCCGAATAACACAAAGTCATTCAATTACCCTTCCTCCCACAATTTTTTTACCAGAAGATGCTGTTCTTTACATTATTATTTACTGTCTGAGTCAGAAGTATATTTTCATGATTTATTTATACAGCATACCAAGCTTTAAATAAAACATACATCCAAATTCAAAGTTCTGCCTCTAATGTGCCAGTTATGTGACTAATTCATTAGGTTTGTCACTGACTTATGAATTATACAAGTAACTTTTAAGATGTGAAGTTGATTTGGATCCATATTTCATACTTTAGAATGTAAATATCTGTTTTATTAATAGCTGTTTATAAAGAATGAGCTTAGCAGTTAATGTACACACCATTTAAAATACAGTGTGCCTCCAACACACCATTGAAATACAGAGTTACCTACAAAGATTTCCATCTATAGCCCCGTTTTTAAAAAAAGGTGTTCTTCTGCCTTGCTAAGATGGATTCTTCTGTTTTCCTCTTGGAGATAGGTGGGAGGATAGAAATGGAGAGACAGTAATACTTGAGGTTCACACTGTCATCAGAGAATCTGTGTAATTTTTTTTGTTACTTCTGAGTCTGTCTGCACAATTACAACAGCATATCAGTCAGTATTTTGGATCTCTCAAGCTGGGATGTCACAGCTCAATTACCTCCTCACTTCAACCAGGTAAGAATAACAACATCAAATCACAAATAAACCAGGCATCTAAGGATTATAGAAGCCAAGTGTTTAATGTACACAGGAGACAAAATGTTCTTTAAATTCAAAATTTTTCCATGAATGTTAGAAATCAGTAAATCTGCTTTTCAATGAGTTTGCATTTTTTGCCTTCTAATCCACCCAGACAAGATAAACCAGATGTCTTTTCATCCTCTGGAGCTAGGCTGGGACAGCATTTGGTGTGGATAGTATAGCAGGAAATGGCTGCTGAGTGGTCAGTTCACTGCTGCAGCAAACAACACACAATCTGAACTCTCACGTCTCCTGATAAATACAATACCATTCTCAAAGAAGTACCCACCTAACTATTTCCACATTGGCATTAATGGAAATTATTTCTAATAGAAATAATTTGAAGTGTATTTCAGATTGGATTGAAGTTGGTAAATAGGATTCAAACCTTACTAGGAAAAAACCAGAATTTTCCCAACTGTGTAAGTCACATGTCCACAACAAAACAGTCTGAAAATTAAGTTGTTGTTAAAGAGAGCTAGCATCTGTTTTCAGGTTTTAAAGTTTCTGTTTTACAGAAAGGAACATTCATAAAACAACAGCTTCACTAATTCTTAAAAATTTTATCTGAGCAAGCGATAAAGCCTTCTCTGCAAAGGTTACTTAAGATAAATGAGCATTTGAATGCATTTTATTGTGCCTGGTGATGGTTAATACAAGGATCTGTGGGCCCCCCAAAAAATCCCAAACAGAACAAAAGCACCTTGCTTTTAAGAACATTAAGAATGGGAATAAATCTGGAAGTACACCATTCCACAGCGAGTTAATAAAACCTTATGGATTTGTTAAGCCAAGCAACAGTCAAATCAAGTGTAAATCCCAAACCCCTGGTAAAGGTAGTGTAGAACTACATATTCCTGTACCAATACAGCAATATTTTTTTTTTATTTATTCAGGGGCTTTGTGACTGTCTCTCTGAAAATACCTCCATCCAGTACTAGGTCTGTTGCTTTTATGCAAAAGTGTGCTTTGTTTTTACAAATTACTCTGAACTACATGAGGGTATTACATGGGAGTATTCCTTGTCCATCTCTGGGGAGTTGGAACTTGATGATCTGTAAGGTTGAATGCAACCCAAACCATTCAACGATTCTATAAGAAAGCTAACTAAATCAAGTTTCAAGACATTTGATTACAATATATTTATACATCACCTGAGTGTTACTGATCCAGACAGGTTCAGGTGGCCCCTTAGTAATTTTCTTTTCCTTTAGATCATCTACATTTTAAAAGCCACATGCAATGAGGTGAAAAAGGATCACCAGAAACATTACTGTACTATCCTCACTTTATAAAGAGGATCAAGTGCGAGACAGGCCTCCTGAGAGAAAGCTTTACACAGACAGACAGACAGACAACAACCTCCCCTCCCACCCCTCTCCACTTCCCCCTCAGACTACTGGTGAGTTGGCAGAGTTGAGACCATAATTTCACAATCTCGACTATTTTGAAAATGTTGCCATTTCAGTGGGTCAAATTATATTCTTGGTTATGAATATCTGTGTACCATTTGGACTCTTATTCAGGGGCAGGTATTCCTGATTTACACTGCTGTGGAAGGTTCCATGAATTCAGTTGGATTTATACCTTTTAGCCCAGAACAACCTTTGTCCTGGTGACTGAGACCCATATTTAATGACTAGGTAGCAGAGTAGGTCATCCAGTATAAACTAGAGGACTTCAGAATCATACTCTATGAATGATTTAGGGATATGAGATTTCTGTAGCCTTTTCGTGCTAGTGTTTTTCACCCGAAGATCTACCATTTCCTTTATTAAACATACAAGAAATGCCATAAAATCTATTTGCTTGAATTTTAGATTCTAGCCTTTTAAAGATTTTAAGTCATTCAGCCAGAAGTGATTTCCTTCTGCATGCATAAAGCTTTTCTCACTAGAATTACTCTTCTGGAGATACAAAATCCATGACTGACTTGACCTTGAATTGTTTATCTCTACAGCAAAATTCCTTCTGGAACAAACTTACCAGGCCAACAGAAGTTGATGCCCTTTTACCTTGTTCCTCCTTCTCTTCCTGTCATTGTTACGGACCTCAAATCCTGAAAAGGGAGGTGAACTTGAAAAACTAACTGAGCTGACTGGCATATACTATAGCTTGCAGATGTGTAGCGTCAAGCTGCCATCTCATTTACTCTTCTAATAAAATCTACTAGGTGTTATGATGTTGTATGGGAGAACAGAAGGGAAAACAAGAGTGTTTTGGGAAATGGTACAGATAAGTCACTAGGGATTTCTTATTTGGAGTCAAACTACTGGTGCAAAGTCATAGGGTCTTGATAAGCATCATAGTCAGAGGACTTTTTAAAATTATCAGCCCCTTAATTACACAAGCATCCTGAAAGTCTTTTAATCATCAGCCAGTGTGGCATGAAGCAACAGCAGCGACAGCTACAGTAAATTTTGGGAGCTGAGCACTAGACCGAGCTGGACTGAAGGTTCCCAAAGTCAGGAAAATCCATACAAGAGCTCAAAGAGCCACGAGGAAGAGGCAGCTCTCATTACTGAGGCTGATGTGAAGCAAACGTTGCCTATTGACAGCAACAACTGGTTACATAATAAAGTTTACAAGAGAAATAAAGACTTGGTTGCAAACCTTAAAGTTTGTTTAAGATTTTGTTAATGAAATTTCCTGAAACCCGAGGTTCTACTTTCCTAAATGATAGAGAACTCTCTAGATTCTAGTGTAGAATGCATCAGTATCTGTCAGCAGTGAGCTTTTTTTCTCTTAACCTACATTGAGTCTTTTAACTCACATTCTTATCAGGTTTTTTACTCTTAATCCACATTAATTTCTGGCTATCTTCTGTCATCACTCCCAGAAGAAAAAGTCCAGGCATATTCTATTCTAGCTTTTCAGCTAGACGGACAGGAAGAATTTTTGTTTGCTTTGTTGTTTGATTGTTTGGGCTTTTTTTTCTGGGATAAAGATATTCATCTTTGGAAATCCAGATCTGCTCATATGATATGCATAGGTAAAATATATGGCTTAAACAGAAAACGTATCCTATCTGGAGCAGGCTGCGGTACACACTTTATCTAATAATGAGTAAGGAGCTGGATAAGCCTCAAACACACTCCATCCAGTGTAGAGGTGAGAAGAAAATAATACAACACTTGACAAGTAGATCTGGTGATTCCAAGTGGAATATACCCTTGATATGTGTGAGCTAGCTCATTCTTTATAGAAATCTTTGACTCGGAAGAATTTCTTACAGTTACTTAAAAGTTAGCTGTTGCTGTATGACTGATCCTTCTGTGGCTAACGCTTACTTTTCTCAGAGGCCTGCAGATATATAGACCAGATTGTTTGAGCTCTACCATGACTCCCCATTCTACCAGCTGGGATGCTGTAGATATACTCTATTATATTTTTAGGTATGTCTTGAAAATATATTAACTGTAAACACTTGATTTCTTTTTCTATGCAGGTAAACAATTTTTTCCACACCTGTAAATCTAGAGTAACAAAAGTTTTATCAGCTTGAATGACAACAGAACCTGATTTCTCATTAAGTGGCATTTGTTAGAAACTCTTCTTTCTTAAGGAAAATAGTCTAACTTTTAATTCACAATTTGTAGTATTTTTCCAAATAATTACCTTACATGTGTTTTAGAGCAGGACATATTAAAATACATGACTAGTAATGAAGAAACTGTGCAGTACGAAGTTAGTAATTCCCTTGTTAGTGAAAAGTAATATCTCTGCTATTTATTCATTTTAAATTGACCAAAAAAAAGGAAGTTGGTTTTATCTATGTAGAAAAAATTGAATCATTTGGGAGAATATTAATGTTTCTGACCATTTCCTCTTCTCTCTTCTCAGCCAAGGTGGTACTATCACTGAGAATGAGAAAAAGGTGTACTGGAAGGGTGGTGTTGATGTCAAATCATTTTTATAATTCTCAGCACCATGTTGTAAGGTAGCCAACATTTATGACAAACTATTCCAGAAATGTCTGATCAGACACTTCAGTAAAATGACTTTTTTATAGTCTTTTGAATGAAAAGCTCTTTCATTAATCAGAGATATATGTGTAGATCTACTGAAGTCACAGAAAGCTAATGGGCCACACTGCAGCACCACTCATGTGGTGAAGATAGTGATGGAGAACCCAGCATCTCCAGAACTAATAAATTAGCACAGCAAATTACTATACCTGATGGTGAAACAATGCCAATGGGTAGAATGCCATTTCTCAGCAGCAGCTTTTTCACTTTAAATAACCAGTTTGCATCATAAAATACAACATCTTTACCAAATATNTCTCTTTGCTAGTTTATTTGAGTGTGTTCTAAGCTGTGATTCCTTTTTCCTTTATATTCATCAGAGATTTTCAGTCTCACAGTGATGGCTTTACAATCATCTGGTATAACCAGTAAAAATGAGAAGAAACACATTTCAAAGGTTTTCTAAATACTGAAAATGTTTCAGTGACCATACTGTATTTACTGTGCAAACATGTCATGGTAGCATTGGTCTGGCATATGTGTTGGGTGCAGGGAGGGCAGAGAACCAAAGATCATCTGCAGGACAAATAATTTGGTACAGTAAATTAATATACTTGACTCTGAAACTCTGCACACAGAAAGCCATTTCTCAGTAGTAGTGTTCTTGTGATACACAAGCAGATTCCAGCCCCTATTTCCAAAAAAAGTTAAAGTGATGAATTTTGCAACACTAGTGAGAGGTCAAACATGCATTTTTTTAATTTGATGTAAAGACTGGGTTATATAAGGTAGCTTGTAACAAAGTTTAGAGCAGATCAAGAAAAAGATGTTAAAACATCCCTGTGCAAACTGGGATATGACAGCCACAAAGAACATGGATCCAGCAGATCTCTACACCATTCATCAAAGGAGCAATATGTATCTCTGAAAAATATGATCCTCTTTTCCTAGGATTGTGTACGTGCTGGTTTTGGCAAATGCTTATTGAGATTTAGAAGGCCAAGAACCACTAGTAATGTCATTCTGCTCTATAAAAATATTAATTGCAAAACTTTGGCCTTCAAGAATGGTTTTTCTCCACGCCTTAACAACTGCCTCTTTCTTATTTTCTTCCATTACTTAGAAACAAACGGATGTCCTGAGAAAAAATTTAAAAGGCTAATAAATCTCCAAATTACAGTCATCATTTTCTAGGAAACTCTACTTGGTGTACAAGAAGGAATCTGTTTGCTCAGCCTTGTACAGTATGCAGCTTCACATCTACCCAGAAAAAGAAACTGTTGTAAGGTCTTCAATTATTTAGAAGAGTGTATGTAGTGCCTTCAGAAGTCATTAGATGTTTGAAGGAGAAAGAAGATTGACTGGAGAAAGGAATAAAAAAAAAAGATTAGTAAGATGACCGATGGATTCTTTTCTTTTACCAAATTACTTTTCTTTTTTTCTGCTATTTTCATATAAGAACACATAATTAGGTGAAAAGGAATCAAACAGTGATTCTAAAATTGACGAAAATTCTTCATATGTTAGATTGTAATGCCTTAATCTTCCTCTAGCCTGATAAAGGGGATCAGGATCATCCAATGTTACTACTTTTCTCAAAGAGAAGAATAAGAAAGATAATGCATAAATTTACATTAAATTCTTGCTCAGGCAGATGCAGCAAGAATGGATGCAGTTTTTTCTCAGTTTCATGATACTGTGGATTGTTTCTATCTTGTGGACTCAGAACTCCTTACAGAAAAAATACAACTCAGGAAGTATATTGTTAAAAGTAAAATTTACACAACCCTAGTCCTGACAGTCTGATTACAGAAGTCTTTTCCATTTTAAGAATTTAAAAATTACTTACTGAATTACAGAATATAGAATTCTTAGTCCAAATTTCACTTCAAATGTGTGGTTAGTATATAGCTGAAGGTATACCAACAAAAAAACCACAACCAGCCTAAGTGCAAAAAAATATAAAGTGTTGAAATACATACAAAACTACCTAAAAGTTAAATTCTCCTTATAGAGAAAATTTGGAATTAAGGTAAACTATAAATTTATTGTGGATTTATTTCTAAGTTTGTTAATTTTTTGTCCAGTAATATGAATATTACAACAAATGTCACAGTTCTTATGGGAGAAAGTGAAAGGAAATACGTCTTTGTTTTTAGAGCCAAAGTAATTATTTCTAAAATCAGAGAAGTCCCAGTTGGCTATGAACAATATTATGACAGTTAACAGACACAGGAACACAGAAAAATATTGATGTAGATTTAAGTTTGTCCAGATACAAGCTATACCCAGCTGGCTTTTTCACAAGGGTTAAGAGATATTCAGGGTGTCTTCAGTAAATCTGGCTTCCTTAAAAGAAGAACACATGGCATGAACTCTCAACTAGATACAAAATCCTAAGTGTTTTTTGTCTCAGAAGCATGTTGAAGAAGAACAAACCATCCTAAGTATGCTGGCTTGATTGTGCAACTCAAAAATGAGTGGAGGTACAGTGCATTATTATACCTTTAATTACTGCTAATATTGATTCAGATGTACTACTGGGTTTTCAGACCTATGAAGTCATATAATGTGGCAAATACTCATCATTTTGGCTGGACATTACTATGCAACTGTTATTGATGGGATGAAACTGGTGAGACTCATGAACCAGAACATGAAGTAATGAAACTATATTAAATCCAGAATTTATTAAGAAGTGTAGCTTGCAGTTTCCACAGATTCAATGTACCTTATTAATTGGAAGTTCTTCTGAACCCTTTATTTTTATTTGCTAGTACTTGTTGTTATTATTGCTGTTATTACTACCAGAAACATATATATTCAAAACTTACTCTTTCACAGAAAACTGGGCTACAGTGTTTGGAGTTTTTTTAATTGTAACTGACTGCTATGTAACATGTTCCTGATAGTTTAATGCTGCACCTGTACCATCAAAAATTAGCCACTGTTGAACTGCTTGGAAACTAAAGTCAGATGACATCTGACATTGTCTTAGTCACTGGTGCACAGCTAGAGAAGAAGTAGTTTAGGTGAGGTTAACTCTTTGAATACTTGGCATTTTCAGGAAAAATAAACAAGCTACTGTTATTTGAGCAATCAGATTGTTTAAAAGTCTTGTTTTCATTCAGAATGAAAAAAAAAGGTGACAAGCTGTTATTTATACAGAGAAAATATCTCTCACACTGTTGAAAGCTAGTGGGATTTACTGTCTCCTCAATTTTTTTTTAGTCACAATGGTTTCTAGACTTTACCTTCCTATTTCTGACCGCTTGAGTTAAACCACAGTATATAGAGTATTCTGCTCCTCACTCCAGTTTAATCAGTAATCCAAAACCTAAATTAAAATAAAACCAAGACATACAGTTTCTAGAATTCCTTTTAATTCATGGGACTCCTCTAAATGGCAGGTTTTTCCTCCCTCTCCCTCTCTTAATCATAACTGACCTTCAGGAACTGCTGAGCTCTTCACAGAAAACTGTAAAAGGATAGGTCATTCCTTGTGGTATACATGTCAAGGCAGGGGAGGATGGGGGTAATATATCAGAGTAATTTAGCATAAGAGTATATGGTTTAGATGGCTCTTTCATATGTTAAGAATAAGGTCTAGGATTGCATATAGATTTTACATTGTTTTATTTTCTAGTGTTTAAGGGGAATCACATAATTCTATAGTAAGCACATTAAATACGATATAAAAAATTACTTGTCTTCTGATGAGGGAAAGCATGGGAGTACCAAACACTGTGGTGAAAGGTAGAGGAAATATCAAAGGGAGGGCTAAGGATCTTTGAAGTGTCATGAGTATAATTTTAGGCTATGAGTGCTATGAGAGTATAAATTCAAGGGTACCAACAGGACTACAGTCTAATGTTCTGAGGTAATTAGCAATACCTAGGTTCTGTTTCAGGTAGGAGTTAGAACTTAAATTAAAAACATAAAAAATATATATTCTGCTAAGATGCAAGGATAACTTCTGAAATAGAAAAATGTGGGCTAATTCTCAATTTTCTTTTGAGGATGCTATTGCGGGAAAGAAACAAATTATTGGAAGAGCAATTTAGGCATTTCTGCTAGTTTTGGCTGGGAAAGAATTAATTTTCTTCCCAGTCGCTGGTATGGGGCTGTGTTTTGGATTTGTGCTGGAGGCTGTGTTGATAACAGAGGGTTTTTGTTAGTGCTGAGCAGTGCTTACAGAGTCAAGGGCTTTTCTTCTGCTCACACAGCCCCAACAGCGAGTAAGCTGGGGGTGCACAAGGAGCTGGGAGGGGACACAGCTGGGACAGGTGACCCTGACTGATATTTTGATATATTATTTGAATATATCAAAATAATATTCCATACCATATTGCTTCATGCTTAGTGAGGAACAAAGGAAGAAGGGGGTCATTTCGAGTTACGGTGTTTGTCTCACCAAGCCACTGTCATGTGTGATGGAGCCCTGGCTTCTTGGGCACAGCTGAACAGTTAACAGCCCATGAGAAATGGTGAATTAATACCTGGTTTTACCTTATTTGAATGTGTGGCTTTTGCCTTACCTATTAAACTGCTTTTATCTCAAGCCATGAGTTTTCTATGCTTATTTTTCCAGTTCTCTCCCTGACACTGCTGATGGATTGAGAGGTTGTGTGGTATTTAGTGTCTGGCTGGGGTTAAAACCATGACAGCATTACAATGGCAATGCTGTGGTTTGAAGACAGAAAACTCAGCAGGACAAGAAAGCTGTGAATGAATGGAACAGTAGTGTAGGGGAGCAAGGAAAAGGAAACACTGTAGTGCATTGAGAACATCTGAGAGATATATACGTTCTTTTAAATTGTTTCTCTGCTTGTTTTGCTTTTTCACATAGTGCATGTGCGTGTGCACACACACACACACACACAAACACACACAAAACACACAGACACACACGGCATAGTGCATTTCACTTCTTAGGTGTTTCCCTTTCTTACTCCACTAATCTGAGAATGTGAGGAGGGTGGGAAGACAGAAAACTAAAAGAGTGATGTTGCCATGTAAGACTGCTAAATCGTGAGCTAGGAGACACAGGGTTTTCCTGTATTATCTAATTCCTAATCATCAAAACAATCATGTTTTGGTGACAGCCCTCAAAAGGGTAAGTTCACTGCCCATGGCTGCAATTATAGGTAGTGTCTACTTCTGGAAACCACTCAATGCTATGTGCTGAATACACATATTGGCTCTGTGCACTAGCTTTGTCTGCAAGCCAGTCCCACGGCTGAAGGGCAGGTGCCCTGCACAGTGTCTTGTACTTCAAACTGTTCTTGAACTTGTCACGTTATGTGGGCACAAAGTCTGTGTCTTAATGAGCTAGAGCAGCAATGGTGCTAGTCTTAACAAAATACATGTGGACTTAAAAACTGGTGTAGAACATGAACCAATTTTTACAGACTTAAGCTACTGATTTTTATTGAATTAGGCTAGTATTAATATTTTGGGTGGACATATAGATCTCAAAGTGTAGATAAAATCTATATATATAGTATCAAAGTTTCTCTCGTCTTTTTTTAAATTTTTCTCTCTGTGAAAAGAAATACCCCCACAAACTAAACAAGTAAAAAGTCCCAAGAATAACTTGACATATATTAACAAGACTGTATGATATTCTATAATATTTTAACTGCAACAGGCCAGAACCTGAATTAAAATACTTCATAGGTAGATTTTGATCAGGGCTGAGACATACTTGAGTTTCAGTGAACAGATCTCTGAAAATCCTGTCAGATAGTAAAAAACATCTGTTTTGAGTGTGATTACTGAAGCAATGAATGCCTTATACGTAAAAGAAAGCTGTTTGACATGTAGTGGCAAAAATATAAATAATGGAAAAAATCTATTTCTCTCTTTGGGGTTAGGTAGCAATTTTAGTAATGAATCATCATCAAGAGCAGCATGGCAGGAAGAACATCTTAAAAAACAAATTAAAAAGAAAGGCAATCAATGGGAAACTGCTGATCTTTAAATTAAATATTAACTTATGTCAACATTAACTCTTCCAAGACTTACTTAGAAGAGCTATAAGCAGTAATGTAAGCTATAGTTGCTGATGTCTGCAGACATCAGCTCTGATGTCAGACAAACCTTGCAGACTAGAACTGTGGAATCCAGCTTTCTATGTCCAGAAAATAATGAGACTGTGACAGGATTTCTTTGACAACTACTTTGGGAAAGCTCAGACAGTTACTACATTGAAAATAATCACAAGGTTTCCCACCTGAGCATGGTCACCAATGAAAATCCAGGCTTGACCCCAACAGAATGATAATGGCTTTAAGGAGCCCAGAAAAAGATGAAGAATTAGAAGACAGAAAATAATAAAGATAGGTGAATGGTTACTGGTGATTTAGAAAACAGTAATGAAGTTGTTGACCACCGAGCTTTAATTAATGTTAAGTAGATGTTCTGTCAATGTTAAGTAGATGTTCTATTTCATGCCATGATCACTGTTATTTTTCCCCAACAATTTCTCTGATAACAGTTTTTTCTTCTGGTATTTTTGTGTGTGTTTGTTTCTTTTTAGGTTGACATCACCAAAAAAGCAATGTCAGTTATAAAAACAGAACACTGTTTCGACAGTTTTTCTGATTGCTATTATGATTCTACAAAACCTCTGAGATTGTGACTATAATATCCTTAAGTAGGACTTGCTCATTATATTTCAGGCAGTCAAGAGCATAGATTTCTTTCTTTAATTGCAGCAGGTTAACATGAATCCTAGGAACAGATTATTATTTTGCTCCAAGTATATTAATATTTTTGGAAATGGGACTGATATCAATTTTGGCCTTAAAAATACATAAATGTGTACTAAAAAATAGGGCACAGAACTAAGAAAGTCAACCCAAAGTTGTTATCTTAATTTTATGTTTTATTTGAAAACACAAGATACTGTATAAAAATTAAACTCTCTATCTTTTCATTAATAATTCATGAAGGTGGAGACACATGTAAAGAATGAAGTAACAGGGAGGAAATAATAATACCATCTTAAAACGGATTTATGGCTTGCAAAAGTTTTCTTTTGTTTCTTTTAGTCATGAACAGGCTTGTGTCAGATTTAAAATACTACATTTACTGGCTAAATATTCTGCTTGACTATTAAAATGTTGAAATTTTAGATTCACGCAAATATATTTTATGATTAAAAATGTTCCTAAAAGTCTTCACCAGGGGGTTACAAATAGCTCAAGGAATTTTTGTTCATCTCAAAAGCTGTGCATTTTTAATTAGAGGGACATTTGTACAGGGGAGGGGGAAAGTGCGGAGAGTGTGGCATATAAGGAAATTAGCCTTATTTTTAAATTTTTGTCTGAATTCTAGGTGGGAAATTAACAAAGCTTTTTTTACCCTCACTTCTCCAATGTATTTCATTGTGTAGAAAGCACTAGCAGTAGCAGCTATTTTTCATTACGTTGGGAAACAGTAAAGCATACCAAAAGTGGGGCAGGAAAAGTTGCTAGATATTTCAGGACTGACTGGGCAGGGGGGTGAGAACCCATGATGAAGTCCTGCTACAGGGGATGGTTATGCCTTGTGGCTGTGCCTAAGGCTATAGTGTTTGGAACAGTGTTTAAAGGGTCAGTGTGCAATTTAAACAGCAAAAAACCCCTCCTAGATTTACCTTGTCTTGGTTTTATTTTTAAACTCTGTCAAAACCCACAGTGTAGAAAATTTTTACTGAGCCAAGCATTTATTTTTCCCTTTCTCTTCTTTAGTACTAAATTTTTTAGAAATCAGCCAGGCTGCAGCTAAGTTGCTGGACTAGTAAATGGTATTATCTTAGATGAGACTATTTTATATTGTAAAAGACATTTCTCTCTCCCTCTAATTTTTGTAAATACAGCAGTTTTGGGTTTTAATGGTGGAATTTAATTTTATTTATTTTAAAATACTGTTGGATGGAGATTTTTTTTTTAATTTTGGTTTGCTTTTCTAACCACACGCTTGATCCAAAAGGAAAAAATATGAAAAGGATATCATAAGCACTAAAACTTTAATATGTTAATTACCTTTAGTTCTGAGAGCAGGATTTTAAGAGTGTTCTGCTTAGGCTAAATATAGAGCTACAAAGCACCAGGAAAACTGAAAGGACAAAGTTTCCAGGTTAAGGATGTTCCCAGCATGGCATTCTATAAAAGTAAAGACAAAGTGAAGTTTCTGGTTTCAACCCCTTACACACCCTGGTGCACACAGCACCTGAGATACATCACTGATCCTTTTACCTGCACACATCCTGAAGGAGATTTGGGTGCTTGAAACGAATTTCCATATGCCAAAAGGGAAGCTGTGCAAAAGTCACTTGTTTTCTCAATTTTTTATCCTGCACACAAAACATAGGTCAGTGTAGTTTGTATTGGATACAGCACTTTTTACCTTCAAAGAATACTATTTATAAAGATTCATGTGATCACCAGTACCAAAAATTTGGGAACTACCAATCACATTTATTTCTAAAAGTAGAAGAAAGAAAGGAAAAAAAAAAACCCATCAGACTAAAATGTTGATAATGAAAAGAGTGTTATGGATAAAATGCATAAATTACACTGCCCATACTGCATACAAAACCAAACATAAAATACAATGCAAAAAATATGTAACTCTTGCCATGATGGCTATCAGGATATCAGAAGGATAAAAGAGCAGTTGGCATAGATGAAAATTGAACTTAAATTATAATTCCAGTGGGAAAAGATGCAATAAAAGGCATCATGGCAATGATGCTACAACCATTACAGCTCACAGATTCAATAGATGGTGCAATTTTTTCTAAGGACGAAGAGTTAAAGTATCACTGGGTACTGTATGATTGCAGGACACTCCACTTTCTCAAAGACAGACAGAAAATGAATTCTGACAGAATTTGGTTCCTTCTTTCCTATTTTGACTACTCTCCAATTTCTCTACCAACTACTCGCAGGAGATGTCATGATGAAGGGATTTGTTCCTTGGTGTTAAAAGTTGTTTTTTTTTTAAACAGAAATCTATGGTTCCAGTAGAAAAGTGTATATGCAGACCCTTCCGAGCATTTGTTTCATAGTTATTAGAGACTGTCATAATCTCAAGTCAGAGATCTAATTTGCTCTTTCCAATCTTATGTAGAAAGTAAAACTATATAGAAATGTCCCAGTTGTTCAGATCTATGGGGAACCTCCATACTGGGAAAGAGAGGCATAATCTGGTGAGACAAGAAAAACTAGATTACCACAAAGAAAATTATATTAATTTGTCAGTAGCTCATAGAGACACAGAACTCAATTACTTGGGAGGGCTCAGGGTGCACAGAAATTCGTGGAGCATTTTGTATTTCCAAAGTACAATTTTCCTTCAAGCACTCAGATATTTTCAGAGTTGATCCTGTGACTCTTGAAAGTGAAGATTTACATAAGGCCCAAGACTCACTAAAAATACAGATTAAGTCAAATTCTGAAAAACAACAAAGTAATTTAAAAAACTGAACTCCTACTGGGCTAAATACAATAAGAGGATGTAAGGAATTCTGTAATTATACTAATTTTATCTTTTTCCCACCTTCCCACTGAGCCCTATAATAGTACTCTTTGTACATTCACTGCCAATCTTAGCAATATGAAGAGAAAACAACCTGTTTGTTGCCAAAATAACAAAACATATTATTAGCTAATCCATAAGGGAGAAAGCTGTACAGATGCTTACTGTATTGAATCTGTTTTGGCTTTTACAATGTTCTATTATATCTTGTAGGTTGCGCTTAAAAAAACCCAAAAAACCAACCAAACAAAAACAAAACAAAGCCATAACCTAACGCAAAGAAGTAACCAAACCAAAACAAAACCACTCCCAAAACCAGTCTACTGTGGTTCTGTGTGTTTTGCCTAGGCTTGTTTTGCTGGTTCACACTAGATTCTGTTTGTCTAAGGAATTGGCAAAGGCAACTGACAGTGCTTTTTTTCTTCTATATATTTCTGCCCATTAGCCTACAAAGCAGACACTGATAAAAGAAAAAAGGGCTCCTGACCTACTTTGAGTGCTACTTTGAACACAAACCATAATCTCATGGAAGTACTAATATGACATTTCTCACCTCTTGCATAACAATTAAATTAAGTAACAGCAGCTGCCTATGAAATAAAAGGAACAAGAAAGGTGTATTTTGTGTTTGAGAAGCTTTTGCAGAACTGAGATTGAATAGTTTCTGCTTTTCTATGCCTTGTGAAACTACTGGCAGTATAAGCCAATATTTGTGGCAGCCTGTACTCCAAAAAGCAAGGGGCAGGGTGCATACAGAGTGTATAAAGGGTAGGTTAGGAGCAGAATCTGAGCATGAGGGTCCAATGAGGAACAAGGGTTGGGAATATTTAAATCACTGTGGCAAGGCTTTAACCAATAACAAGAAGAACAGAGAACTTTCCAGCACAAATCCTTATAAGGATAAAACTACTTACATACTGATTCCCAGGGGGCAACACTGGTGGAATTCTGCTCACCCTAAGTTGAGTGAACGTCTACAGCCCTAGTTTTATACTGATGGCTGTGGTTTAATTGACCCACACAAATACAGTGTTACCTGTTGCACAAATTAAATATACTATGTGTTTCAGCAGTAATCAGTGGGAATGGCTAAATCTCAGTGATTGTAAGAAGTAACAACATAACTTTTAAAGTAGAAATACAAATATAAGGAATAATTTAATCAGTCACTAAAAAAGAGGCATTATTTCACGTATTTACTGCTATTTCATATTTTCTCAAAATTTAGTTCTTGTACATTACTTAAAAAAACTGTGTTACATATATGCACATTGCTACAGTGCAGTCACTGCAGAACTAACTAATCTACAGGAAAAGAAATGTGTTTCAAACCATTAGCTTTTACTCAGGAAAGCCAGGTCGTCTTGCCCCATTGCAGTATCTTTTGAACAATCATTACAAAGGTTGAGGTTGCAACAGCAAAAGCCACATACATGTCCTGAGGAGAGAAATTTTGTGTAAATTGCATGGACACAGAGGATCTAATAACAAACTGCAAACCAGACCTAGAAAACGCACACAGAAGCTCAGCAGATAAAGCTTACTGCAATAGATCATATGTCCCTAGAAGCTAAATCAGATTCAGTAGAATAGATTAAGCTTTGCTTCTCCCATATGGATTATTCAATATTATGTCTGGTTATTTTCAATGCAAACAGTTTGTTTTCTCCCCACAGCTTAGCTGTGAGTGTATAAATGATGCTGCTATGAAGCAGAGGGATAGAGAGAAGATGGACAAGCCAAGATTGGATAGTGGATGGAGGGTACCACCTTTTTAACAATGGACACGTAACTGTTGACAAACCTCACTGGAATTTTTTTCAGTAGATACACTGCTTCAACCTATCTCCTCTGCTACAGCTTGCGACTGGTACCTCATCAGAAAAACAGGCCAGATGGAAAGCTAAGCTCAAACTAGGAAAAAAGAAGGAAATCAATGCTAAAATTAAAGCTTTCAGGATGTGCTGTAAGAAGAGTTTTCTTGAAAAGACCTTAGTAGTTTCTTAATTTGATTCAGCCCAAGAGCCTGAATGCCACATTATTAGTTGCCCTGTTTAAGTCCTGAAACACTATGTCAATTTTTCAAACTCAAATCAAGCTGAATCCACATGAAACATTATACTGAATTCAAATGAATCATTGCAGTTTTCCTATCAAAAGTTTGCAGAAACTTCAATCTGTAAGAAATACCATTATCCTCATTTATATTCTTATATAATTATATATTTATTTTGGTTTTGCTGCAGGATAAAATTGAATTTCCAGTTACTCAAATAACATAAAGTGATAAGATCATGCTATTAAGAATCAGTAAATGTGTGTGTAGAAACCATGTCTTGGAGTTTTCTGATGTGAGCAAGGATACAGCCTATTTTTAGAAGCTCAATGTGTTACTGTAAAATTAGCACTTCTGCTATAGTTTTTCACTCCCTGATTAATTTTGTAGATTATAACTTACTGACTAGAGGTCAAAGTTGTATGGGCAAATAGATATTCTACAGTGTATATATAATATGTGTGTATATATATAACTGTAACAATCTAATGATGTCCACTCTGTAACTGTATTTGTACAGTATTCAGCTAATTGCAGAATTGCTAATGACTTAAACATAAATAAAATTTATTTTGCTCCCTACTATTTCATTTTCAGAGTCAAAAAGGTTAAAGTTAGAATCTGTGTTAAACTTCAGACGAAATTAGGCATGATGAGTTGAGAAAATGCTGCCATGAAATCAGAAATGCATATATCAAAATGCCAGCTGTAACATCATTACTTCAAGGGAAAGGGAACTAGATCTATTTTCTTCTTTAATTATTGTGTATCACTATTAAACCCTTAAAGGAATTGTAGTATTTACTGCTTTTTAAAAATGCCAATAAATAAGTGAACCTCAGGAAAACTAGCATTTTAAAAGATCCATGGAGCTGTGTTTGCTTTACCCATCACCCCTCTCCCATAGTGCCCATCATGGCTCCTGCCTGGCTGTACTGCAGGGATGATGATAGTGAAAACCTTGTTACAGACATTCTACCACTGAAACAAATTTGATTCAGCCAGCAGCACTTTTGTGTTCGCGGACTAAAATAAGATGGGTCTGGTGCAGTTCTTTTCTTAAGGTGAATTGACACCTGTGATAGCAGGTGGCTTTTTTTTTTTTTTTTTTCTATCAAAA